>CM041806.1:2352508-2370008 GCA_023376895.1 Aspiorhynchus laticeps | reverse complement strand
CCACCCTCATATAGAGACACTTCTCATAATTTCCTAATTGATTAAATCAAGTGCCGCCATAACCGTTTTTTTTTGCAGATTATCCAGTTTTGAGTCAGAAATACATCAGATTTGGATGTTGTTCTCGCATGGACCTGTTGCAGATCAAATGTCGGTGGAAATGTGAGAAATAGATTATTAAAAAGCCATCAAGAAACAAATCTATCAAGCCACGAACTCATGTTTCACAGTGTTTCCTTTGAATGCGATTTATTAAGTATATAAAATGTTCAAAATAATGATATCTTTGTAAAGTCCTTACGTCACAAACATTAACCCCCGTTTCAGAGACAAGGCTTAAGTCTAGTCCCAGACTAAAATACATGTCTGAGCTGTTTTAACTGAAAGAAACTTGATTGATCTTAAAACATGTGTGTTTCATTGTTTTGTCTCAAGATGCACACCATTAGTGTTTTTAACTAAGACATGTTTATAAAAGCTACTTAAACTTCTCAATTGAACTATGGCTTAATCTAAACCGGGCCTAAGAGACTTAACTGAAGCCTCTGTAAAATATTTGCACATTTTTTTATGACAAATCAATGTTAGATCTATTTTGAATCACCAGATTTGACCATCTGAAGAACTTCAGCTGCATCCAGTTTGTCAGAAATGAACTTTGTCACAAAGTTGCTTTGCTTTTTCTAATCATTTTTAGAGAAGGCCTGAGAAACCAGAGCCTGGATTTAGCATCACACTCCCGTGTGGCTGTCAACCGCACGAAACCAGATTCACCTCCGGGTTCAACTCAGATAACATAGGCGTAAATCATTGATCGTAGATAAAGACATATTTGTGAAAACAGATCAGAAACTGCGGTTGCATTTTTCAGTGTAATTTAAGGTGTGATGCTTCATTGTTCGAGTGCTTGTAAAGAAGATATATGTTTAATATCTATCTGGACCATTTGATTACCTCTGACATCATGAACAGCACAGCTGTTATTGATCAGGACAAAAGACACTGTGATCGGGGCATGTTGTCACACTGTGTGTGATGGGTGTCACGATGAAACAGCGTATATAGACTTAAATTTAGCACAATTTGATCAGTAAAACAACTATGAAACACAAACTAATTTATAAAACATCCAAAATGCAAAAGACCATAAAACCTGTATTTCGGATTAGTAAAAATGAAGTAAAATTCCAACACGCGTGACAATTTGCCCCAAAAATACTGTTGTGCTGAGAATCTTCAAATCCACATTTGCTGTACAATGATTCTTCTCTTATTGTATGCCAGTTTGGTTTTGCTTTCACTTTATGCTCAATAGATATAGATATTAATATTTTGTTAGGCTATATATTCAAATGTGTTTGGAGTAGCTATAAAACTACAAAAATGATTCTAAAGTGATTTAAGAAATTTGCAATCGATATATAAACAGATATTTATGACGCACAACCCCAGAATTGAGCTGTTAAGTCAACGCCATACACTACCGCTAGGAGGCGCTAGAGAGCAGAATCAATAAATAAAGCAGCAGCATGACAGGTGCTTCAGTCAGTCAGTCGGTCGGTCATTCGGTCGGTTCTTACCCTCACTCACTGTCTCAGTGACCCTCAGGAGCCTCAGTGGCCCTCAGGAGCCCCGATCGACCGTTCTCTCGTTATCGCTGACATCGGTTCTTCTCGGTCTGAAGTTGAACACAAGAGCGTTTCGGCCTCGATCTGTGGAGGAAATGAAGATGAAACTGGTGAGTTATTTATCTGTTTAAACAATGCATGATATTTACTGTTATTTTGCATCTAAACAAGAAGCGTTGATGTGTTTTTCACTTATAACTAATGGTGTGTTAATTTTACACATAACCATATTTCTGATAAACGACAATGTATTTACCATCATGTTGTTATTTAGTTTTACATTTGGATTAATTTTAGAAAAACACTTAACAGTGATGTATTATTAAATATTTGTTTTTATATTTGCCTACTGGACCCAGACAGTCATTGTTGTCTGTCAGAAACCTCATTAATTAATGAATTAGGCATTCATTTTTTTACACACAAATTCCCTGCAACGTTTTCGAAGAAATTCGCATACGAGACGGATTTCACTTATGTATAATAGAGCACAAATTAATGTGTCATTCCGAGAAAAAATAAATAAATTAAATCATAATTATTGTCGGAAAGACGTGTTCATTTTGCATAATGCGTTTATGCAATAATGTTTAATTTAATACTTCATTGTTAAAGATTAGCCTAATAAACGGACCTTATTTTACAATAACTTGGTTAAAAACTAATTTAGATAATTATTAGTACTAAACTATTTTTTGTTCATCCATTAAAAGCAGAATTAATGCTAAAATCGAAAAAAATTAAGCTTATGGTCACATGAGAATAATAAAGTCTAGATTGCATAAACATTGACAACGAAATCGAAAGCGCCAAGGTTATGTAGGAAGAATTAGATTTTAATGATTAATGTTTATAAAAATTATTATTATTTGTTATTCGATTAAATCTAATACCGGAAAACCTTTGAACTGAAGAATAACATTAACAGACAGGTTAGTCTTAGTCACGCGCACACAACATATTTAAATAGGCTATAAACGTAATTAAATAATATTGCTTGCCTGCACATACTAGAAAATAATAAGGTGATATTTAGGAAGCATTTTAAGAACGAATATCTAATGTATATGGCTATAAACGCTTCGCCGATTAAATAAAATGCATTTAATTTAACAGCTAAAGTATGATGAATACAACTAAACTTCTAATTAAATAAAATTTATTTTATTATTTTAATTGCCATGGAGGATTGTATTATTTCAGATCCTTAAAAGCAAAAAGTTTCACTTTGTGACTGAAATTAAGGCGAACTGAAACTGAGTCATTTTTAAACAACCATGTGTAACCTGGTTAGAGAAAATTAATATCTATTTTTTAAAAATCAAATTTTCTGTATATTTTATTGACAAACACATTTATTCTGTCGTTTGCAGTGATGCCGCGACCCGACAGTAACTGACGGCGATCGTATTCTCAAGCCTCGGGATTCGGATCGTAGTTCGGATTGACGGAACATCCAAACATGCCCGGGGAAGGATCCGGTTCTGCGCTTTCCTCAAACGCGGAGGTGGACAACGGGAAAGTTTCACCGATCATTTGTGAGGATGAACTATCGAGCGGCGGCCGGTACATACTCGACGGACTCGGGTCCAATCGCTATTTCATGATGGGCTCGACGCAGCAAACGCAGGAGAGTTCGAGTCCGTGTTCCTTGTTTCCGTACACGAGCCAAACCGGAGGCGTGTACGCCGGTTCGGACGGATCACGGTACGCGGCGTCGCTGCACTACGGCTCCGTGCTTCCCTCCGCGGGCTTCTGCCAGTCTCTGTGCCCGGGACGCGGCGACTTCGGCGCGGGGTATCAGTTCGGACACGGTTCTGGAAACAGCTTCCACTCGTATCAGGGCTCCGGTTCCGGTATCGGCTCCATGGCTCTGTCCGGAGCTGGACTCAGAGCTCAGGTGTATCTGTGCAACCGGCCGCTGTGGCTCAAATTCCACCGGCACCAAACCGAGATGATCATCACCAAACAGGGCAGGTGAGCGGATCAAACCTCTGCTTTGGAACGATGGATAATATAAATAGTCAATTTTTATTAAAATGATAGATGTTCTAAAATAAACAAATAGATAACAATAGTTTATTATAAGAACGCGTAAACAGCCGGATTTACAGAAAGAACGTTTTAAATAGTGTTTAGGTCAAATGAACATAAGTATTTTTATCCCGTGTTACTATAGCAACAGTAACTATAAAATATCGTAAATATTTTTGAGGCTATAGATGTTTTATAATAATGCTAAACAGTAATTAGACAAATTAAGAGTTTTGTTTTAATAAATGACCATTGTAAAATACCCCAAATCACAAACAACCTATTGAGAGGATCTTAAAAAGAGTTTCTGATTACAGAAATGTGTTTTCAAATAGGCTAGTGTTTTCAATATTTAGATCACAAGAATAAGTATTTGACCTCGATCCCGAAGAACTACGTGTTACTATAGCAACAGTATGAGCGCTTGTGTTGTCGTAAATATTTTTGAGACTATTGGTGTTCCATAATAATGTTAACAGCAAGTAAACAAATAGACGCATTTAATCAACATTTCATTTTAAGAACGCTCTAAATAAAACAACAACAGCCGGTAGGTTGATGGGACTTTAAAAAGAGTTTTAAATATTCTTATTACATAAATAACGTTTCAAAGAATGTTTAGATCAAAAGAATATACGTATTTTGAACAGCTGATCCCGAACTGACTTGTAGGCGCTTATATTGTTATAAATATTTTGAGACGATCGAAATTCTATAGGCTAATAATTCTAAATGTTTAAATAAATACGCATTTTAATAGACCTATACGAACGCGCTAATGTCGGGGTCTTTTTAAATACTCTTATTACACGTTTCAAATGAGTTTTAATATAGACTAGTATTTCTATAATCACAAATTTTGACATGGCGAAAAAAGGCGCTTGTGTTATAATTTATCAGTTTATACATATATCACAAAGTTTAGCCTTTTTTATTTATAAAATGTTGCTATCTGAAATAGCGCCATTAGACAATTTAGGTTGAATTAAACGCTCCTCAGATTAGAGGTTATTTATAGGCTAAACGAATGATTTCATTCAGAAAATAAGGAATAATTTGCATCCATCCCTTGTTTTGTTTGTTGGACAGGAGGATGTTCCCATTTCTAAGTTTCAATATTACCGGCTTGAGTTTGACGACGCATTATAATGTGTTTGTGGAGATTGTTTTGGCCGATCCAAACCACTGGAGGTTTCAGGGTGGAAAATGGGTGACCTGTGGGAAAGCCGACAATAACATGCAAGGTAGGACTGAAAAATATTCAATATGCACCATTATTACCCTGCTAAAAAAAACAATAGAAGCCCAATAGAAACCATCACAGAAATTCCAATGGTTTCTATTAAAATACCATTAGTGTTTTCCAGTAAAACTTTACAAAAGTCCTTTTTGTTGTGTGTTTTGGGTATTTCTCCAATAGGATTTAACATCCCACCAATATAATCCATCACACCATTATAGTTTCCATTAAAACCAATACAATCCCATTATAAACCATTAGTTTTTTCCAGTAAAACGTTACAAAAGTCCTTTTTGTTGTGTGTTTTGGGTATTTCTCCAATAGGATTTAACATCCCACCAATATAATCCATCACTACACCATTATAGTTTCCATTAAAACCAATACAATCCCATTATAACCATTAAACCCATTACATTTTCTATTGTGTTTTCAGCAGGGTATGATTACTTCATTTAAATTTGATTTTATTATTTTAGGAAATAAGATTTACGTCCACTCCGAATCGCCGAATACTGGCGCTCATTGGATGAGACAAGAAATATCTTTTGGGAAACTCAAACTAACAAACAACAAGGGAGCAAATACTAATTCTGCACAGGTAAATACTGCATTTATTCATTTTTTTAAAGAGAAGAACACTTAAATAATTCATGTGTTCACTAGGCTCTGTTTTATAGTTTTAGCAACTACTTTTAAATGTGCTCTGTTTACCTGAAACATTATGAGGTTTCAGTTCTATCTAATTGATGTCTCTTAATCAGATGATCGTCCTTCAGTCTCTACACAAGTACCAACCAAGGCTTCACATCGTCGAAGTCTCAGACGACGGCATTGAAAGCACAGGACGAGATCCTAAGACTCAGATCTTCACCTTTCCTGAGAACCAGTTCATTGCTGTTACGGCCTACCAGAATACCGATGTATGACCATAAATCAAAGTGTGCTTTACACACTCAATTAGGATTGATCTTCACTTCTGTGTTCTTCTTCTAGATCACTCAACTCAAGATCGACCACAATCCTTTTGCAAAGGGTTTTAGAGATAATTATGATTCGTGAGTATTGATATTTCACCATACACTCTTAGACATAAAGCTGCTTTATTGGCATCAATGGTTCCATCTTTTTAACATCCATGGAGTCTTTCCATTGCATCTAAAGGTTCTTTAGATTATTAAAATACTCTTCAGATTAAGAAAAAATGGTTCTTTTAAAAACAGAACCCAATGAGGAACCCAAATCAGTCTTAAAAATAAAGGTTATTTATTGACATCAATGGTTCCATGAAGAATCTTTAACATCCATAGAAACTTTCCATTAAACTGAGGTTATGGGAAACAATTAAAGAAAAATAAAACCCTTTTTTCCCACTATAAAATCCTGAAATAAATGGTTATTATATAAACTGTTAGCTGAAAGGTGTTTTTGGGAACCAATAATGGTTCTTCTTTGGAAACCTAATTTTGAAACCTTTATTTTTAAGAGTGCAGAACCACGAAAGGTTCTTTAGATGTCCTTAAATGGTTCTTTAAAGAAGTGAGATCACTGGAAGGTTCTTTGAGGAACCCAAATCAGCTCTTAAAAATAAAGGTTCTTTATTAGCATCGATGGTTCCATTAAGAACCTTTAACATCCATAGAAAGGTTCCATTACACAAAAGGTTCTAAAAAACTTTTTTCAACTATAAAATCTTGAAATAAATGTTTCTTTAATGAAATGTTCACTGAAAGGTTTCTTTGAGAAACTAATAAAGGTTCTTCTGTGGAATCACTGTGAAAACCTCACTTTGAAACCTTTATTTTTAAGAGTGTGGAACCACTAAAGGTTCTTTAAATGGTTCTTTTAAGAAGTGAGATCACTGAAAAGGTTCTTTGAGGAACCCAAATCAGTTCTTCTCTCTTAAAAATAAAGGTTCTTTATTGGCATTAATGGCATTCATTTTATGCCATCCACTTTATTCATTGATGGTTCCATGAAGAACCTTTAACATCCATAGAAACTTTCCATTCCACAAAAGGTTCACAAAAACTTTTTTTTCACTATAAAATCTTGAAATAAATGGTTTGATTACACTTTATTTTAAGGTGTCCTTGTTACCGTGTAATAATACATTTAAGTACCGTGTAATATGTGAGCCTGGAGCACAAAACCAGTCTTAAGTTGCACAGGTATGGGTCAAAATTATCCATTTTTCTTTTATGCCAAAAATCATTGGGATATTAAGTAAAGATTATGTTCCATGAAGATATTTTGTAAGCTTCCTGTCATAAATATATCAAAACCTAATTATTGATTAGTAATATGCATTGCTAAGAACTTCATTTGGACAACTTTAAAGATGATTTTCTCAATATTTAGATTTTTTTGCACCCTCAGATTCCAGATTTACAAATATTGTCCTATCATAACAAACCATACATCAATGGAAAGATTATTTATTCAGCTTTCAGATGATGCATAACTCTCAATTTTGAAAAATGACACTTAAGACTGGTTTTGTGGTCCAGGGTCACATATTAATTAACCACCTGTACTTACTATGTGGTTATGGTTTGGCTTGCATGTAATTATGCATAATTTTTAGTAAGTACGTGTAACAAGGACACCTTAAAATAAAATGTTACCATTGGTTGCAATAATGGTTCTTCTGTGAAAACCTCATTCTGAAACCTTTATTTTTAAGACTAAAGGTGAACTGTTCACTGAAAGGTGAACCCAAAATGTTCTTCTGTGGTTATCTTTTGATTTTATTTGCATTCATTTTTCAGGATGTACACCGTTTCAGAGCGTGACAGACTCACACCGTCGCCGTCAGACTCGTCTCGCGCACGCTACACCATGCAACCCTTTCTGCAGGATCAGTTTGTTAACAGTCTGACCCCGAGTCGCCTTTATAACACCGAACGGACGGTTTCACAGACAAACAGCATGCTTTCTCCTCCGGTGGAGGACGCTGGTGCTGCTCAGAGGTGGCTGGTCACTTCAGTGCAGCAAACCAGTGGAAGCAAGCTGGAGCTGACGGCATACGAAGGTGATTATTCCAGCTCGTTATTACCATACAGCTTCAAATCCTTACCTCTGCAGAGCACACACTCGCTGGGCTACTATCCAGACGCCGCCTTCGCATCCGTCACTGCAGGATGGGGCTCCAGAGGCTCTTATCCCAGAAAAATGGCATCCGGATTGCCCTGGTCTCCCAGACCGAGTCCCACGGACTTCACAGATGACCACATGCCAGATAAGGACAAATCTAGGGAAGGGAACACGTTTACTCAGACTGCGGCCTGGATGGAGAACACACCGCCGTCGTTGAAACCTCTAGACTCTGTGGAACCGAGCATCTACTCGGTGGTTTGCAAACGACGGCGGGTTTCCGTGAGCGAGTCTGGAGCGGAGAACAAGTGTGAAGACTCCAGCGCTTCAGAAAGCTTCAACAAGGACAATTCAGCAAACTCCAAGACCATCGGCTATTATGCTTTCTACAGCAGCAGCTAGAGACACCTCCAGTCTCGTCTGGTTTGGGAGTGAAGTGTTTAACTTCGAATTCATCAATTTGGTTCTTTTGTAATTTATTAAAATCTCAAACAAATCATGTCTGTCCAAAGTAAGATGATGTGTCATTTTGAAGATGCTGTTATATGCATTAAACCACGACTGTTTTGGATTGGTATTTTTTAAATCATCTCTTTTCTTCTGAATATACAGTGTTATTAATTCATTTAAAGTATGCAAGCATGATGAGAAATTCAACAAAGAGTTTTGAAATCTGGTGCCTTTTCTGCAACTATATATATATATAAAAAAAACAGTTTAGGGAATAATTCTCACTATTAACTAGTTGTCTATTAACATGCATATTACTAGTATACTGGCTGTTTATTAGTACTTATAAAGCACATATTCTGCATGCATGTTCTGCAACTACTTTACTAACTATTAATAAGCAGAAATTAGGAGTTTATTGAGGTAAAAGTCTTTAAGTAGTTAATAGTTAGTGAGAACTGGTCCCCAAACTAAAGTGTGACCAACTTGTGTGACGCAAAACAAGCAGAACATCACAATATAGCAAAGATAAAGCAACTCGGATCAATAAGTGAATGGTTTCGATGAATCGAAGTTGTGAACATTATGCAGATCTGAATAGATTGAATGCGTGTTGTGTGAATAAGGAAAATACTACGTGAAACATGCACAGATATGGTGGATTATTACATATTAACAGAAGTTCTAAAGTTGTACAGATAGAAATATGTAGCAAGTAAATTAAATGTTGAGGACACTGACCTCTAGTGTAAGAACACAGTAGTGAAGCCTGAAGAACATAAAACCAATCTCTTAAAGGGACAGTGCACCAAAAATAGAAATTCTGTCATCATCCACTTGTTCCAAACCTGTAGAGTTTGTTTCAGCTGCTGAACACAAAAAACGATATTTTGAAGAATATTTGTAACCAAACAATTCCTGGTAGTCATTGACTTCTATAGTATATACAATGGAAGTCAATGGCTACCAGCAACCATTTGGTTACCAACATTCTTCAAAATATCTTCTTTTGTGTTCAACAAAAACTCGTACAGGTTTGAAACAATTTGAGAGTGAGTAAATGAAGGCAATTTTAATTTTTGGGTGAACTATCCCTTTAAAAGACATTTTAAAATCCCTTTAAAATACAAACATTTTAGGTTTGATAATGTCAAATGAAAACATTCACTGAAAAAAAACGATTCATTGAAGGTAAGTGGTTGCAATCAATTTATTTTAGCTACATTTAAATAAAAAAATTAGCTGAAAGTTAGTCAACTAAATTTGTTTATTTAAATGTAGCTAAAATAAATTGATTGCAACCACTTACCTTTTAATTTAGTAAAAAAAAAATCAGTGTAGCTTACGGCAGAAGAAAGAGTCCTGCTCAATCATGAATCTTCTATATATAGAATTTAACATCATTATTTCAATACAATCATGCAATTTCTCCAACAGATCATAAATGAATCACACTGACGAGAAACCAACAGAACATGAAGCCCAGAAAGATTTGGGAAAGTCTCCATTGAATTAAAAACAAATGATTTGTCCTCAAATGAAAACTTCAGACGAGTTCAGAGAACGAATCTCTTCGAGGTTTTGAGAGAAACAGTAACACATGGTCTTGAGTTGAGAGAAGCTTTCTGAGAGATATCAAACACAACAGTGACAACAATACATGAACTTTATATCTTCAAAACAGTTTACAAAGAGCTTGTATGTACATAAGCATTCAAAAGAAACTAACATTAAATAGTTAACATTGCACACAAGAGCTCGAGGTAATGCAGAAGCACTTTAGCTGATTTTAACTTCATAGATGAACAAATATCAGAAATAATATCTCAGCGGTCAGCTTGGGATGGTTGTTTTCAGTCATGCATGTACAGCTCCTGATCCAAATACTGAAATACTCATTAAACTACTCAACAAATTCACATTTCTACAGCATTTGTCAAAATCTGACACTGACAATCTTATTTCTTTCCCTTAGATAATGGCCAAATCAGGGTTTCTGCATTTTATGAAGAGTTTTCTGAGACTAATTAAAGAAAACTGAAGGAATAAATAAAAGGGAACTCAATACTTCAATACGTTCTCAAGGTAAACGTCTATAAGGAGAACACAATGAGTTCTATAATTCAAAGCATGAAAATACAATTCCAACACATAAAAATCAACTTCATTCAAAGGGAAAACAAGTTTTCATTTCCCATAAACGTCCTTCATATTGATAAACTCCTTTAAAAAAGCAAGACTTCATCTCTTGATTTCAGGATGTTTAGATATTAGTAAAAACAAGACAAAAATACTGAGGAAGATATTAATTTTTGCAGTTCATGCAACATGTAATGCCACGAGTTTATGACTTTTAAAACCTTCTTAAAACCTTTTAATGTGGTTGTTTTTAAAAACAAGGTCAAAAATGATAAAAATGCATCATTCATGTCTTCCAGAAAGTTCTGAGACTATGTTGTCTACAGGTCCATCAGATGTGCATCTGATGCAAGTGAAAAATAGTGTTATGATAAAAGACATAAACTGAGCCCTGTGGACATTATGAGAGACAGAATTAAATACAAGTCATTAAAGCTCTACTTTAGAGCATAGAAATCTCCCTGATCTGGAAATAAATGACCCAGGTCAGACTTGGATGGGTTTTCTGCTGCGCTGCATTTCTTCTTTCCATTTTCTCATCGCCCACTTCTGAGAAGAAACTCCAGAAAGAGTCGAGCGTCGCTCCTCCTGCAGGAACAGAGACATTCAGAATCAGCTTTATTCACCAAGTGTGTGCAAACACACAAGGAATTTGTTGTGGTTTTTTAAGAAGCTCTTGATACATACATGCATACATATAAACATACATATTTGACATGAGAACAGAACATTTAAATAAGCCTTAATAATAATAATAATAATAATAATAATGTGTCTGAATCTGGAACAGAAGATTTATGTACAGATTTGTGCCTTATTTACTCTATATATACAGCTGTATAGAAAATTATGCATACATATTTACATAGTTCTAGAGAGAGTAAATAATTAGGGATGGGGGGTGGAATTACAGGCAAGAATTAGGGTTAGAGAATTACAGAACACAGGTAATAATTCCTGTGTTAGTGGTTTAGGGGAAAAACTGTTTTTATGCCTAGATGTTCTAGTGCACAGAGATCTGTAGCGTCTGCCTGAAGGGAGAAGCTCAAACAGGTCGTGTCCGGGGTGAGAGGGGTCTGTGATGATGTTACCTGCCCGTTTCTTCACTCTGGAGTAGTACAAGTCCTGAAGGCTGGGCAGGTGCACACCAATGATCCTTTCTGCTGTCCTAACAGTCCGCTGCAGTCTTCTTATATCTGATTTGCTGGCTGACCCAAACCAGACAGTTATAGAAGAGCACAGAACTGACTCCATAACAGCAGAGTAAAACTGTGTCATGTGCGCCTGTGGCAGGTTGAACTTTTTCAGTTGACGAAGAAAGTACATTCTCTGCTGGGCTTTTTTCACGATGGAGTCGATGTGAGTGTCCCACTTCAGGTCCTGAGAGATGGTGGTTCCCAGGAACCTGAATGACTCCACTGCATTCACAGATAGTGAGTGAGGGGAGAGCTGGGGGGTTTCTCCTGAAGTCCACGATCATCTCCACAGTTTTAAGCGTGTGGAGTTTCACCTCATCATCTACTCACCTCCTAATGTTAGAATAAAAGCACACACAGACTCCAGCTCTGACCACTCTTGACATTCATCAGCCATCTTTCTGGAGCTCAAACAGTGGATCATAGCACTGTTAGAAACACCAAGATCATGGGTTCGATTCCCAGAGAATGCATGAACTGATCACATGTAGAAGTTAAATGCAATGCAAGTTGCTTTGGATAAAAGCATCTTTCAAATGCATTAATGTAAACTTCATCAGGTGCATGCTGGGATGCTTTAGTGCTCTTGGGTCATTTTTGACAGATTTATTTTTTTTATTTTTTAGTTAATCAAAATGAAACTTGGTAAAGGTTTGGCACTTTTGTGAACACAAAAAAAAAAAAAAAAAAAAAAAAAAAAGTTAAAGGTTAAATGGCCCTGAAAAAAATAGTCAAAATAATTGAAAATTAAAAATAATTGAAAATTTTTACTGTGATTTTTTTTTTTTTTTTGTGATAACCTCAAATTTGGAACACAACATGTTTAAATATACGGCTTTGAGATCCTCACAGTTTTTGAGTTTTGGAAAAAACATATTTCATATTTGAATATAGTATTTTTGTGCATGTTCAATTTTTTGTGCATTAAACTTCTATCATATTTTTTTTTATTTCCATCACTTTTTTCACTTCAGCTATGATCTGCTTTTTTACAAAGAGACCAAATTTCTTAAATCTGATGACATTTTAAGTTGGCAATTTCGTTTTCAGGTCTACACTCAAAAAGTGATTAACAAGCAAAAACTGGAAATATTAAATAAAAAACATTACTGAACTAAATTATAGCACATTTATTTCATTGAAATTTAAAAATGTAATTTTTGATCACCACACAAGGAGCTCCAGAGGTTTAAAAGAGGACTCGGAGATGATTTCGCTCTCTGATAATGAATGACTTCAGTCTCCATACACACCTCATAGGCCGGCGGTTCTGAAGACGGAACCGGACTGTAGGCTGGCGGTGACAGTTCTGGACACGGATAATCCACGTCGTCAGGTGAAGCTGCGTTCATGTGGATCACCATCAGACGCTTTCTCTGGAGAAGCAGCACAGACACATGAGCATCTCATGCAGTCATGACACAACATCATAGATCTCAAATGAGACCCTGGAGCACAAAACCAGTCAATTTGAAACTGAGATTTATGCATCATCTGAAAGCTGAATAAATAAGCTTTCCATTGATGTATGGTTTGTTATGATAGGACAATATTTGGCTGAAATCTGGAATCTGAGGGTGCAAAAAAATCTAAATATTGAGAAAATCACCTTTAAACTTGTTCAAATGAAGTTCTTAGCAATGCATATTACTAATCAAAAATTAAGTTTTGATATATTTACGGTAGGAAGTTTACAAAATATGTTCATGGAACATGATCTTTACTTAATATCCTAATGATTTTTGGCATAAAAGAAAAATTTATAATTTTGACCCATACAATGTATTGTTGTCTAAATATACCTGTGTTACTTATGACTGCTTTTGTGCTCCAGGGACACACATAAACACTGATTTACCGATCTACACCAGCAGCACGACGTCCCGATGATGATCAGAGAGAAGACGAGCGCCAGAACATTACATGTGATGAAGGCGATGTTTGCGGTCTGAGAAGAGGAGCTCTCCGAACGGTTGCTCAGAAAATGTGTGCGCAGAACAGCTCCAACAATCTACAACAACCAGATGAAGAATCACCGCATTACTAACATACACTATATTGCCGAAAGTATCGGCACCCCTTCTAATGAACAGGTTTGACTACTTTAGTAATTTCTATGAGTACAAATCTTAATGTTAAAGCATATAATGATATTCTAGGAAATTGTGTGCTTCTAATATTATAGCAACAGTTTGGACTCTTTTCTATTCTAACATGACAATGTCTCTGTGTATAAGACAAGGTTCAAAAAGAAATGATTGATTGAGTCAGTGTGGAAGAACTTGACTGGTCTGCATAAAACCAAGTCCTAATCCCAGTTTAACACCTCTGGTGTGACTGTAAATGCACAAAAACTCATCACCAAACACCAATGACTTGTACATATGGGTTCAGTCATTTTAGACACTTACAAAACAGAGATGAAATACAATTTTTAAATACATGAATTATGTTCCCATCGTTGTTGCAACAGATTTGGAAGTGCATCTGTTCTAAAGAAGGGGGTGCCAATACTTTTGTCTATATAGTGTATGTACAAGTCATTGGTGTTTGGTGATGAGTTTTTGTGCATTTACAGTCACACCAGAGGTGTTAAACTGGGACTAGGACTTGGTTTTATGCAGACCAGTCAAGTTCTTCCACACTGACTCAACCAATCATTTTCTTGATCTGATTTCAAATTAAGCTGATGCAAACAGTTTAAATGTGCATTACATGTATTCTGATCAAAAAAGACGAAAAACTACAGTTTTTATATCAGCAGAAGGAATCACTCACATCTCCAAGAAACACAAAGAAGACTCCGACGAAAAACACGAGGACGGCCGTCACCACGTTGCAGATATTGAGCAGATTCAGCACTTGAGAAGTGATCACCTGACCATGACAAACATCATTTTATTTTAATATTACACACCTCTGCAGATCTGATCACTGTATGTGGTTACTTTAACTGTCCAGATGTAAGATAAAGATGACTGACCAGACAGGGGTTGTGTGTACATGCAGCTGTAGCTGTTATAACTCCTATTAATATCACCTACAGATGCACACAACATCATTACAGGTGAGAAATATGAACATTATTCAGATATTGTGCAGCACAATAGTTTTCAACATTGATAATAATCAGAAATGTTTCTTGAGCATCAAATCAGCATATTATTATGATTTCTGAAGATCATGTGACACTGAAGACTGCAGTAATGATGCTGAAAATACAGCTTTGATCACAGAAATAAATTACAGTTTAACACATATTCACATAGAAAACAGCTGTTTAAAAATATAAAAATATTTCCATATTTTTATTGTATTTTTGATCAAATAAAAGCAGCCTTGGTGGAGAATGCAGAAGAATCTTCTTTCAAAAACCATAAAAAATTCTCATTATTCTGAACTTTTCACCATTAGTGTATATAATAAAAGAGACTCACAAAACAAGCCGGTATTAACAACCAGAGAGTGTAATTCCAATAGACGAGTCCAAACACCCCGGAACCGGTCAGGATCTCCAGCCACTGCCAGATCACACACACACACACACACACACACACAGACACACACACACACACACACGGGTTGAGCTCGAGCTCAGAGACTCTCAGCACTGATATGATCTGTTAAAGCATAAGTTTTCACCCCCAGAATGGCCGGCTTGATCATCAGAAAGCCCTTGACTCCTGGATGCTCTCCGGGCTTCAACTCTGTGATCTGAAGAGGAGGCTCGTCCTGATCCTGCGGCGCTGAGTTGATGATCACCTCCACTCTTCTGGACATCTTCTCTCTCTCACACACATGCACAACACACACACACACACACACACACACAGAGAGAGAGAGAGAGAGAGAGAGAGAGAGAGAGACACAGAGAGACACACACACACACAGACACAGAGACACAGACACACACACACAGAAACACACACACACACACACACACACACACACACAGAGAGAGAGAGACACACACACACAGAGAGAGACACACACACAGACACACACACAGACACAGAGAGAGAGAGACACACACACACACACACAGAGAGAGACACACACACACACAGAGAGAGAGAGAGAGAGAGAGAGAGAGAGAGAGAGACACACACACACACACACACACAGACACAGACACAGAGAGAGAGAGACACACACACACACACACACACACACACACACAGACACACACACACACACACACAGAGAGAGAGAGAGACACACGCACACACACACACACACACAGAGAGAGAGAGAGAGAGAGAGAGAGCGAGAGAGAGACACACACACACACAGACACAGAGAGAGAGCGAGAGAGAGACACACACACACACACACAGAGAGAGAGAGAGAGACACACGCACACACACACACAGAGAGAGAGAGAGAGAGAGAGAGAGACACACAGAGACAGATACACACACACACACACACACACACACACACACACACAGAGAGAGAGAGAGACACACGCACACACACACACACAGAGAGAGAGAGAGAGAGAGAGAGAGAGAGAGAGACACACACACACATGTGAGTTTCACAATCATGTGTTATCATTCCTTCAGCTGAAGAACTAAAAGTCATTGTTCACTACATTCTTTAAGCAGAAAAACCAGCTGAACCTGCGCTCAGATACTCCCAGACACAGATCTTTAATGACTCTCAATTTAGCTTCAGGTTTGAAGGTTTAAGTTGATGTATTTAAACTCACTCAGTCTTTTGTGTTGATATTTTATTAGTGATTATGTGTGGTTTACAGTTATTAGCTCAAATCAGATCTTTATACAAGCAGCACAAGCTCCAAACAACATCTCATTTATTCCTATAAATGTTTTATCCACTACATGAGGTCAGTTAAACTGGGACAGTTTTAGCCATTGAGATGACTGGGAAAGTGTCCCGATTAACCTGAAATCACCCGACTACAGCTGTCTCAATGAAGCTTCAACAAGAGATTGTTCTCAGCTTCATATACATGTTTAAAGTGAGTAAATGCTATAAAATGAATGATAATGTATAGATGGTGTTACCTTGTTGTTGGTGTGTCTCTGTCGTTCTTCAGGTGAGAATCATGCAGAAACTCCTCCTCTAGACATGCGGAGAATGTCAAGCGTCAGATGGATCAGATCAGCATGTGATTCATCTCCATCTGATGAGTTATGATAGTTATTATTCACAAACACACACATGTTTACTCAGATACACAAACAGCTCATTGTATGGACTTCTATTGTTCGGCTGGTTATAATAACATAACCCACACTAACCCTAAAACATGCAGTTTAACACAATTTAAACAAACTTCATTATGCAATTTTAACAAATGAGGGTTTTTACAAACAGGTTCAGTCAGGTTTAACTCACTTCTGGAACAAATTTGTCTCCAAAATATGGTTAATTCACTAAAACACCAATTAGGAAAACAATAATGCTCTAGAGATTTCAAAATTACAGCAATTATTTAACCTGATAGTTTACTAACCGATGGGATGTTATTGTTATTAAACTTAACTTTATTTAAACTGTAATAACCTAAGAAGAGAAAAATCCCAATAAAACTAATAAAATGAATATTTTTTTTTTAATTACATTTAAATAAATTCAGATCAGCCCCCCCCCCCATTTTTTTAAAGATATAAGATCTAAAACTAATAAAATAAATAAAAAACAAAAGTTTTTCATTACATTTAAATAAAAAGGGGGGGGGGGGGCTG
>CM041806.1:2342508-2347508 GCA_023376895.1 Aspiorhynchus laticeps | reverse complement strand
TTTAAAAAATATATACTGTATAATAATAATAAATTCCTCATGGGGACCAAAAAAAAGTCCTCAAAGTCTTTAACTATCACATGTCAGCTCTGGACATAAGCACACATTACATTTATTTGTTTTAGTTTTTTTATATAAAGTTCATTAATGGTTTAAAATAAAAGTTTGAAGACATAAAATCAGCTCTGAAAACTCTACATTTGAAAAGGATCTGATTTTTTTTATAAAAAGCTGCAGGAAATTTTGGGCAGCAAAAAACTACAGTAATATTTGGTGCATTTTTTGTGTTATTTAGCAGTGAAGACCCATCAGTAATCAAGTCAATTAGTTTTCATTTTCATATTTAGTTTTTATAATTATTTTAGTTGACTCTTTGGTAAATTTTGTTGTTTATGACCATATTATTAGTTCTTTACCCTATATGTCTATATGATTGTTATTAATTTTTATTTCAGCTTTACATTTAGTCATTTAGCAGACACTTTTATCCAAAGCGAATTACAAATGAGGATAATAGACGCAAAATCAAAAGAGCAACGATATACAAGTGCTATAACAAGTTAGCTTAATGCAGTACATGTAGCAAGGTTTGTTTTTAATAAATAAAAAGAAAACAAATAGATAGAATAGAAAATGCATAGGGAACACTAGTGTTAGAGAGTATTTAAAAACAAAAATATAGTCAAAAGTAAAAATAAAAATAAAAAGAGGGCTCTTTTTCCTTTTTAAAGAAAACAAGTAGTTAGAATAGAAATAGAATAAAGTGAAAGTGTTAAAGGGTCATTTATTTTTTTAATAAAAAAGAAAACTAGATAAAATAGAATTAGAATAGAGTTTTAGTTGCAGTTATTTTAGTGCTTCAATTTAAACTAAACAAAAAAAAGAGAAATGTTGCCTTGACAAGAAGCTGAAATAAAATAAGTTTACATTTTTTGTATTTTCTTTTCTTTCAGTTAACATTTATTTCATTGCAAGTAACGTTTTTAATGCTTAAAACAATAACTCTGGTAACTAGTATTAGCGAACTGAAATTGCTTGCTGTCAGTCTGCATTAATTATTTAAATTAAAAATCATATTTTCTAAAAATAAACGGTCAAACAGGAACCGCGCGCGCCCAAAAAAGAAAGAAAAAATTAATTGTCAGGTGCGCAAACAATTATTTAAAATGTAAATATTTACACATCCACTAACTGGTCAAATTTACAAAATTAAACAATTGATCAGATGTGAAAACACATGTGATATACATAGTTATGTGTTCCTCCTCTTACTCTACGGTGGTAAAACTAAACGTGCATTGCACACTAGAATTGTTGAACATATGAGTGCTATCAGGAGACAAGATCACACTTCTCCGGTTTTTCATCATTTTGAGTCTTCATTATTTTTCTGATTTGAGATTCCTGGCATTGAGAGGGTTCTGCTGCACAGAAGTGCAAACCCTGATAGAAAACTGTTAGAGAGGCTTTTGAGCTGAAATCATTAACCCCGACGGGATTAAAGGAACACTCCACTTTTTTTGGAAATAGGCTCATTTTATATCTCCCCTAGAGTTAAACAGGTGAGTTTTACCGTGTTTGAATCCATTCAGACGATGTCTGGCGGTAGCACTTTTACCGTAGCTTAGAATAGATCATTGAATCTGATTAGACCGTTAGCATCTCGCTCAAAAATGACCAAAGAGTTTCGATATTTCTCCTATTTAAAGCTTGACTCTTCTGTGGTTACATCGTGTGCTAAGACCGACGGAAAATGAAAAGTTGTGATTTTCTAGTCCGATATGGCTAGAACTATACTCTCATTCCGGCGTAATTGATGGATGTCTAAAATATAAAAATAAGGAGAAGCCTAAAACAGGCCGCGTCTGAACTATGATGTGAAAATTGGCCCGAAGCCCGGCCCTAGGGGCGTAAAAAAGTCGGGACCCGTCAGGCCCGGGCTGAAATGCAGGGCTCTATGGTGTAGAGGTGTGTGTGTGTGTGTGTGTGGGCGGAGTCATCTGTACCTGATCTCTGGAGGCGGAGACTCGCAGAACCTCACTGAGTGTGTCACCAGGCTGTGTTCTGATCACATCGATGATCAGCTGCTTAGTGCTGAAGAACAACCAGACAGAAGATCAGCCCAAACTCATCAGCATCATCATCATCATCATCACAGAACAGCAGCTGACAGACAGACGCAGCTCACCTCAGCAGGATCCCCCGCGCGTCAGACTTATCATCAGAGCTCTTAAAGATATCAAACTTGCTGGTGAGGGTCAGAGATACCTCCATCTTGGACAAAGTCTGCTCCGCGTTTGGATCTGAAGGGTTGAGCTGCCCTTCTCCTGCACACACACACACACACAGGCCGGGATGAAGTCTAAGAACACTTGCTTAGGTACAGAACAGAGCAAAAGAATGGAGCGTGACGAACCTACGAGATCCTGAACGGATGGCACCGAGCCCAGATCCTGCAGCAGCTGCTGAAGAGGATCCGACGGATCGGGACACAGACAATCCTGATGCTCCAGCAGCAGCTGCTCAGAACGAAACATGCAACATAACCATTCATATCTCCATACACAAAACCAGTCATAAGGGTCCATTTTTGGAAATTGAGATGTATGCATCATCTGAAAGCTGAATAAATAATCTTTCCATTGATGTATGGTTTGTTATGATAGGACAATATTTGAAAATCTGGAATCTGAGGGTGCAAAAAAATCTAAATATTGAGAAAATCACCTTTAAAGTTGTTCAAATGAAGTTCCTAGCAATGCATATTACTAATCAAAAATTAAGTTTTGATATATTTATGGTAGGAAATTGCCAAAATATCTTCATGGAACATGATCTTTACTTAATATCCTAATGATTTTTGTCATAAAAGAAAAATGGATAATTTTGACCCATACAATGTATTGTTGTCTATTGCTACAAATATACCTGTGTTACTTATGACTGCTTTTGTGCTGCAGGGACACATAATTAACTACACATCTTTCTTAGAAAATAAACAAGGTCATGTGACCACAGTATAACTACAGTCAGAAACTGATCACTGCATACTGAATAATACTGCTTCGTTTACTATTAGTTTCAGTAGTAAACAGACCGAGTGCAGTATACAGGACACTATGAACAGAGAGTAATGTGTTAACTGCTATACATTTACATACATAGTTTCTATGGCAGTGAATCTCCAGCACCACAGCATTAATTAAAACATTTACCCAATTTGTGAATGTAATTACAGTCTAAACTGAATGTGATGAGATATTAAGTGCAGATATTAAATTCACGAACAATTGACGATGCACCAGAATTACGGCAAATTAAAATATACGGAAAATAATATATATTTTTAATTTTAAAAGAAGTGTTTTGGTAAATATACTGTATGCATTATATTATAAGTTCATATTATTACCAGTTTTCATTATTGAATTTATGTTTTAAGAAATCTTGCATAAAAATATTTTATTATTACATCAACTTTAAATGTTTATTTCAACAATGAATTGGAGCAGAAACTATTATAACTTTAAAAATGTGTTAAAATAATGCAATTTAAATGTTTACATGCAACTCAATTTATTATTTGAGAAATAAACTTGATTAATTAATTGATTACATAAACTTTATTTAAAACATATATATAAACTTTAATTTCCGTTTTGGTAAAAAACTAATTTTGGTGCCATCGGTTTCAAAATAAAGCAATTTTTTGCACTTAAAGCTTTAAAAAAAATGTATTTAAAAAAAAAAATAGATAAAATAGTATAACATTTATTAATGAAGCTGTTTAATTGCAATGTTCATGAGTATTTAAATGAAAAAAATAAACCATCAAATGTTTAGTCAATGCTACTATTACTGTGTAAACTGTCATAATGACTTTTTTCAGTACTATACATTTATGTTTCCATAAAACGTGTAAAGCATGATATCTATCATAACTGATCATAACTGTAAGAGTATCGTGATCTGATGTGTGCACTGACTCGGTGTGTGTTGATGAGTTCACTGATGGAGATGTAGATCACGGGTCTGTTGAGGATCAGCGTCTCTGAGTACTCGTCGATGTTGAAGCGTTCCTCCGGCTCAGGCACGTCACACACAGTGCGCAGGAACTTCCTGTAGCAGGAGAGAACGGAGCGGTGAGACAGGAAGTGTGTGTTTTGAGCTGCTCCTCAGATATCAGTCATGTGTGTGTGTGAGTGTGTGTCCCTCACCTGAAGCGGCTGTGAGTGTGTGTGAGAGAGTGTCTCACCTGAAGCGGCTGTGAGTGTGTGTGTGTCCCTCACCTGAAGCGGTTGTCAGTGTGTGTGTGTGTCCCTCACCTGAAGCGGCTGTGAGTGTGTGTGTGTGTGTGTCCCTCACCTGAAGCGGTTGTCAGTGTGTGTGTGTGTCCCTCACCTGAAGCGGTTGTCAGTGTGTGTGTGTGTCCCTCACCTGAAGCGGCTGTCAGTGTGTGTGTGTGTCCCTCACCTGAAGCGGTTGTCAGTGTGTGTGTGTGTCCCTCACCTGAAGCGGCTGTGAGTGTGTGTGTGTGTGTGTGTGTGTCCCTCACCTGAAGCGGTTGTCAGTGTGTGTCCCTCACCTGAAGCGGTTGTCAGTGTGTGTGTGTGTCCCTCACCTGAAGCGGTTGTCAGTGTGTGTGTGTGTCCCTCACCTGAAGCGGTTGTCAGTGTGTGTCCCTCACCTGAAGCGGTTGTCAGTGTGTGTGTGTGTCCCTCACCTGAAGCGGCTGTGAGTGTGTGTGTGTGTGTGTGTCCCTCACCTGAAGCGGTTGTCAGTGTGTGTCCCTCACCTGAAGCGGTTGTCAGTGTGTGTGTGTGTCCCTCACCTGAAGCGGTTGTCAGTGTGTGTCCCTCACCTGAAGCGGTTGTCAGTGTGTGTGTGTGTCCCTCACCTGAAGCGGCTGTGAGTGAGTGTGTGTGTCCCTCACCTGAAGCGGCTGTGAGTGTGTGTGTGTCCCTCACCTGGAGCGGCTGTGAGTGTGTGTGTGTGTGTGT
>CM041806.1:2320008-2337508 GCA_023376895.1 Aspiorhynchus laticeps | reverse complement strand
GTGGCACACGCACCTCTTCTGCCCCGTCTGGCTCTCGCTCTGGTTGATCCAGCTCTTGTAGATCTCCACAGGGTCGGTGCGGATGTTGAGGCTCCGGTCCTCCAGCACGTCTCTGATGGCGGGTCCCAGGACGTCCTTCAGCGCGTTCTGACCGCGAGCGTGACGGTAGAAGCTCACCAGCATCTTGATGACCGTGGGACTTCCTGTGACCACTTCCTGCGGCCGGTCCACCTTCACTCTGCAGGTGTTTACCAACAAACATGCTTGAATCACAATAAATTACTTTTCAACTAACTTCAATGCAGATCAATTTATGAAAGAACCAGGTTAAAGAAGTCAATGTGAATATATTTACATGCACAATCAAACCAAAAATGATTCAGACACCAGATATATTTTTTTATATTTTTTTTTACTAGTGGGTGCAGGACACTATAGTTCATTTATATAAGTGAGGATAGCAAAATAAAATTAAACTGTGACATATTAATCAGATCAAAAAACATTCATACTTTGAGCTGAGCATGTTTTGCTGAAGTGTGTTTCTTTAATTGCTAATGTGATCTTTTTACACACAGACTGAACAAAATTAAGCATTGCTTAGTGATTGGAGCTAAATTGGTTTTATCTAATTGTGTTCTTAAATTTAACAGCTATTCAACCCGTTTACATACCTTTCTAACAAAGTTATCTGATATGATCAAGATGAATTTATTCTGACACAGTTGTCATTTTATTACCATTTTCTAACCTATAGTGAATAAACTGATAATGTGAGAAATGTTGAAGGTGTCTGTATATATTTTGGTTTGAATGTATATGAATGAGGTGTGTGTTTCTGTACTGGATCTCGTGGCGCAGCGCGGCGGTGAAGAGCTGCAGCAGAAGGAAAGCCTCTCTGAAGTCTGAGCCGTAGTTGAAGAGCGTGAAGATCACCGTCTCCATGAACCTGGTGCTTTTATTCTGAGGCATCAGGAAGATCAGCTGAGCCAGATACAGCGGCTGCGTCTAAACACACACACACACACACACACACACACACACACACACACACACACACACACACACACACACACACACACACACACACACACACACACACACACACACACACACACACACAGACACAGACACAGACACACACACAGACAGACAGACAGACAGACAGACAGACAGACAGACAGACAGACACACACACACACACACAGACAGACAGACAGACAGACAGACACACACACACAGACAGACATACACAGACAGACACACACACACACACACACACACACACACACACACATACACACACACACAGAGACAGACAGACAGACACACACACACAGACATACACAGACACACACACACACACAGACAGACAGACACACACACACACAGACAGACACACACAGACAGACATACACAGACAGACACAGACACACACAGACAGACAGACAGACACACACACACACACACACACACACGCGATTAAGATGATTCTCAACATCACTGAGCCTTTTTAAAAGCAGGATCTAAACCCGCAGCGTTCACATGTTCAAGACTCTCTAATGTCTGATTTTATAACAAGTGATTTAATTTTAATATTTTTTTATATTAATATTTAAAACCGTGTAATCTTTATATTTTTATGATTTAATTAGATTTCTGCAACTTTTATTTTAAAAGTATTTTATTTTAAAAAATATAAAATATGTTATGTTTTTTTTTTATTCAAACCTATATTTTTGATTTAACTGATTTTTAGCTCAGCTATTAATATTCACTGTATAATTTAAAATGTGATATTTATACTTGTGATTTAATAAATATTTAGTGAGTTCTTAAAAAATATATTTTACAATTATTCTATTTATATATTTTAGAATGTATTTTTTTGTAAATGTTTGTTTTAAATATGAGAGTACAGTGCATTCAGAAAGTATTCACTCCCCTTCACTTATTTCATTTTGTCATGTTGAAGCTAAGCTTTAAATAATTATTATTTTTTACATCAAATCTACAGTCCATACCCCATAAAGGCTTTCTAACACATTAGCAAAATTATCACAAATCTGTTTTCGGTTTTGTCATTATGAAGTATGGAGTGTACAATTTATTTTAATTTTTATGATTTAATTTATTAGATTTATCATGAACTCACAAACCCCAGTTTAACTGTATAACATAAATAAACTGTTTAAGGGCTGTTTACACTCTTGTGTTATGATCAGTGAGATGGAGAACAACAGAAATAAACAGCTGAATTTACAGTAGAAGTGTGTGTGTGTGTGTGAGAGAGTGTGTGTGTGTGTGAGAGAGAGAGAGTGTGTGTGTGTGTGAGAGAGAGAGAGTGTGTGTGTGTGTGAGAGAGTGTGTGTGTGTGTGTGTGTGTGAGAGAGAGAGTGTGTGTGTGTGTGTGTGTGAGAGAGAGAGTGAGTGTGAGTGTGTATATGTGTGTGCGTGTGTGTGAGAGTGAGTGAGTGAGAGAGAGAGAGTGTGTGTGTGTGCGTGTGTGTGTGAGAGAGTGTGTGTGTGTGAGAGAGTGAGTGTGAGTGTGTGTGTGTGAGAGAGAGTGTGTGTGTGTGTGTGTGTGTGTGAGAGTGTGTGTGTGTGAGAGAGAGTGAGTGTGTGTGTGTGAGAGAGTGTGTGTGTGTGTGTGTGTGAGAGAGAGTGTGTGTGTGTGTGTGTGTGTGTGTGTGTGAGAGAGTGTGTGTGTGTGTGTGTGTTAGGGATGGGTACCGAAACTCGGTATTTAATCGGTCTCGGGGCTAAATTATGAAAGACCGGAGTATCGATAAGCTCTGACGTTATCGGTTCTGCTGTCGGTACTGGAGAAATTAAGGAAACACACATACATTTATTGTTGCTATATATACACATTATCTTGCAAATCCTCTCTCACCAGAGTTGCTAGCTGTTTTTATATGCAATAATATTCAAACATTTGTCTATGATGCATTTTTGCTATTCGTAATTCAGAAGCGAGATCGCGCTCACGTGGAGGAGCTTCAGCACGCGCAACATGAAAGCCCTGTTTAATTATGATAGAATAGAGAACTAACTATTAAAACATATGCACTTTATGCCTGTGGCTGTTATATTAAGCTAAGTTTATTTATTTATTTTTGATTTTGGCTTCTAAGGATTATAGCCGCGTTTCTTCTAGCACAACTTCCATCCCTTCACAGCGGCGCGCATTCGTTCCTCCCTAACCAACACTTAACGTCTGAATCAGCTCAATCGGTGATTGTTGTAAGATGCCGTCTTTACTGTTGCTAAATTGCGGGACATGTTTGATAATAAAACGTTGAAAGCACAATCCGCACAAGAGACGCTGCTCCCCAGGCTGAAATGTGTGTGTGTGTGTGTGTGTGTGTGTGTGTGTGTGTGTGCGTGCCTGCGCGGAGCGCTCCAAAACGGACAGACAAATTTGTTTGAGCTTCGGGCGCGTCCAAACGATCAAATACACACAAAAATATGTCACAATGGCCAGCTACGAGAGTATTCACTTAAACAGTTTGTCTTAAGTGGACCAGAACTGTTCGGAGAAAATCCGATGTGCATCAATATATTGCCTTAAAGTGACAGACTGGCGCTTCAATGTTAATCAAAGAAAAAAACACAAAGAGAAAATCCCCCACAGCTCTTAATCTGAATAACGTTATAGCTTTAATAAGCATTAATCTATCAATACATACAGTGAAAACTATGCAGTGCGCATTTACATTTGATTACTTTTAGATTTCTTTTGTAGGCTATTACTTGCCTGAACAGTAATATTAGTAGACCTTCATGGAAAAATTAAAGCACTGTTTATTTCATTTAATTTGTATATTTGTTTTATTGTATTTGTCAGGTTTTTTTTACTTTGTTTCTTTGATCATATTCTTACCGTATCTTATCTTATGTATATAAAACACTAAAAATGCCTGCACACTGGTGCATTTACAAATTGATGTTTTATATTAATTTAATTAAATATTTATTTTACATTTCAGAATATAAAGTAATGTTAATTCAGCTCCTAATTTGTTATAATATATATATATATATATATACACACAGTATAACAAAAAGTACCGATAAGAATACCGTTAAAGTACCGGACCGATAAGCAGTATCGATAAGAGTAGTAATACCGTTAAAACCTTAACGATACCCATCCCTAGTGTGTGTGTGTGTGTGTGAGAGAGAATGTGTGTGTGTGTGTGTGTGTGTGTGAGAGAGAGAGTGTGTATGTGTGTGTGTGTGTATGTGTGTGTGTGTGTGTGTGTGAGTGCGTGTGTGTGTGTGTGTGAGTGTGTGTGAGTGTGTGTGAGTGCGTGTGTGTGTGTGTGTGTGAGAGAGTGTGTGTACCTGCAGCAGGTAGAAGAGGTGCTGATAGGCCTCCAGTTTGTCTCTCTTCTCTTTACTGAGAGCTTTCAGGCCTTTGTGTTTGTCCAGAGCCATCATGTCACTCAACTGCTCCTTATTCTTCTTAGTGAGCTTCTTACAGTGAGACACCACCTCCTACAGACAGACGGTCAGACAGTCGGTCAGAGAGAAAGACAGACGGTCAGATAGACAGAAAGAGGGTCAGACAGAAAGACAGTCAGAAAGATAGACAGACACACACACAGAGCAGTGGGTTCCTGACCTGCAGCGTGACTCTGTTGCGGACCAGCAGGCCGATCTTCAGGTCCATCAGGTCCAGGTCGGCCTCCAGCTGTCTGTTGGCGCGGATGGATCTGACCACGTCCTCTCTGAGACGCTGCAGCTCTCCCTCCTGACGGATGTCACTGTCTCCAAACTCCAGCAGGTGAGCGAACTTACGCACGACGGAGAGCGGCGGAGCGCTGGAGTGAACTGAACCACAGTCACATGACGTAAACACCACATTCAAGACAAACTAAACATCTGCAGTCAATCAGTTTGAGTCTGTCGGTGTGTGATGCATCAGATGTGTGTAATATAGTCCTGATGACGTGTATCATGAATACTGTGATGATTTTATTTGGTCATTAAGTTTCATAAGCGTCTCATTAGACTAGTTTCATGAGCCAGCAATGGCTGCATTAAGCCATGATGCACAATACTATTCAAAAGTTTGGGATCAGCAGGACTTTTTTTTAAAAAGAAATTAATACTTTTATTCACCAAGGATGCATTAAATTGATCAAAAGTGTCATTAAAGACACTTACAATGTTACAAAAGATTTCCATTTCAAATAAATGCTGTTCTTTTGAACTTTCTATTCATCTGTGAATCCTGAAAAATAAAATGTATCAGTTTCCACAAAAATATTGTGCAGCACAACTGTGTTCAACATTGATAATAATCAGAAATGTTTCTTGAGCAGCAAATCAGCATATTATTATGATTTCTGAAGATCATGTGACACTGAAGACTGCAGTAATGATGCTGAAAATACAGTTTTGATCACAGAAATAAATTACAGTTTAACAGATATTCACATAGAAAACAGCTGATTTACATTGTAACAATATTTAGCAATTTTTACTGTATTTTTGATATATGTATTTTATCAATTCCAATTCTTATCGATTCCCAGGTTTGATTCCAACGTGGAAAAAAATTATTAAAATAAAACATTTAGATATCAAACATATTTATTCTGTGTCTCTTTTTGCAAAATATTTAATTGCTGCTGAATACCATGAAAAAAAAGAATCAGCCGGCTACATAAAAACTGGACTCGATTAAGAGATGTTTATGTGCAAAATAGAGCGGCATGTTTTTTTATTTTATTTTTAAATGGAGATTGTATCACAATTCTGAAGAAAAAATATTAGATAACTAAACAAAATCTCATGGAATTTATGAATGGAATGATTCAATGACTCACTCAAGATTCACTAGTTTCATTACTGAATGAATCAGTGTTTTTGAGTGAATCTCTTGAATGAATGATTCAATGACTCACTCAAGATTCACTTGTTTCATTACTGAATGAATCAGTGTTTTTGAATGAATCTCTTGAATGAATGATTCAGTGACTCACTCAAGATTCACTCGTTTCATTACTGAATGAATCGGTGTTTTTGAATTAATCTCTTGAATGAATGATTCAATGACTCACTCAAGATTCACTAGTTTCATTACTGAATGAATCAGTGTTTTTGAATGAATCTCTTGAATGAATGATTCAATGATTCACTCAAGATTCACTTGTTTCATTACTGAATGAATCGGTGTTTTTGAATTAATCTCTTGAATGAATGATTCAATGACTCACTCAAGATTCACTCGTTTCATTACTGAATGAATCAGTGTTTTTGAATGATTCTCTTGAATGAATGATTCAATGACTCACTCAAGATTGACTCGTTTCATTACTGAATGAATCAGTGTTTTTGAAAGAATCTCTTGAATGAATGATTCAGTGACTCACTCAAGATTCACTTGTTTCATTACCGAATGAATCAGTGTTTTTGAATGAATCTCTTGAATTAATGATTCAGTGACTCACTCAAGATTCACTTGTTTCATTACCGAATGAATCAGTGTTTTTGAATGAATCTCTTGAATGAATGATTCAATGACTCACTCAAGATTCACTTGTTTCATTACTGAATGAATCTCTTGAATGAATGATTCAATGATTCACTCAAGACTCACTCGTTTCATTACTGAATGAATCAGTGTTTTTGAATGAATCTCTTGAATGAATGATTCAATGACAAATACATTTTTAACATTTAAATTTTACGACAAGTATCGGCTTCTGGAATTAGAATTGATTTTCGATTCCCAACCCTAGAAAAGACTCAAATATATATAAATAATAAAACTTGAATATTGTGTTTGCATTGACTGACCCAGTAAGTGATACTCCTCTCGGGTCCTGCTGGCTCTGAAGAACGCCTGGATCCGGATTATAGCTCCGACCTGACAGATGAATCAAACACAAACACGTGAACACGTATGCCACACGCAGACACGCTGGTGACGAAGCAGGCGTGATCCTCACGTGTCTCCTGAAGTAAGCGAGGCGGGCGAGGTATCTCCTGCGGGCGAGCCACATCTTCACCGTGGCCTGGATCTGAGCGGGAGAATCACACGTCAGTCACACACACACATACGTGTTCCTCGTGTGTCTGACTGCATCGTGCTTTACCTTAACGACGGCTCTCCAGTTCTGATAGAGATACTGCAGTCTGTGGTGATACTCTCTCTGCTGAATGACCCTCCTCCAGTGAGACTGAACACACACATTGTATCGCAAGTGAAATCTCCATTACTGTTTATAGTGTTACAAAATGTAACTATATTATCATCCAGCTCTTTGGATACATGTGCAACATTTTACCTTTTAAGACCAAGTAAATAAACTAAGGAATAAATTGAATGGAACACTATGTCAAATGTGATCTGTAGCAATAGACAACAATACATTGTATGGGTCAAAATTATAAATTTTTCTTTTATGCCAAAAATCATTAGGATATTAAGATCATGTTCCATGAAGATATTTTGTACATTTCCTACCATAAATATATCAAAACTTAATTTTTGATTAGTAATATGCATTGCTAAGAACTTCATTTGAACAACTTTAAAGATGATTTTCTCAATATTTAGATTTTTTTGCACCCTCAGATTCCAGATTTACAAATATTGTCCAATCATAACAAACCATACATCAATGGAAATATTATTTATAGCAAAAAATGTACCCTTATGATTCTGGTCCAGGGTCACAAATATGATCCTTGTTTCAAATTCATAACTTTCAGATGATGTAGAAATCTCAATTTTGACACTTATGAGTGGTTTTGTGGTCCAGGGTCACAAATGTAAATGTCTTGTATTTACAACACTTCAAAGTTTGAAAGTACAACTTCCAAACAGTTTATAGATTCTATAACTTTTTTCATTAATTTTACCAAAAAAACCCAAACCTTATGGCTTAAATATCTCTGCTCCCATACATTAGAAATAACTTTTAATGTAGTTTCTGACCACACTCCAAGAAACTGCTGCTCATCCTCTGTATTTTTGTCTTGTTGTCCAGTGCAAATGTCTAAAGATTCTTAACCCTTGTGCGCTCCTCATTTGGGAGTCACACGCGTGGTCTTCACGGTCAAAAGTGACCGGACACCTGAAATGTAACTTTTTTCTTCAGTAAAATCAATCTAATATATTTTTGTTCAATAATATTTATTCTTTTGTATTTTGAGAGAATTGTATGGTACTAATTAATATTTATGCAATAATTATGATCAATTTGTCCCATTGAAAATAGTACAAAAATATTTTTTCTCTCATTTTTGAAAAATTATTTTTCAATTTATGCAGTATTTCAGATGAAAATAGACACTAAAGGCCAAAGTATACTTCACTTTTTACGCGAAATGCGTCATCAGAACAGTCCGTGCGTACTGTACGTGCACCACCCGATTTTAGTAACCGCGCGTACTTTGTACGCTCAGGTCGCACTGAAGTTATTTTGCAGTAATCAGGTTTCCCCACATGGTGGCAACACTGTCCCAGGCCGTTGTTTCACACTAGAAAAAGAGACGGACAATGACAACAAAACAGCGGAGACTGCAACAACAGACGAGCGCTCGTGAGCGAGAGGGTGTGAGACAGCTCAGCTTTGGTTTAAAAGAGTTCAAAAATATTTGATATCAGTCATGACTTAACCGGGAAAAATAGAGCAGACACTGAACATGGATGAAGCTTTCAAGTGCGCATGTGTCGACCGCCTGCGTGCCGACTGTACGCATACGCTAGCGTACAAAAACGAAGTATGCTTAGGCCTTAATCCTTTAAAATTCAATTTTTGAATGCAGATTAGCACCTCCTGGTGAGAGCAAAGAAAGACAAACATGTAATTTCATGGTGTAACCACTAGTTGCCTGTATAGAACTCTATAGAGAGGCTTGTGAATTCCCTTGTTGTTTTTAGACATAATTGTTTACTTTTATTAGGTTGTGGATTTAAATGCATTCTCAAAGACTACTTTTTGTCAAGGTTTATATATTTTTTTGCATTATTATTATGTAGGTTTTTGCATTATTATTACTACAGTCAACCCTGAACACAGAAAGCATTGTTACACAAAACATTAAAACTCTATGAAAATGTAACAAAAATGAACAGGAAAGCTTTATCAGAGCTTAATCCTTCTGGGTCTGATCTGAGACATACGCAACTAAGATTGTTCAATAAACTCTTACTTTTTATCATTTTCACTTCATCCCCTGCTTCTGCTCTTCTCTGGCTTTTCTCGGTCAGCTTCTTGACTGACAGAAGACTGTTAAACACTTGTTTTGGGTATCAACAGCTCTGCTGACTAGTTGTTCTGTAACTGGACAAACTGATGTTTTCTGATGGGATCTGGCGTCTGGGGCTGACCCGATCTAACATGAGTCTCACCTGGATGGTGATGACGGCGGGCAGCTGAGTGTTTAGGAAGTGCAGACGCTCGGCGAGCTTCTGTCGCAGCAGGAATCCTCTCATGCGCGCCTGCAGCATCAGCACCAGCGTCTCACTGGTCTTCCACTGAGCATCTCTGCTGTGAGCCGCGGTCACACTACTGCACACGGCCTGCAGGGGGCGGCACAGAACACACATCACACACTACTGCACACGGCCTGCAGGGGGCGGCACAGAACACACATCACACACTACTGCACACGGCCTGCAGGGGGCGGCACAGAACACACATCACACACTAGTAGACTAGTAGAGAAAATGTGCTGAAAGCATTAATAGTTTTAAGTCTAAATAAAAAAAATGTACTTTTACAGTCTGGCCTTTCTGTAACGTCCTATAAAATCTTAGTATATTGTATATTTTATGTGTTTTTTCCCCTTTAATTAAATGTTTTTGCTTACATTTTAATTATATATATATTTTAAACTTTGTTCTTGTATTTTAATGTGTTATTTCTAGTTTGTATTTGGTGCATTTTATTGTTGTGTATGTGATTTCTTCTTCCACTTTGAACTGCATATATACTGTAAATAAACGCTTGTTTTCTTGTTTGCAGTGTTGAGTAAGTTACTAATTAATTACTAATTACTTTCTAAATCCTATATCAACCTCGACAAGTTAATGATACCAGGATAGACATGAAATAGTTCTTTTAAATAAATAACAGATAGCTACATACATTATTCTGGTCACACTTTAGATTAGGGTCAAATTCTCATTATTAACTATTAACTATGACTTTTGCCTCAATATACTCCTAATTACTGCTTATTAATACTTAGTAAAGTAGTTGTTAAGTTTAAGAATTGAGTCGGATTATGGATTTAGAATAAGGTCTTGCAGAATAAGACATTAATATGTGCTTTTTAAGTAATAATAAACAGCCAACATCCCAGTAATATTCATGCTAATAACCAGTTAATATTGAGAACTGGACACTAAAGTGTTACTAATATTATTATTAACTCACCAAAGTATTTAAAGTGAGAAGGGTGCATAAAAAGCATGCATTTTAAGGTTAGACGTTAAATACAGTATTGTATTGTATATACATTTTCTATAGTCTATACACAGTATTAAGTTCAGCTACATAAGAAGTAACTGTAATTAAATTACAGGGAAAAGCAATTAAATTACAGTAACTAATTACCTAGTAACTAGTTACACCCAACACTGGTTGTGGCTAGACGGGATACAGCTTTAACCGGAAACAAACAATTACATTTTTTACCTATTAGATTGTATTTTATTAACGTCTACACCTACCTCTTACAAGAATGCAAAAACAGTAATTATAGTTGTACAGTGGGGCAAAAATTACGCTGTATTGATGTGTATCCCCTTTTTGCTGGTTCAGGTGTGTGTCTCACCTGTATCTCCTCGCGTGTCAGGAAGGTGCTGTTCTGGACGAAGCCTTGAGGTCTTTCCCAGGTGCCCTCCAGCTTCTGCAGGTGAAAGAAATAAGAGCTGCTGTCTGGCAGCTTCGTCCTCATCCACGGGCTTCTGTTATCACCTGCTCAACACACAAACATACACTTAAACACCACTGGGATCATACAGGAGGAGTTTCAGGAGGAATCACACAGGTATAGTCAGCAGTGCAGACTTATGAATTTAAACAAGGATCATATTTGTGACCATGGATCAGAAAACCAGTCATAAGGGTCAATTTTTTGCTATAAATAATCTTTCCATTGATGTATGGTTTGTTATGATATGACAATATTTGGCTGAAATACAACTATTTGAAAATCTGGAATCTGAGGGTGCAAAAAAAATCGAAATATTGAGAAAATCATCTTTAAAGTTGTCCAAATGAAGTCCTTAGCAATGCATATTAATAATCAAAAATTAAGTTTTAATATATTTATGGTAGGAAATTAACAAAATATCTTCATGGAACATGATCTTAATATCCTAATGATTTTTGGCATAAAAGAAAAATGGATAATTTTGACCCATACAATGTATTGTTGTCTATTGCTACAAATATACCTGTGTTACTTATGACTGCTTTTGTGCTCCAGGGACACATTTCTGTGCTGTGTTTGTGTTGAAGTCAACATGTCCTCTACATGCAATAAGTAACTGCATCCACTATCAAATGTTAAAGCTCAAGGACTGTTCAAGCATAAAATGAATAGCATTAAACTTAAATCCCTGCCACCGAACCCTACGCTCATGATCGACAGGGACCATAAGAACTCTGAATGAGCAGCTTGTCGGGTCCAGTTGTGTAACAGAGCTCTAGTTGTGTGTTTGTGTTGGACTGACCCTCCAGTGTTTTGGCGCGGAGCAGGGCGGTCAGCTCCGTCTGATACCCATCAGCACATTCAGAAACCACGCTCCGCAGCGCCACCTCTGGCAGACGCAGAACACGCAACGTCTGAGACGCTCGGCCCTCTTTAACAGCCTGATTGACCGCCGCCAGACCCAGACACACTGTACAGAACACACACACACACACATACACACACAGACAGGCGCACACACAGACAGACAGGCGCGCACACACACACACAGACAGACAGGCGCGCGCACATACACAGACAGACAGGCGCGCACACACACACACACACACAGACAGACAGACAGGCGCACGCACACACACACACAGACAGGCGCGCACACACACACAGACAGACAGACAGGCGCACGCACACACACACACACACACACACACAGACAGACGCACACACACACACACACACACACACACACACAGTTAGCATTTGTTTCCTTGTGAGGACTGAAAATGATGTGATAAAGCTGCAGGGCATGTAACAATTACATTTTAAAGCGACAAAACAAAACAAACCTAATAAACATCACCACTCTTACCCAGTTTCTAAAAATGTATCTCTAAATATGCAAATGAGACTAAATGTTATGAAATATGCACTAATTGGCATACATTTCCAGCAAATAAGTCTGAACATTGGATGAAGTCAGGTTCATAATTCTAGTTTGATTTTGCTGTCACATTAAAGGACGTCTCTTTTCATCACTCCATTAATCAGAAAATACTGTCAACAGACAGAAAACAAACATTTTCACTATGCTTTGGAGAGTAAAATGTTGTATAAATAATGAAATATGATCAAACCTTCAGAATACAGAGAGGAATAAAACTGTAAAGTTTGGTGTGTGTTTGTGTAAGAGAAAAAACTCTAAAGATATGGATTGGAATTGATGTAGTGCAATAAAATGAACCCTTAAATATGTATTTTGGAGGTTTCTTTCCACTAGTTTGAGAGAAGACATGTTATTGGGGGGGGGGTAACAAAATCTCAAAATTGAGCATAAAAAAAACGGTTTTGCCTTAAATTATAATTTTTAAAAAATCTATAGGAATCCTTTGCAGTTATAGGTGTGTCAAGTGTATCATGAGTGTTAGTGTGCGCTCACTCACTCTTCAGGGCTTTCTGAGTGTCCTGATTGGCCAGTCTCACACCTTCCTGAATATCAGCCAACCAGAGCTCAGCTCCAGCGTCACGGCTCAACTACACAAGAACACATCATCATTCACTCGTTCAGACTGGACACAGAGCGAGATCCAGAAATACAGACCTAGACTGCAGTCACACTGAATACATTTAAAGGTGCATGGATTTAGTTTTTGTCAAAAACAAACAAAAATCAAATCAAATACTTAGAAAATCAGTTCAAAATGATCTCCATGTCTTACCCCAAATCACAAGAGTAAGCTTATAATAAATAACAATTCATAATTTGAGCCGTTGAGTCAGATTTTGCAGGAAATCTCAGTTTTACATCATTTCTATACAAAGAAAGATTAGACTACTATTTCACATGAGTGCTATGTTCTTACCAGAGTTATTTTAGTATCTATTTTATGAATATTTTAAAATAGTTTTTACTTTCATATTTTGTTTTCATTTCATTTTATTAATTTTTTTGTACCTTTGCTGTGTGGTTTTGACATTGTTAGTAGTTAACATTTATTTTAAGTAATGAAAACGAACATTTCTTTATGGTTTTAGTTAACTATAATAACCTTATTTTATGTAAATTCTTACTTCAAATTAATAATTTTCATAACAATATGCAATAAGTAATCCGAGACTGTTGTGCTTAGAAAATTAAATCTAAAGATAGCATAAAATAATACACAAATTATGACCAGTATTTTAACTTTTACAATTTCTGAACCAAAGTTTAACATTTTGAATAAATGTTTATATTTTGTTTTCATTTTAATTAATTTTTTGTAACTTTGTTGTATGGTTTTAACATTTTTAGTAGTTAACATTTATTTTAAGTAATGAAAACAAACATTTATTTATGTTTTTTTTGGTTAACTATAATAACCTTGTTTTATACGTAATTTTTTTCTTACATAAAATGCTAATTCATTTTCATAATAACATGCAATAAGTAATCCGAGACTGTTGTGCTTAGACAGTGAAATATAGATAGCATAAAATAATACACAAATTATGACCAGTATTTGAACTTTTACAATTTCTGAACCAAAGTTTAATAAAATAGTTCTCACTGCGTGACTCTTCTCACCTCACTGAACAAATATTATATCTAAATGTCAGTAGTATTATTTATTTTAAAACATTTATGTATTTAATGGGTCAGAACAAAATGTTACTTGTTCAGGCAGCATTTTATTCAGACACATGCTTCTTACTGTCAGTATGCCTTGATGTAAACTGTAAACCATCAGATTTATTTGAGCAAAAGCACAACACAGGTAAAAAAAAAACACTTTACAACTAACTTGCAACTGTATGTTTCAAACAAAGATGGCAATAAAGAGAAGAAGTCATATAGTGCAGCTTTATGAATGAATGACTGAACCCCTGTACTGAACTGAACAGTATAAGGGTCGGGTCTCAGTTAGGGCTGGGAAAATAAATCAATGCATCACGAATCGAGAAACGATTCTGAGATTTTCCGAATGAATGGTGATTCTGAGCTTAGTTTTTAACAGTAGGTGGCGCTGCATGCTTCAGAAACAGCTGAACTCTGCTTGTTTCCAAATCCTTACACACTTGAACCTAAAATAATCATTCATAAGATTAGAAAAGGTTGAAGTGAATCACAAGGTGTTAATGTTAACATTAATCTGGTCATAAAAGCATTCTGAGCCGAGGTTGCAGACTCAGGCTTTGTCCAAATACCCACACTTGCATACTTTGCACTTGACTACTTAAATGACGTATTTCCTGTATTTGGCCCAAGTGAGGATGAAGACCACAAGTGCGTGTCGAACTTTTCATTACCTGATGGGACACACTTATAGTGTTGTAAAAATGTAAGTGTTTAAATAGCTTTATTTTGAAATACTTTGCATTTTAAAATCAGCTTCTAAATGTCTGTTCAGTAGTCCCTATAACAAGACAATTTTAATTTGTGGATTTGTGGTTTTTCTACCAAATTATATGTAATATCTAATTATTATATTAATATTTAACTTGCATTGGAAAGGTTTCCGTGACCTCTCGTGAGATCTCGGAAAAAGTCCCACGATTTATATCCAGAACATGATGCATGATGGGATACGCTTAGCCGGTATTCGAGATGGTGTGGATTTAGTATCCATTAAGGGCACTGCACTTTGGCATTTTGAAGACATGGGACACTCTCAAGTAGCCAAAACCATACGTGTGGGTATTTGGACAAAGCCATAGGCGAACGCACAAGTGCTCTTCTTCATCAGCATTTGAGTGTGTGGATAAAAACTAGAGTAGAGCGCCATCTGCTGTTAGAATATAAGCTCAGAATCCATTCCAGAGAGAATCACGATGCATTCAGAAGATCTCAGAATCGATTTATCATCGCAGGCCTATTCTCAATCCTGATGTAGTACAGTAAACCAGCAGAGATGAATGAAGGTGTCACCTCAGCCTTGTGTCGTTTGGCGCGGGTCAGAACATCGTGGTAGCGTCTGGCGTTGAGCGGGAAGATGTCCTGCAGGCCGCTGGAGGGCAGCATCAGCGCCGAGAGCGTCTTCTGAGGATCGCTGCGGCTCAGAGCCTGATTGATCAGACCGATGGAGAGAATCTCTGCGGAGATCAACAACCAGAACGTCACTAATGCTGATGACTAATTATTATAATCACTTTAAAATCACATGTGTGATGAACTGACGTTCATGTTCCCCGTGAGCAGTCGTGTTGACGGTGTTCAGTCCCTTCTGCAGATCGTTCCAGGTGAGAAGAGCTTTACCTGCCCTCCTCTTCAGCTCACACAGCTCCTCGAAATACCTACACACACACACACACACACACACAGACACAGAAACACACATATACAAAGAAACACACACAAAGAAACACACACACAAACAAACAAACAAACACACACAAAGAAACACACACACACACACACAAAGAAACACACAAACAAACAAACAAACACACACACACACACACACAAACAGAGTTTGACATGAAATAATAATCAGAAAATCTATTTTTTTAAAATGGAACAGTTTATCAAACCTTTAGACAAAATCTAAAAAAAATACATGTTTTGTCATATTTGCTCCATCAGGCTTTTATGGCTCATCTAGTCTGATACAGTGACAATATGAAGCTCAATTATATTCAGAGACTCAAACTGAGCAAAAATATGAATTTGGTGCAGATACTGATATATCTATGATGAAATTCTGATGCTTGTGATGTAAATCAATGAGATCTTTATAACAGTGCAGCAGATACTGACATAAAATGATCTAAATATCAGTCTATATCTCCAATAATATGTCTCAGTAAGCTGAGATTGAAATGATCCAAACATATAATGCAATGCTGATTGAGAGATGAATAATAAAGGCTCCTCAGAAAATGTGAGATGAAGATCATTCCTCCGCTGAGGAACAGTGAAAGTAAAGCTTCTGGAAACAAACGCTCCTCAAAAGATCCTGATGATCAGATTTGAGACTAAAACATGATTGATGGAGAATCAAGTAAAGCTGAGCTGCTTCAGTCCAGAAAGTGTTCATCTGGAGATATGACTGCAGTTATTCTGACGTTTACTTGATCAAAATCAGTCAAGATTTGACAGCAGAAAGACACTGGATGAGCTAAAAGAGCTTTTACTGGATAACTATGTATCAGACCGCAGAAGACATGCAGTAGTGTGTGTGACAGGTTTTGATGAGTGAGTGGTCAGACCTCTGGATCAGACTGTCATCGATGTCACCGAGTCCGGCTGCAGGACTGACCAGTGTAGCACTGAACGCCCCGAAGTCTTGAACCTCCACGGCCTGATTAACCAGAGCCACCGCAGACAACATCTCCACCGCGACAAACAGCTCCTCCTGCTGCAGCTCACCCTACACACACACACACACACACACAGAGAGAGAGACACACACACACACACACACACACACACACAGAGAGAGACACACACATACACACAGAGAGACACACATGTACACACAGAGAGACACACAGACAGAGAGACAGACAGACACACACACACACACACACACACACACACACACACACACACACACACACACAGAGAGAGACACACACACACAGAGACACACACACACACAGAGAGAGACACACACAGAGACACACACCCACACAGAGAGACACACACACACACAGAGAGACACACACAGAGACACACACCCACACACACAGAGAGAGAGACACACACACACACACACACACACACAGAGAGACACACACACACACACACACACACACACAGAGAGACACACATGTACACACAGAGAGACACACATGTACACACAGAGAGACACACAGACAGACAGAGAGACAGACACACACACACACACACACACACACACACACACACACACACACACACACAGAGAGACACACACACACAGAGAGACACACACACACACAGAGAGAGACACACACAGAGACACACACCCACACACACAGAGAGACACACACACACACACACAGAGAGACACACACAGAGACACACACACACACACACACACAGAGAGACACACACACACACACACACACACAGAGAGACACACACATACACACAGAGAGACACACATGTACACACACACAGAGAGACACACAC
>CM041806.1:2225008-2315008 GCA_023376895.1 Aspiorhynchus laticeps | reverse complement strand
AAAAAAAAGTATCTTGAATTAAGAAAGTTTAGAGATTTGTGCTGAAAAACAAGAACGAATCTTTGAGAAAATTAAAATGTATTGATCTGGATCAGGGTTATTATAGTTAACTAAAATTAAATCTAAATCCACTTGAAATATAATAAATGTTAACTGAAGTAAAAAAACAAACAAACAAACAAAAAAACACCCAACAACTTTATTTCAGCAACATCTCATTTTAATGTACTTTAACCTGATTTACTAAAATTGAAATAAAAATTAAACTATATAGACAAAAAAAAAAAAAAAAACCTACCAAAAAAAAGGCAAAATACACAAAATAATAAAGTTAAAAAAAATGAGTTAACAATAAATAATAAAAAGTTAATAAAAACTACAATAGTATCTCAGTGAGACTAAAGCAACACTGATCTGGATGCATAACTTTTGTATTTATTTATATATTTTATAATAATTAATTGTATTTTAGCACTTAAAGTAATTAGAAAGGTGCTTTTATAAATGTAATTATTTATTAAATGATAAAACCCAGAGTAAAAGCGTGAGTTTCTCAGCGCAGGCTTGTGTTTTACCTGCGGCCTCGTCCACAGAAAGCTCGTTAGCCAGGATTCCTCCAATCTTACTGAACGCTGGCATCTGAATGCCGTATTTATCCAGCTCCCGCTTCATGTTATTGATCTCCTCCTCTGCAGAACATGTCACACACTTTATAAACAGATAGCAGTGCTTCTGGATGCTGATCAGTCAATCCAGCTAGGGCTGCACGATTATGACAAAAATCATAATTGTCGATTATTCCCTTGAAATTGTAATTGCGATTATTAATTACGATCATCACAATTTACGTTGAATGATGTTTATACCATTGTTTGAAGCAACCGCATGCCATATTTTTAGATGAAAATAAACAAGCTGAAAACACTAATAATATTAAGCCTTAAATGTCAACTATACATTGGATTGGTTTCTTCTTTAAATAAAAAAGTAAAAATATGCATGTTATTATAATGCTATACTAAAACTATAATTAAAACAATGCAAAAACCCTTAAGATAACATGTAGAAAGAATCTTAAGCACACAGAATAACATAAGTGGAATTTGAACGATTAATTGCTGCTTTGAACGATTACGTAATAGTAATTGCGATTAGAAATTCGATTAATTGTGCAGCCCTAAATCCAGCGCTTTAAAAACACACAGAGCTGATGTGAGCGTCACCTGTGAACTTGACCTTCCCGCAGAGGTCGTGGATCTGAGGGGCGAGTCCCAAACGAAACAAGAACAAACTAACACAAGAGATCAGAGAGCATGGTTAATAACACCACCTCAACCTGCAATAAAACACAGAATGTGATTATAATCATCTCTGCTCCAGACCTCAGCGCGTGAATGCAGTAAACGGCTCTGGGCATGTTCTTCTTGTCGTACACATCTGTCGTCTCTGGATGGAAGATCTGCAGAACACATCTTCAGTAATGAGGAATATGCATCCTACAAATTTTCCATTTCAAATTCCATACTTTTCCAGACTCACCTCTCGATAGATTTTCAGACCATATTTAACATAAATGGTTCATAGAGCAATATTTTCAGCTTTATATTTGGTATACAGTACAGTCATCTGTAAATATTTTTATTTTCTCAGGGTTTTTTCATTGATTTTCTCAAAGTGACAACATACAGAATCCCTAAAATACAAAATAATAAAAAAACAGACTTTTACATGCACACAAGAAACTTATCTGTGCCCTCGAGAAACTATTCACATGTGCATGATAATGTTTTGCATGCTTATGCATTACATTTTATAGCTTTATATAACCTTTTTCCTTTGTGCATCACTGCCATCTTACTATGAATAAAACTAGAGCATGGATGCACATGAATTATCAGAGATCTACCTGCTCAAAAGTTTGCTTTTCTTGCGGTAGTGCCTCTAATATCAAGGCATGATGTCCAATTTAACACATCGTCTGTGGCGGCGCAGAAACCTTGACGTGAAATGGGCTGATGGCATACAATTTGCCAAGTTCAAGGGTCTATAATAAAGACTGATACTGTAAAAAAAGTGTTTAAGATTTGGCTTTCATTGGAGCATTATGCCATATTTCAAGGTAATGCATACTCTGTATCAACAGGTGGCTCAGTGTGTAATATATGCTAAGTTTAATGGTTTCTCATGCGCACATAAAAGTCTGTATATTTTTTATTTTTGCAAAGTGTCCTTAAGGTTATGTGCTAAGAATATAGTGTGAAGAAACCCAAAATGCTTATAACCTGCATTTTGCATAATGAAAAAGTGCACCTTGAATTCATTCAGTCATATTCGGCGATCACTAAAGAATCACCATGAAACCTCACTTCTTGTACGATAAATTTATTTTTATTAAATTCTTAATTTTCTATTATAAAAAAAACTAAATAGGGTCAAAAGTCTGGAAACACAAATATTTGTCCATACTCTGCTTTCTTTATTCCACACTTGTCCAAACCCCGTAGGAACCCTGATTAGAGTTAATGTTCGTGCTGTAGAGCGACTGCAGTGCATCATGGGATATAACGCAGACAGAAGAGTGTGATTTACCGCAGGCAGGCCGACCTCCATCATGGCGCTCCTCCAGTGGTTGATGTTGTCTGTGTGACGGAACTGAAGCCCGGAGGCCTGAAGAAGAGACATCAGATCAGGTTTAACATCAACAGACAGAACTGCACACAATCACTCACTACCCTGTCATTCCTGCACATGCACAGATGATCATCGTGTCATCAATTATGCCCTCGTGTCGTTCCAAACCCGTGTGATTTTTTGAAACATAAAAGATGAATGCATGAGGAATGTTTTGAACCGTTACAGTTCCCACTGATTTCTATTATAAACTGCAAAAAATGAATACAGTCCTAAGTATTTTGTCTTAATTTCCAGTACAAGTATCTAAACATCCTTAAAATCAAGATACTGTATTTTTAAAAAGCAAAATTTAACAGATTAAGTCTTGTATTCTGAAAAATGCATCAAAATGAAGTGAGTCAATGCATAAAACAAGAACAAATATCTGTCGATAAGAATCCACTTGATCCAAAGGGAAACCAAGTTTATTTTTCAGACCCCAACAGCAGATGTTTGTTTTGTTTTAAGCAAAATAAAAAATAAAACACTTAATTTTGATGCATTTCTCTTAAAATAAGACTTAATATGTCGTTATGCATCTCCAATAAATGCATCTTGATTTTAAAATGTTTAGATATTTGTGCTGGATAAGACAAACCTGAGGATAAACATCAGTTTTTGCAGTGTATGGACAAAAAATAATAAAAATACAATAGAAGTCAATGGGAACCAACATTATTTAGTTACCAATATTCCTCAAAATATCTTCTTTTGCGTTCATACAGGTTTGGAACGACATGAGAGTGACTAAACGATGACAGAATTATCATTTTTAAATGAAATATTCCTTTAAACACTGTAAATAACTTTTTTACTTGGTGTTTTTGTCTTATTGACTACTCTAGTACAAATACCTAATCATTCTTAAAACAAATACAGTTACTTCAAAAGCAAAATGACATGAGATATCAAGTCTTGTTGTCTTAAAAATGAAGTGTTTATGCTTTTAAATAATAAAAAAATCTGCAGGTGGGGTCATAAAAGTAACCTTGTTTTCTCTTTGAATTAAGTGGATTTTTCTGACCCCAGTGGCAAATATTTATTCATATTTGAAGCATAAACTCACTTAATTTTTCAGAAAACAAGACTGTATATCTTATGTAATTTTGCTTGTATCTTGAATTAGGAATGTTTAGATATTTGTGCTGGAAAACAAGACAAAAAATGAAGACAAACATCAGTTTTTGCAGTGTTTAGACAAAAACAGTCAATGGGAACCAACATTATTTGGTTACCAACATTCTTCTAAATATCTTCTTTTGTGTTCATACAGGTTTGGAACGACATGAGAGTGACTAAATGACGACAGAATTATAATTTTTAAATGAACTATTCCTTTAAGCTCTATATTAGAGGTAGACCGATTAATCGGCACCGATAGTTGATTTGCGGAACTATCGGTTATCGGCAAAAATCCATGCCGATAGTTTTCCGTGTTGCATCTGTTGCTGGAGCGGTTGAGAAGGGTCTGCTGTCATTATACAGTATGAGAGCGCCCTCTAGAGGCGGACATCACTGACAGCACGTGTTGTTTGTTTTGGCACGTGACACAGAGCGGGAAACTCCAGATGCGCATTTAAATACAGCCGATAGAAAATCCTGCCACGGAACAGAGCGCCGTTCACATAGTTTTCTATTAAATTACATTATGTACATTAACAATGATTTGGGACAAATATAATGACTTCACCCTAGGTGATAAATTCTATCATAGAATTCTAAAATCTTCATATTTAAATTTTCTTCTTTTAACATTAGTAAACTATGAAATAACTTTAATGATCAATATAGTAATTAATATTAATACTAAATTTGTATTCATTTACAAAGTATGGTTCAGTACTGTTACTGCTTTTTTAAACAATAGCAAAGCTCTATTTTAGTTTTCGTTCAGTATCAATTTTAAAAACTATCGGTTGATTAATCGGTATCGGCCAGTGTGCTCCAACCTAGCTATCGGTATCGGTACAATCCACTATCGGTCGACCTCTACTCTATATTCATTTATATACTGCAAATAACTAGTTTCTTACCTAGTATTTTTGTCTTGTTTTTCAGTACAAATAGCTAAACATTCTTAAAACAAATACATACAAAATGGGATAAGATATAACGTCTTGTTGTCTTAAAAATTTATCAAAATGAAGTGTTTATGCTTTTAAATAAAAAAAATTCTGCAGGTGGGGTCATAAAAGTAACCTTGTTTTCTCTTTGAATTAAGTGGATTTTTCTGAACTCCGTGGCAAATATTTATTCATATTTGAAGCACTTAATTTTTCAGAAAACAAGACTGTATATCTTATGTAATTTTGCTTGAATCTTGAATTAAGAATGTTTAGATATTTGTGCTGGAAAACAAGACAAAAACTGAAGACAAACATCAGTTTTTGCAGTGTTTAGACAAAAACAGTCAATGGGAACCAACATTATTTGGTTACCAACATTCTTCAAAATATCTTCTTTTGTGTTCATACAGGTTTGGAACGACATGAGAGTGACTAAATGTCACTCATTTTTAACATTAACTATTCCTTTAAGCTCGATATTCATTTATATACTGCAAATAACTAGTTTCTTACCTAGTATTTTTGTCTTGTTTTTCAGTACAAATAGCTAAACATTCTTAAAACAAATACATACAAAATGGGATAAGATATAACGTCTTGTCTGAAAAATTTATCAAAATGAAGTGAGTGTATGCTTTAAATAATAAAGAATTTCTGCAGGTGCTGTCAGAAAATTAAACTTGTTTTCTCTTTGAATTAAGTTGATATTTCTGTCCCCAGTGGCAAATATTTGTGCTTATTTGAAGCATAAACTCACTTAATTTTGACATTTTTCAGAAAACAAGACTGTATATCTTATGTCATTTTGCTTGAATATTGGATTAGGAATGTTTAGATATTTGTACTGGAAAACATGATAAAAATCCTAAAGAAGAAAATCATTTTTTGCAGAGATGCATAAGGCACATGTACATTATCACAGTCATGGAACGCAGACCTTGTATCGCTCCTGGTCCACATCATAAATCTTCTTCAGAGGAACCACACGAGGAGTGAAGCAGTGGCCGAGTTTAGCCAGATAAACCCCGTTCCTCAGCGCCTCCTCCAGCTCAATAGGAGCAGGTAACTCCTCCTTCAGACACGCCTCCATCCACCTGCAGACAGCACAGGTGTTTCCACAGATTCAGCTTAACACCAACTCACTAATCAAATGAGGATTTGGATGTGACCATGGATCACAAAACCAGTCATAAGGGTCAATTTTTCAAAATTGAGATTTATACATCATCATGAAGCTGAATAATTAATCTTTCCATTGATGTATGGTTTGTTATGATAGGACAATATTTGTAAATCTGGAATCTGAGGGTGCAAAAAAATCTAAATATTGAGAAAATCACCTTTAAAGTTGTTCAAATGAAGTCTTAGCTATGCATATTACTAATCAAAAATTAAGTTTTGATATATTTACGGTAGGAAATTTACAATATCTTCATGGAACATGATCTGTACTAACCTAATGATTTTTGGCATAAAAGAAAAATCAATAATTTTGACCCATACAATGTATTGTTGGCTATTGCTACAAATATACCTGTGTTACTTATGACTGCTTTTGTGCTCCAGGGACACATAACTGCTCTTATATTGTAACATTTATATTTTAAACCTCTTTTCACCCAGTGTATATCATTCATTTATAACTTCTTGTTTGTACAGTCTTCAAGGAAAGCACTGGAATAACACACCAATTAATAAAATACTGCAAATAAATATTGGTTTGTTTTTTTGATTAATTAAACTTATAGCAGTATACAGATCGCTTGGTGGCACTTTTATAATCTTTCATAGAGTATTGATTATCAAAATCTAATTGTTAGAACACTTTACGGATAAAAAAGACAGCAAAAACACATCAGACACACCTCACAGCAGAACCAGTGTGTGTGTGTTATGCTGAACACATGTGTATGCTGTAAAGGTGTGTGTGTGTGTGTGTTATGCTGAACACGTGTATGCTGTAAAGGTGTGTGTGTGTGTGTGTTATGCTGAACACATGTGTATGCTGTAAAGGTGTGTGTTATGCTGAACACATGTGTATGCTGTAAAGGTGTGTGTTATGCTGAACACACGTGTATGCTGTAAAGGTGTGTGTGTGTGTGTTATGCTGAACACGTGTATGTTGTAAAGGTGTGTGTGTGTCTGTGTTATGCTGAACACGTGTATGCTGTAAAGGTGTGTGTGTCTGTGTTATGCTGAACACGTGTATGCTGTAAAGGTGTGTGTGTGTCTGTGTTATGCTGAACACATGTATGCTGTAAAGGTGTGTGTGTGTGTGTGTTATGCTGAACACATGTGTATGCTGTAAAGGTGTGTGTGTGTGTGTTATGCTGAACACATGTGTATGCTGTAAAGGTGTGTGTGTTATGCTGAACACATGTGTATGCTGTAAAGGTGTGTGTTATGCTGAACACATGTATGCTGTAAAGGTGTGTGTTATGCTGAACACGTGTATGCTGTAAAGGTGTGTGTTATGCTGAACACATGTATGCTGTAAAGGTGTGTGTTATGCTGAACACATGTATGCTGTAAAGGTGTGTGTTATGCTGAACACATGTATGCTGTAAAGGTGTGTGTTATGCTGAACACATGTGTATGCTGTAAAGGTGTGTGTTATGCTGAACACATGTGTATGCTGTAAAGGTGTGTGTTATGCTGAACACATGTATGCTGTAAAGGTGTGTGTTATGCTGAACACGTGTATGCTGTAAAGGTGTGTGTTATGCTGAACACATGTATGCTGTAAAGGTGTGTGTTATGCTGAACACATGTATGCTGTAAAGGTGTGTGTTATGCTGAACACATGTGTATGCTGTAAAGGTGTGTGTTATGCTGAACACATGTATGCTGTAAAGGTGTGTGTTATGCTGAACACATGTATGCTGTAAAGGTGTGTGTTATGCTGAACACGTGTATGCTGTAAAGGTGTGTGTTATGCTGAACACATGTATGCTGTAAAGGTGTGTGTTATGCTGAACACACGTGTATGCTGTAAAGGTGTGTGTTATGCTGAACACATGTGTATGCTGTAAAGGTGTGTGTTATGCTGAACACACATGTATGCTGTAAAGGTGTGTGTTATGCTGAACACATGTATGCTGTAAAGGTGTGTGTTATGCTGAACACATGTGTATGCTGTAAAGGTGTGTGTTATGCTGAACACATGTATGCTGTAAAGGTGTGTGTTATGCTGAACACACGTGTATGCTGTAAAGGTGTGTGTTATGCTGAACACATGTGTATGCTGTAAAGGTGTGTGTTATGCTGAACACATGTATGCTGTAAAGGTGTGTGTTATGCTGAACACACGTGTATGCTGTAAAGGTGTGTGTTATGCTGAACACACGTGTATGCTGTAAAGGTGTGTGTTATGCTGAACACACATGTATGCTGTAAAGGTGTGTGTTATGCTGAACACATGTATGCTGTAAAGGTGTGTGTTATGCTGAACACATGTGTATGCTGTAAAGGTGTGTGTTATGCTGAACACACGTGTATGCTGTAAAGGTGTGTGTTATGCTGAACACATGTATGCTGTAAAGGTGTGTGTTATGCTGAACACATGTGTATGCTGTAAAGGTGTGTGTTATGCTGAACATGTGTATGCTGTAAAGGTGTGTGTTATGCTGAACACATGTGTATGCTGTAAAGGTGTGTGTTATGCTGAACACACATGTATGCTGTAAAGGTGTGTGTTATGCTGAACACATGTGTATGCTGTAAAGGTGTGTGTTATGCTGAACACATGTGTATGCTGTAAAGGTGTGTGTTATGCTGAACACACGTGTATGCTGTAAAGGTGTGTGTTATGCTGAACACATGTATGCTGTAAAGGTGTGTGTTATGCTGAACACATGTGTATGCTGTAAAGGTGTGTGTGTTATGCTGAACACACATGTATGCTGTAAAGGTGTGTGTTATGCTGAACACATGTATGCTGTAAAGGTGTGTGTTATGCTGAACACATGTGTATGCTGTAAAGGTGTGTGTTATGCTGAACACGTGTATGCTGTAAAGGTGTGTGTTATGCTGAACACACATGTATGCTGTAAAGGTGTGTGTTATACTGAACACACGTGTATGCTGTAAAGGTGTGTGTTATGCTGAACACACGTGTATGCTGTAAAGGTGTGTGTGTCTGTGTTATGCTGAACACGTGTATGCTGTAAAGGTGTGTGTGTGTCTGTGTTATGCTGAACACACGTGTATGTTGTAAAGGTGTGTGTGTGTGTGTGTGTGTTATGCTGAACACATGTGTATGCTGTAAAGGTGTGTGTGTTATGCTGAACACATGTGTATGCTGTAAAGGTGTGTGTTATGCTGAACACATGTATGCTGTAAAGGTGTGCGTTATGCTGAACACACGTGTATGCTGTAAAGGTGTGTGTTATGCTGAACACACGTGTATGCTGTAAAGGTGTGGTGTGTGTGTTATGCTGAACACATGTGTATGCTGTAAAGGTGTGTGTTATGCTGAACACACATGTATGCTGTAAAGGTGTGTGTGTGTGTGTGTGTTATGCTGAACACACGTGTATGCTGTAAAGGTGTGTGTGTGTGTGTTATGCTGAACACATGTGTATGCTGTAAAGGTGTGTGTGTGTGTGTTATGCTGAACACATGTGTATGCTGTAAAGGTGTGTGTTATGCTGAACACACATGTATGCTGTAAAGGTGTGTGTGTGTGTGTGTTATGCTGAACACATGTGTATGCTGTAAAGGTGTGTGTTATGCTGAACACATGTATGCTGTAAAGGTGTGTGTTATGCTGAACACATGTATGCTGTAAAGGTGTGTGTTATGCTGAACACACATGTATGCTGTAAAGGTGTGTGTGTGTGTGTTATGCTGAACACATGTGTATGCTGTAAAGGTGTGTGTTATGCTGAACACATGTATGCTGTAAAGGTGTGTGTTATGCTGAACACATGTATGCTGTAAAGGTGTGTGTTATGCTGAACACATGTATGCTGTAAAGGTGTGTGTTATGCTGAACACACGTGTATGCTGTAAAGGTGTGGTGTGTGTGTTATGCTGAACACGTGTATGCTGTAAAGGTGTGTGTGTGTGTGTGTTATGCTGAACACATGTATGCTGTAAAGGTGTGGTGTGTGTGTTATGCTGAACACGTGTATGCTGTAAAGGTGTGTGTGTGTGTGTGTTATGCTGAACACATGTATGCTGTAAAGGTGTGTGTGTGTGTGTGTGTGTGTTGCACCTCTTGGCCTCCTCCAGACGGCACAGGTATTGATAAGCCACATTCTGAATCCTCTGTTCATCCATCTCCTCTGCGGTCAGACGCTCATCTGAAAACAACATCAGCGGTGAACAAAAAACACATTTGACCTCAATACAAAACCTCAGTCACATTCAACACCAACATAAAACCTCAGTCAAACTCACTACAAAACCTCAATACAACCTTCAATACAAAATACAAAACCTCGATCACATTCAACACCAACATTAAAGCTCAATCATATTTAACATGTCAATCACACACACACACACACACACACACACACACACACGTTTACTTCGTTATCTAAATGGGGACATTACATAGGCTTCTATTGTTTTTATAAACAGATAGTTACAGATGCTAAAGAAGCTAATGCAACCCACACCCCTAAAGTTACCCCTCACAGAAAACTCTGTTTACTTTATTTTTACAGCAGTTTTACAAATGAGGACGTCCCCAAAGGGAGATTTTTAGAGATTTGGTCAGGTTTAGCTCACTTTTGAGTACAAATTTGTCCCCAAAATATGGTTAGGTAGGTATATACACACACACACACACACACACACACACACACACACACACACACACACACACACACACACACACACACACACACACACACACACTTCAGGTGAAAGTCTTTTATTTCAGTACTTACAGCCAGACCGGACTTGAACACCGTCCCCCATCTCTGTGTTGTCGATATCTGATCAATACTTCGATAACGTTAACGTTAGATCAATACAAACACACGCGCTGATCTCTGACAAGCGACGCGATTTACTTCTTATCAAACCGTTTCTGTCTGAAGCCGCGAATTAGTGGCGCGCTCTCTCTCTGTAGTGTTCAATAAATATCTAATACATCTATATCGATGACTAGATTAATCTCTCTGATTAATAATTTAATGATAAACGACGCCTGAAAACACGAACGCTCCCGTCTGTCAGTTGTTTACGGTTTGAATATCCCGCCCGCTTCTCATTGGCTGCGGCGCGGCTCCACCCACCTGATGACGGCAGGAAGAGCCGCTGCGCATTATGGGTAATGTAGTTTAAACGTGTTGTCAACAAAACAAACCAGAGAATAACAGAATAGTCATCGTGTATAATCGTGTGAACCAGACTGTAAGAAGGTTTAAAGAGTATTGCTAATCTTTGAAGGTTTTCTACAATGTTCTGGAGATTATTTTGGAACATAAAACACTTTTTAATAATATTAAAAAATATTTATTTTTTAAAATAAAATACAAAGATGTTTTTTTTTAACCTAATTTATAATTTAGGTAAATTATATATAAATAATGTAGGTAGGTAAATGATAATAAAATGTAAATACAGGTTTTGGAAACGTCACTGATGGCGTTTCCATGGAAACGTTGTGATCAGCACCTGCTCAGGTGTGCTCACCTGTCTGTCTGTTCACCTGTTCATACATCGATCAGCTCATGATTTACGACATGACTCTAAAGAAGGAATATATGAGCAACATCCGGGGATCCCAGCGGAAACTGTGTAAGTGAACCTCCTTTAGAACCAAACTCCAGTTTATAAGTGTGTTATACGTCTGTTATAGTTTTATATGATATATGGTTTGCTGTAGTGTTATGGCGCAGGTTCTTTATATTGTGTGTGTGATGAGAGTTCAGTTTGCTGTGTTTTAGTGACACTCTAGAAGACTGATGAATGATTCATTAGTGAAGTGTGAATCCTCTCTGCCATTAACACACACGTTAAACTACTGTCCTGCTGCTGACGACGAACTGTTTTCAGTTTCACCGTTTATTTTCTTAACCTGGATGCTTTAAAGTCAGTTCTGGGTCATATAATTTACTTTACATTTAATTGAAGTTTCATAAGAATTCGTGTGGGATATTTCATAATAAAGCGAGGGGCGGGGCTACGGGTGGGTCTCATTGACAGCTTTCCCATCCAGTCAGATCTATGGAAATACATTTTTTTTAATAATACAATTTTAGAGTTTAAATTCTGAATTAATTATTTTAAATGTAACGTGTGTTGTCATGTGTTTCATTAGAACTATGTAATAATAATAACAATAATAATAATATGCTAATTAGTGTCTTCAGTTACTATGCTACTGACGCCAGTTGTACTACATTCAAATTTTCGCGCCCAAAGTTCTGTCAGGATTAACGGCTCCCTCGAATGTTTATCATAAAAATGACTAAAACAGCGATCTATACTAACAGAAAATTTTGATTATGATAAAATTATCGACATCTTTAGTTCAACACACCCAGACGACTTGTTTCGAAGGTTTTAAGGTAAGGTAAGGTTATAAATAACTTAAGGATGGAAGCCCGTTTTCGTCACTGAATCTAAAAAAGGTAGCGTTAACGTTAATTACGACTTTTTAATTAAGTTAACCCATTTCATATAGATTAATGTAATATCCTGTTGTGTGTGTACAGGTATATATAGTTTATGGGCAGTATTGGTCTAGTTAACGTTAACGTTATTCAAAAAAAATTAATTACGTTAACGTTACTCACTAGTTAGTTAACGTTAAGTTACTCCTTTCAAAAGTAATATTATTAACGTTACTTTATACTTATTATTTTCTGTCTGCAATATTAATTAGTTACACTACTAAGTTAGTTTACATTACTCCATAAAAGTCTTCTAAAATGTTTCTAACAATATATTTCTGCCTCATCATTTGCCCAAAGTCGACATTGGATCGCAGTCAGAGGTTATTACAAACACGATTAATAGTAACGTTTAAGTAAAAGTGTTGTATTAATCTCATTAAATCTGAGAAATAAATCTAGGAATTATTGGATTGTTGGACTTCAAATCAGTAGGGTAAAGTTACCCTAAGTAACGAGCTGTTTTATGGATATTGACTAATATTATTACAAAAAAATCTTATTAGTAATTTAGTTACACTACTAGTTACTGAGTTGCTGAACCACACACTCAAACACACATACACATACAGACACACACACCGGTACTGAATCACTCACACACACATGCAGACACAAACACACACACACACACACACACACACACACACACACCGGTACTGAACCACTCTCACACACACATTCAAACACACACATACAGACACAAACACACACACACACACACACACTACACACACACACACACACACACACACACACACACACACTCACACTCACACTCACACACACACACACACCGGTACTGAACCACTCTCACACACACATTCAAACACACACATGCAGACACAAACACACACACACACATTCAAACACACACATACAGACACAAACACACACACACACACACACACTCTCACACACACACACACACCGGTACTGAACCACTCTCACACACACATTCAAACACACACATACAGACGCAAACACACACTCTCTCACACACACACACACACACCGGTACTGAACCACTCTCACACACACATTCAAACACACACATACAGACACAAACACACACTCTCTCACACACACACACACACACACACACCGGTACTGAACCACTCTCACACACACACATTCAAACACACACATACAGACACAAACACACACACACACACACTCTCACACACACACACCGGTACTGAACCACTCTCACACACACATTCAAACACACACATACAGACACAAACACACACACACACACACACACTACACACACTACACACACACACACACACACTCACACTCACACTCACACACACACACACACACACCGGTACTGAACCACTCTCACACACATTCAAACACACACATGCAGACACAAACACACACACACACACATTCAAACACACACATACAGACACAAACACACACACACACACACACACACTCTCACACACACACACACACCGGTACTGAACCACTCTCACACACACATTCAAACACACACATACAGACGCAAACACACACTCTCTCACACACACACACACACACCGGTACTGAACCACTCTCACACACACATTCAAACACACACATACAGACACAAACACACACTCTCTCACACACACACACACACACCGGTACTGAACCACTCTCACACACACACATTCAAACACACACATACAGACACAAACACACACACACACACACTCTCACACACACACACACACACACACACACACACACCGGTACTGAACCACTCTCACACACACATTCAAACACACACATACAGACACAAACACACACACACACACACACACACACACACCGGTTACGCCATTACGCCTATGAAGAGTCCATGTGTAACATAAAAACCAACTGTGTGTGTGTGTGTGTGTGTGTTCAGGTTGAGCATCATGTCTCCTCTCAGCTGTGATCTACACTGAGTTCATGGCCTCTGATGGGTCTCCAGTCAGAGATGCTCGAGAGAAGAAGAAGAAGAAGAAAGCAGAGCGGAGCGGGACGGACAGAGCTGATGTGGAGGAGACAGACGCTCAGCTGGAGATCCAGAGACTGACCGCAGCTGGACACGCAGCGCTGCAGAGCGGAGACAATAACGCAGCGCTGCAGAGCTTCAGGAGCGCATTAAAGGCTGCCACTAAGGTACAATGTGAAGAAAACATGAAATCAAAACTGACTTGACAATGCATTCTTGTGCATATCTTTTATCAAAATGTAATAACTTTCTCTAATATTTCAGCCACCTGTCATATCCACCTTATTTTGAAACGTGGAAGTAAATTGTTTTCTCTGAATTTGCAAGACTCATGAGTGCTAATAGGTAAATAACTAAGACAGTGCAGTGAACAGTAAAAACAGTGTTTATGATTATGATAATAAAATAATTTGATGAGAATTACCACTGTAACATTAAGCAGCATAGCAGACTGTTTTTGTTCAGCTTTTCACCATCCATTCATTTCATAATAAAAGGTTAGAAGTAACATGGGTTTAGAAACCATTTCATGTTGATTAAAAAGTCTTTATTGGTCCCATAAACTACATTATTTTTCATAACATACATTATACCACAAGTAATCTTACTGTATTGTATAGCTCAGTGGTTTTCAAACAATTTAAAATAAAATGTAAAACTAAATAAGATAAGAAATATAAATAATTTAATTAATATAAATAATAGAAATGAAATTAAAATAAGTAAATTATGTAAGCCCATTTCCACCATGGAATAAAAAAAATAAAAAAAAAAATCACAATTTTTTTTTTTAATCTCACAATTCCAACTTTTTAAACTAAAATTTTATTCTGTTGTGGAAGCAAAAAACAAAATAGCAAGATTTGAACATTTTTAGAATTGCAAGATATAAACATGGAATTGTGAGGAAAAAAGTCTGAAGACTGAGTTTGTATCACAATTCTTTTTTTCCTTTATATTACAAGTTAATATCTTGCTCTTAGTTTACATCTCAAAGAAAGGCATAATTGTTATTTAAAAAGTCAAAATTACCATTTTTATTTGTTTTTATTCTGTGGTGGAAACAGGCTTCTATAGTAAGTAAATAATATAAAACATACAATAGAAACGAAAAATTCCAAATAATATTACTTTTTCACACACTGAAAGAAATTTAGTGTAGAAACAGAAATATCTAGTCAATTTCATAAACAATTACAGAGAAAAGGCAAGCAACATATTGAATTTAACTTGACATTTTTGAAGTAGAAAAAAACTGAAACTGTATTTTCTTGTAAGGCAAGGCAAGTTTATTTATATAGCACATTTTATACATTTCATACGTCTGCCAAATGACTAAATGTCATACACGGTAATTCAAAGTGCTTTACATAAAAGTAAGTAAAATAATCATAAAAAAATAATACCCAAATAATCTTTGTTTTACTTACAACTTAAAAAAAATCATAGTATAAATAGTATCAGTATAAATTGGGTCTTTTTACAAGAAACTAAATCAATTTATTTTAAATCTTAGGATGGGTCCCTCACACAAAGATGGTTAGATTTGGGGATCATAGACATCTAAAAGATTAAACTCCTGGTTTAGGTCATTCAGCTTTCACTCTTCTGGTGGCTGCCATTACATGACCAGTCAAATTCTACTCATTTTATTTTAGGAACCCCTTTATTATCAGAAAATTTGGGTTTTAGAATAAATAAATCAATGAGCTGTGAATAAGTATTTCTACATTGACATCAGTTACTGACAACATCTGCCATATCAGACACAGAGTAAAGCCTCCTGATTTGCTCTCGTCTTCAGCTCAGAGAGAAGAGACTGCAGCGCACCTGTGCGTTTAATCTGGGTGCGGCGTACGTGCAGGCGGGCGAGCCTCAGAAGGGGCTGGATGTCCTGTCGCGCACACAGCCGGGCGAGAGAGGCGAGCGGATCGCAGACCTGCAGTTTAACCTAGCCACGGCCCACGAGGCTCTGGAGGACCGAACGCAGGCGGTGAGACACTATCTGCAGGCCACGCAGCTGTACCGATCGCAGGGAGACGCCGCAGCCGAGGGAGACACCTGCGTCAGACTCGCACACTGCCACCTGCTGGGGAAGGTGTGTTATGACTGTTATGTTCTTTGTCACATGAACCCTAATTGGATTTAATGCAATTTGCCAAAAGTCAAAACAAAAACAGTAAACCTTTAGCATAAATGATTCTCGTGCATTGCCAAAAAAAAAAGAACATGATTTTTAACTGTATTTGCAAAGCATTTTTTCCCCACAAACTGTACATTATATAAACAGTATTGCATTTTTAAAACCGTTTTAGCATTTTAAACATAAAAAGTGTGGAAAATTACTCATTCTGTGTGCTTTCCTGAAGTATGCTCAATATGCTCACAATGCCAAGATCATGGGTTCCCAGTGAAATTAACATTAACATATGAACACATACAAATTTACAGTATGCAATCAATGCAGTACAAATTTATATTGGATAAAATAATGTTAACTTGTTTTATTTCAGCTAGTTTCCAAGACAGCATTTCTCATTTTCATCAAGTTTATATTGATGTACTAAAATAACTAGAACTGAAACTGAAATTTTATTTAATTTACTCACTTTTTAACACCATGCCAGCATCAAGGCTATTTTCATGACGATCTCTGAATAAATTATACAAGGTATGCAATTAACAAAAGCTTATAAAAGACATTTCAGATGTACACTAGACAAAAATGATAAAATACATTCAGGTGATGCATTTTTAAATAAATCAGTTAAACACCTCTGAATAAAACTGTTGTCTATTTACATTAAAAACAGTACAACCGAATACAATATGCTTCACAGTCATTTTAGTTTGGCAAGTAAGGCATGATGGTGATTCTTCACCTTTTAATAAATATCTGTGTGTAAATGTTGTATGACCTAAAAGACACCTTGTAAAAACAACTTAAGATTAGTTAAAAAATAATAATAATAATAATAATTCTTACACTAGGATTTGTTTACTGAAACTGAAATAAAAACTATACATATGAATTAAACTTTTTTTATATTTTATTTCAGTTAACATTGGTCTTATTTCAAGTCATGAAAATGTTTTTGTTATGGTTTTAGATTTAGTTTTAGTTAACTATAAATGTAAAAATTGTAAATACCCTCAAAGTTGATAAACTGACAAACTATAATTAAAAAATAATATTTTTTTGATTCTGTGCTGCTGCATTGTAATAAATGAGTTTTCAAAGATGTAAATAAAACAAAGATTATTATTAAAGATTATTTCAGTCATTTCTCAAATTTTACATTTAATTCAGTGTTTCATTTTTACAATTATTTGTAAAATTTACTATCAATTTCTGAGTGAAAAATTTTGTTTGCTTGTTCCATGACGCATCAGAGTGTCATAATTTTGCATGCATGTTCATGATCATAAATGCGAAAAAGTCACCAAATATCAAGAAAACAAATCAGAGGTGAGCCAGAATTTCCAGCGTCTCCAAACTTGACAACAACATAATATAAGATTTGTTCTAAACCTTTAAAACACTGAAGGAAGGTTAATGAAACTGTCCTTATAATTAAACCGGTGCATTTTATTCAGCCCAAACCGCTTAACATACAAACTCCATTCAAACTTTGATTTATAGATAATGTTATGCACCTGTTTTGTTTTTTTGTAAAAAAAATGTGGACATGTGGACTGGCCACTGGTCTCAACTGACTGCTCTTGTATTTCTGTGTTTATTTAATCCTAATGCATGAGCTGCAGGTGTATTTGAGCCGTTTGTGTTTGTGTGATGCAGGAGTGGGACGAGGCTGCAGCGAGTTTCCAGCGAGCCGCTGAGAGTTATAAACTAGCGGGGAACGCGTCTGCAGCTGCGCTGGCGCTGAAGGATGCTGGGAAACACATGCTGCAGAGCGGCCGCAGCTCCAGCGATGACATCATCAGCGTGCTGACCGACAGCCTGGAGATGAGCAGCGGCATAAGCGATCAGCAGACGCTAGGTAACACGCTCGCTGTTCAGAATGATCAATTAGTGATGTTTATTAAGTTCTGCATCATTAATACTCACTAAAAACAAACACTAAACGGGTGATGATGAACATATGCAGATTCAAGTTTGTTAGATTGTCTCAACAGCCTGCTGATAGCATTAAAAATGTTAGATCAGGAATATTAGATCCAATCAAAGATGCCAGATCCTGTCAGAAAATATCAGTTTTGTCTTGTACCCAAAATCAGTGTTTACTGCATTTTGTCTGATTCCCAAAACTGTATTAACAGTCATCTATCAAATAAATTTGAGTGAGAAAGCTAAGAAAGAACAGAAGCAGGAGACGAAGTAACGATAAAAATGAGCAGAGTTTATTAAATATGATATTGAATAATCTTAGTTGTGTATTTTTTAATGCTCAGGCTAATCAGCACAAACAAGTGTTTTTATACCAAATTGCTTCACATGAATATCCCATCCCATAAAACCTCTGCGATATTATCTCTTATTTGTGAAGACAAACACTGAATGAAACTCCACAATTGTAAGATTAAACAACAGCAAGCATTGTGAGAGCAAGGAGAATAATATGTAAAAAGTACAATAAAATATAAAAACGCAATAAAAGTGACAAATAATTAAATGACAAATGATATAAATCAAATCACGAATTACATAAATGACTAATTATTATAAATATAATGATAAATGCAAAGTTTTGACATACTGATAAGTTGTGTGATGTGTGTAAAAACTTTCTATTATGATTAATTTTGATGCTCTATATATTACATAAGTAATTCTGTTGAAATACAAACATGAAACTGCACATTTTATAAACAGAATTGTAAGTATTTTTGACATTTTAACAGTTTAAACAGAAGATGTGTGAAAAAGCACTCATTCTGAGTGTTTTCCTGAAACTCAAACAGTAAAAACATACCGCTTGCAACGCCAAGATCATAGGTTCGATTCCCAGCCAAATGAATATGCATGAACTCATAAAAATGTATGCAATCAATGCAGTTTAAATTCTTTCAGATAAAAGCATCTGCCAAATGCATAAATATAAATACTCTCAAATGGTAGTATGCATCAAAAAAAAATGTTTGGGTTCAGTGCATCTGCCTTTATCATATGAAATACTTTTATGTATTTATCATATGAAAAACACCATTTCTGTCCTCACCTGCGTTTCAGGGAAGCTGCTGAGTGACGTGGCTCTGAGTTTCTCTCAGATGAGGCTGTTCTCCGAGGCGTCTGAGTGTTACGAGCAGGCGCTTCCTCTGGTCTCCTCCAAACCGCACAGACTGGCTGTGGTTCTGCAGAATCTGGGAGCCGTCTATAACAGTTTGGGTCAGTACCAGCAGTCCCTGAGATACCACAGAGAGGCAGCGGCGCTCCACGGTGAGACACACACACCTCAGACACGAAACACCAGAGTTTAGCTCAGTCATGTGCATGTGGGTGGCCAATGCGGCAATGCATTTTGCTTACGGGAATTAATATACATGCAGTTTGTTGTGCTCATATTAATTGAGAATTTACATGAAAAATTCACAGAACTAGTAAAGTAAATGACAAAATTGCTTACAGGTGAAAATAAATGATGTAGTCAGTGATATAAAATCACATTCTTCAGGGGTAGTGTGATAATGTCTGTTGATCTGCTGCTGTTATGTTTGGTGTCATCATGATTACTGTAATATCCCGTGAGTGAGTGACGTGTGGTGTGTCCCGCAGGCTCTCTGGGCAGTCGCGGAGCTCAGGGTCGCTGCTTCAGTAATCTGGGATTCGCTCTGGTGGAGCTGGGAGAGCTGGAGGAGGCGTGGGAGAGTTACCTACACGCACAACAGGCCTTCAGAGACACCGGTACTGAACCACTGACACACACATTCAAACACACACACACACACACACACACACACCAGTGTTTCCCCTAGGCTTACTGCTTTTGAGAGGAGGGTATGTTTTTTCCCAATTTTTTTATGTTGTAATTTTTCTGGACTCCTTTTTAATGGTTAAATTAAATCTTATTAATCAACAAGCATGTCTAATTAATTAAATTTAAATTAATTTAAATTGTCTTAAACAATTTAAAATCAATTTAGTAAAAGTTTAACAAAATTGTCACCAAATTCTGTGTTTTAGCATGTCTAATTATTTGAAAGCATAAAAACAAGTTTAATTTATTCTTACAATAGCCTTATGATTTGTTAAATTACTTCTGTTGTGATCTGGCGCTATAGAGAAAATAAAATTAAATAAAATTTACTTGACCTTCAAGGGGAGGCGGGTCGCTCCCCTAATATAATGGTAGGGGAAACACTGTACACACACACACCCACACACTCACACTGGTACTGAACCACTGACATACACTCTCAAACACACACAAACACTGACATAAACACACTCTTGCCAGTACTAAACCACTCACACACACACACACACACACCAGTACTGAACCACTGACACACACACACATAAACACACACACATACATAAACGCACACACTGGTACTAAACCACTGACACACACATACATAAATAAATACACACACACACTTACTGAATTTCAGCATGTTGAAATTTCATGTCATTTACAGGTTTTAATCACTGATCTAAAATAGAATAAATTAACAACAAGCTGTAACCAAAAAATAAAAACAAATTCCACATTTAACAATTAAATGCATCACAATAAAAACAGCGTCTTGTGACAGCTTTAGACAAAATAACACAAAACACTGACAAGAGCCGGAGCTCCATAAGGTGAATAATGAAAATTATTTATTGACTGTGTGTGATCATTTGAATTGAAAGGTAATTATGATAGTAATAATGAAATGATTGATGTGACACTACATTAAAACTAAATCAACACAAACAGAGAAAAGCACAGAAACACATGGTCACTCAGCAGGACACACACACTGATCTTACTAGGGCTGCACGATATATCGTTTCAGCATCGATATCGCGATGTACTCATGCGCAATAGTCACATCGCAGGAGGTGCGATGCAGGGCAATATTTTTTTTTTATTATTCAAAACAAAAAAAACTTGCACGTTCTATATTTGCCTGATATAAAGTAATTAATTCTGATTTATGGGTTCTTTAAAAAATTTTTTTACAAAGCACACGTTGCTTCAACGTTTTTGACACGCAGTCTCTCCGTGCGCATGGCGAAATGGACGATTTGGTTGCAAAAAGAAGCGCATCGTCAGTTATTTGGAAATATTTTGGCGACAGAAAGGATGATGTTGACCAAAAACAGGTACTTTGTCAGGAGTGCCGTGCAGTTGTTGCCACAACACGCGGAAACACAACTAATTTGTTTGATCATTTAAGTCGGCACCACAGAGCTCTGTATGACGAGTGCAAAGCCAGATCTGATTGCCGTCCAAAGCAAAAAACTATTTCGGATGCGTTTGCCAGTGTTACACCATATGAGAAGGGTTCCAAGCGGCATAAAGATATCACGGATGCGATAACATTTCACCTGGCGAAAGACATGGTACCAATTAACACGGTTACCAACCCGGGTTTTGCCAAAATGATCTGGTCACTTGACAAGCGTTATGTTATACCATCACGCACTTATTTTTCTCAAGTTGCCATCCCAGAGCTGTATGACAAATGCAAGGCACAAGTGGGAACTGAGCTATCACAAGTGGAATATTATGCAGCAACAACGGACTTGTGGTCCAGCCGAACAACGGAGCCCTTCATAAGTCTGACCATACACTTTATTGATGAGGACTTCCAGCTGAAAAGTCGCTGTTTGCAAACAGCATTTTTCCCGGAGGATCATACAAGCGAGAACATTGCAACGGGGATGAGAGAAGCATTGACTGCTTGGGGCCTGGATGAGAGACGTCTCGTCTGTATAACTACAGACAATGCGGCGAACATGGTAAAGGCTGCTGCCCTCAACAAGTGGACCAGGCTACAGTGCTTTGGGCACAGGCTGCACCTTGCAATTGGTAAGTTAGGCCCATACATTTTTACTATTGTTTCTATTGCCATGACTTGACTTGAAATAAACATTTTCCTAAGTTCAGTAACTTATCATAAATGTTAGTAAGCAAACTTATTTCAGAGTAAGCTTTTTTTTCCACATATTTTAGCATTTTACAAAAACAATATTAATAAAATGTCCCTATATTTTATTAATAATATGTCCCCTCTTTTAATGAAAGCATGTATAAACTAAGGCTGCACGATATATCGCATGCAATTGTTATGCGCATCTTATCAGTAAAGCCGGTTCTGTGATTATTAATAAATCTCCATCACCTGTTTTCAAATGGAGCGGCATTTAATACACAGAGCCGTAGTTCACCGACAAGCAAATAATCAATAATCACAGAACCGGCTTTACTGATAAGATGCGCATAACAATTGCATGCGATATATCGTGCAGCCCTAGAAACTATACATATATGTAAAATATCGGTAAATAATTAGTTACCATAACAGTTTTATGAGCAATTTATTTTTCATGATATTAAATGTAATAATATGTACTTACTTTTGTTTTTATTTTTCGCTTAGAAAATGCAATAAAAAAGGATGGACGCATTGACCGTGCTACAGGTATCTGCAAGAAGCTAGTGGGTCACTTTTCTCACAGCTGGAAGGCCAGAGCTGCTCTTGAAAAAGCCCAGAAGGAGCTAAATTTACCGGCACATTCCCTCATATCAGAATGCCAAACAAGATGGGGTTCCAGGCAGATGATGATCAACAGGATTTTAGAGCAGCGGAAGGCTTTAACTCAGGTCCTGTCTGAGGACAAGAAGGTGAGGCATCTGATTCCAACCTGGCAAGATATAGATGTCCTGGAATCTGTCAGCAAGACACTGGGCCCACTGCTGGATTTCACAGATGCTCTCTCCGGAGAAGATTATGTTAGTGTCTCCTATGTGAAGCCAGTTCCTCACCTCAAATACTTCAATGCTGCTAATGCATGAGGAAGACACAGACCTGACTAAGACCTTGAAGAAGGAGATGTTGCACTACATCAATGAGAAATATAAAGATGATGCTACTCAGGAGCTGCTAGATGTGGCTTCTTGTTTGGACCCCCGATTCAAGATGGACTTCATCAGTGCAGACATGTCCAGAGTGAAGGCCAAAGTTGCATCAGAGATGATGGAATGCCAGGAGGAGATGGCAAGCTGCAGCACTGAGGTGGAGCATGAAGTTGCTGAAACATCCCAGGCAAAAAAGCCAAGAAGTCCTTGGGAAGTTTCTTTAAACTAAGGGCGAAGGGCGATTCCTCTGTGACCCTTAAAGATGCTGTGGAATTAAGCAACTACCTGCTAACGCCTTCCATAGACAAAGAGCAAGATCCACTTGCATGGTGGAAAACACACAGAGTAAGCTTTCCACATCTTGCCAAGCTTGCCTGCAAATATCTTTCTATTTCCGCTACAAGTTCCCCGTCAGAGCGGGTTTTCAGTGCAAGTGGCAACATAATCACTTGCCAACGTTCAAGTCTCAAGCCTGCAATGGTGGATAGACTGGTATTCTTAGCCAAAACCTCTAAGCTTGAATGAGCAAATTAATGCATACAGAAGCTTAAAAAGTCTAATTGGTATTTGAGTATATTAACTGTATGTAACAGTTGAGAGAAAGAAACCAGATTAATTTTTTTATACAGTTGTTGAAAAGTTTAATTTAATCTTTGTTTGCTATGATGACCAACACTTGTTTTACTTTAGCACTGTTGTTAAAAAAAAGCCTGCAAAACAAAATTATTCTGATTTATGTTATTTATCATAAGTTAATTGTTGTTAATTATTACAACAGGTTAAGTTTAACTTGTTACAAGTTATTTGTTTTATTTTACGAACCACTCAGGGGGTTGGTGTATAGCTTTTTTATTTTTCAAATTTTGTGACAAAAGTTTACTACTTTTCTATTTTCAAAAAGAGGTTTGTAATTGTTGAATAAAAGGTTAAATTACTTATTTTGTCACTCATGTTAATTCCCTAATGTGATAATTATGTGTCCTCTTTAGTGTAGCGCTCTGTTTTAACCTGGAATACATAGGCCTACATATATAGCCTCCCCATAACTGGATCGCTTCTAGATGCCAGACTGCACTTCTTCATTCACAAAGGAGCTCCCTTATTTTAGGGTAAGAAGCAACATTCATTATTAAATATTACATATTAACTCCTCGATTTGCTTGAATTGATAGTGAATAAGGTAAGTCAAATAGTGTAATAAACAACGCAAAATAAGGCAATAAATAAAAAGTAATTTTTCAGGGTTTTATATTGTTTATTTTCCATGAATATGCCTATAAAATCACCCCAATTATTCTAGAATCATTTAATTTTTGAGCAGTTCAAGACATCTGATGAACATTCCTGTATTTCTACACATCGCAATATATATCGCAGGGAAAAAAAAAAATCGCAATGTGAGTTTTTTTTCAATATCGTGCAGCCCTAGATCTTAGTGTCTATATGAGGATTTATTACATTTACTCTGACATCAGGGTTTTTCCTGGCTCAAAATGAGGCGGAGGTGGTGCCATCCTGATGACATTTGAAGCAAAAACAGAATGGTCTGACTTTATTTTTGAGAAACTATTGTCAAATTGTCAAACGATTAATCGCATCCAAAATAAAAGTTTTTGTTTACGTAATATATGTATGTGTACTGTGTATATTTATTATGTACAGTATATAAATACACACACATGCAGCATATATTTTGAAAATATTTACATGTATATACAGTATCTCACAGAAGTGAGTACACCCCTCACATTTTTGTAAATATTTTATTATATCTTTTCATGTGAAAACACTGAAGAAATTACACTTTGCTACAATGTAAAGTAGTGAGTGTACAGCTTGTATAACAGTGTAAATTTGCTGTCCCCTCAAAATAACTCAACACACAGCCATTAATGTCTAAACCACTGGCCACAAAAGTGAGTACATCCCCAAGTGAAAATGTCCAAATTGGGCCCAAAGTGTGCCCATATTTTTTGTGGCCACCATTATCCAGCACTGCCTTAACCCTCTTGGGCATGGAGTTCACCAGAGCTTCACAGGTTGCCACTGGAGTCCTCTTCCACGCCTCCATGACGACATCACAGAGCTGGTGGATGTTACTCTAACATCCACCAGCTCCGTGTCAACCTTGCGCTCCTCCACCTTCCATTTGAGGATACCGCACAGATGCTTAATAGGGTTTAGGTCTGGAGACATGCTTGGCCAGTCCATCACCTTTACCCTCAGCTTCTTTAGCAAGGCAGTGGTCGTCTTGGAGGTGTGTTTGTGGTTGTTATCATGTTGGAATACTGCCCTGCAGTCTCCGAAGGGAGGGGATCATGCTCTGCTTCAGTATGTCACAGTACATGTTGGCATTCATGGTTCCCTCAATGAACTGTAGCTCCCCAGTGTCAGCAGCACTCATGCAGCCCCAGACCTTGACACTCCCACCACCATGCTTGACTGTAGGCAAGACACACTTGTCTTTGTACTCCTCACCTGGTTGCCGCCACACATGCTTGACAACATCTGAACCAAATAAGTTTATCTTGGTCTCATTAGACCACAGGACATGGTTCCAGTAATCCATGTCCTTAGTCTGCTTGTCTTCAGCAAACTGTTTGCGGGCTTTCTTGTGCATCATCTTTAGAAGAGGCTTCCTTCTGGGACGACAGCCATGCAGACCAATTTGATGCAGTGTGCGGCGTATGGTCTGCGCACTGACAGGCTGACCCCCCACCCCTTCAACCTCTGCAGCAATGCTGGCAGCACTCATACGCCTATTTCAGAATCAGAATCAGAATGAGCTTCATTGGCCAAGTATGTTTACACATACGAGGAATTTGTTGTAGTGACAGAAGCTCCACAGTGCAACAGAAAGACACCAACAGGACAGGACACAGATAATAAAAGAATAATATACAAATATCCAAATAGGCAGTGTACAAAACAGCAAAAACACAATATATAATATAGGCAATTATGTATGTACAGGTCAAGTATGTGCAAATTTGAAATGAGAAAATAAAATAAAATAAGTAAGTGTGGTGAATGGATAGTGTATAGGTGGCAGGTGGCACTTATGGAACAGCAGCGATACAGCGTTTTTTTGGTTCCCACTGTAAACAAAGCAGTGTTCCGCTTATGAACACTGCTTTAATATGGATTATACGGAGGTAAGATAAAAAGAAAATACCATCTATCCAAAGAGACTCACATTCAAGGTACCATCTAAAACTTTCTAAAGATATACTGTACATTCATGTAAACTCCTTCCTCCAACTATATCATGATTCGTTTAACATTTTAACCGATTATTTATAAATACAGAGTATTTCTCCAAATATGCACACTTTTGGACTAAAAGCCCCAATGGACGCTGTTCAGTGATGCTTGCACGTGACTGCATTTCTGAGTTTGTCGACAGCCAGAGAAAGTTTTTGAACAGAAGTTCAGCTGCAGTATTAATGTCATGAAGAGAAAAGAAGAGACTCTAACATCTCACTGTTACTGATTTATCATGCAGCTCAAAGAATTATGGGGAGAATCTGTCGTCAGTCTATTCTGATTCATCAACAGTTTCACTGATGCTCTATAAATATGTAAACTAATCTAACACATGAACACACGCATTCACACAGGGAAGGCATTGATCCCAGTCTAAAAAGCCTTCCGGATGCAACGATCATCTGTAATAATTTACAATCTGCGTTATCAGAATGGGACATCGTAGATCAGTGTTTCTCAACTGGTGGGTCGCGAGACCATTCTGAGTGGGTCGCGGAGTGTGATGCGAGACTTTTATTTTAAAAGATGTGCATGAAAGCTGTTGACACTTCTGTCAGATGCAGTTTAACCCTTGTGCGTCAATAAAAAAAAGTTACACATAGGTCCATAATGGACAAAAATGTCCATGTCATAAAAATGTGAAGCTTGGAAGCACAGACTTAAGTTTGGTCTCATTTTAAAGAAGACCCATGGCAGATTATTGTTGAAGTAAAAAAAGTTTAAAAAGTGAAACCAATTTTTTTTTATAGAGGTTTAAGTTTATGAAAATTATTTATGAACTATATTTTATATAAAATATATATTTTATGAAACATGTTGAACTATAAACCTGCTAGAAAATCAAAGCCATAAATCTAATCAAGTTATGTTCCAAATTTGAGGTTGATATCTCAAAAAATAAGCTTTCAGTAAGATTTTGTTTGGGGGCAGTACCAAATTTTCCCCATTAGATGCCAGCAAAACTCTGCTGGTGCACACAGTGGTTGGATTTGTGATTTGTAGTGGGGCTTTTCTCTCTCAGATTTTACAAGAACACACACGCAAACACACAATCTTTTTATGACACGCATACAAACCACACTCTGACATCCATACCAACACACCCACACAATTATAGCTGCTTTATTTATCCAAATGGCTCTATAATATGCAGAAGCAGAAAACAGGAATAAAGCGAGTATTTCCTTTATAGGCCAAACCTGAAAAAATGCACCATCTAGTAAAAACTAGTACAAAATTAAATTTTGAAGCCTTGCCAACAGAATGAAAACCTATTAACACAAATTACATCATTTTACAGTTAAATGGCACTGCGATTAAAAATAGCAATTTTAATGGGTTTCAATGGGGACATTTTTGTCCAAAAGGTCCTGAGTGTAACTTTTATTTGTACCTAATTCAAAATAGATTTATTAAAGGAAATGGGGGTGAAATAGTAAAATTCCAATAAAAATGCACACCTGTGCCAAAACACAGGCAAAATTATCAAAAAAAACAAAACTGAAAAGGACAAAAATGTCCAAAAAGTCGCACAAGGGTTAGGTAAAGAGTGGCTGAGAAAATTCAGTAGGCTATCTGCGGTCAGACTAGATGTTGACAGGCTGGTTCGCTTCCACCTGGCCCTTTGAACTCATAAATCTGAAACCATCTGTCTCCTTCTCTCTGCACTTTTCGAGCTCTACGCAATTGTCATCGCCTCCACCTTGTGGGGAAAACAATGGGCCTCCAAAAGCATCCTCTTCCATTGCGACAATGCTGCCGCAGTGCACTGCATTAATAAAGGCAGATCTAATTCCACCGAAATAATGCCATTTCTCAGATGTCTCATCTGGTCTTCTGCTTGCAATCAGTTCATAATTAAAGCAGTTCATATACCAGGTTTTAACAATGAAATCGATGACTCTCTCCCCCGTTTTGCCTTTCAGAAATTCAGAACATGATCTCCTCATGCAGACCTGTTACCCACTCCAGTGCCTCCTTATTCAGACCTGACATTCCAGTAAGCCACCCTCTCCACCATCTCCATAAATTATCCAAGCTGTATCCCCAAGAACACTCAGCTCATACTGGACGACTTGGAATTGTTTCAAAACCTTCCACTTTCATCATAAGCTTCAATTCCCTGACTTTTCTCTCACCGCTGTTTCTTCTTTCGCAACCTTTCTTCAATTTAAACAGATCCAACACGGATCTATTAAAGCATATCTTCGCGGCATCCAATTTTTCTATAAACTTATTTTCAGTCATCAGTGCCTTGCCATCAATAATCCCCAAATTAATAATCCCAGACCCGCCATTTAGATTCTTGCCTTCCCATCACCCACGAAATATTAAGCAAATGCTTACTCACCCTTCGTTCAGGTTACCACTCAGAAAACACAGCCAGATTACTCGACGGTCTATTTATCCTCAAATTCTTCAGTTTACTTGCAATTCCAAATTCGATCCCATCCAGCCAGCCTTTTCAGACCTCTAAATTCTGGACAACAACACCATTCACTTTAAAATTTTGTCTTGTACAGCCCATTTTTGCATGTATGTAAATATAGATTATGGTTTCCTGTGTTATTTCTCCTAGACAGAAATGATGTTACTTTAATGGGGCAGGCGTGGCCTAATGGATAGAGTCGGACTTGTAACCCGAAGGTCGCGGGTTTGAGTCTCAGGTCTGGCAGGAATTATCGGTGGGAGGAGTGAATAACCAGTGCTATATTCCACCCTGAGCAAGGCACCAAACCTCCAACTACTCCCCGGCCGCCGCAGCAATATGGCTGCCCACTGCTCCGGGTGTGTGTTTATGGTGTGTGTGTGCGCACTTGGATAGGTTAAATGCAGAGCACAAATTCTGAGTATGGGTCACCATACTTGGCCACACATCACTTCACTTTACTTTACTTAAAGGGGGGGTACAATGCTGTTTCATGCATTCAGAGTTGTTTACACTGTTAAAGAGTTGGATTCTCATGCTAAAAAACAAGTCAAAATTAAGTGAGTTTTTGCTTGAAACAAGCAAAATAATCTTGTTTTCTGTTTGAAATAAGATTATTTTGCTTACTCCATTGGCCGATTATTTTGCTTGTTCTATGCAAAAACTCACTTAATTTTGACTTGTTTTTTCTGAAAACAAGACAAAAAAATTTACTAGTCTCGAAAATCCTTCTTGATTTAAGAATTTTTAGATATTTTGGCTGAAAACAAGACAAAAAAAATCTAAGAAAAGCATTTTTTGCAGTGCGGGAGAAATGCCCATATAAGGAGTTCCACCCTCGTTTACGTCATGAAGAGCCAAGATCAAAAAAAAAAAAAACTCTCAAACTTGTACAAACCTGGAAGTAAGATTTTTGGCACAGAAATACTCTGTTATACATCCAAATTGTTTTTTTAAACTTTGCGTGGAAGAACGCGCCCATGAACGCATTGACCAGACTGAGAGCAAGAGTGTGCCCATCAACGTGCTTCATTTAGCAGCACTGCACAGGACTCGCTCGGGAAGAACGTCTCTAAAGAAGTGTCAAAAATCTTTTGATTTTTCTTTCCTATGGGTCCAATCATATTTAGCAAGTGTATACATAAAAAAAATAAAGAAAATCACATGAAATCTGATTTTGACAAATCCATTTCAAGCTACATTTATATGTGGTTTCAAATCTGATTTAAATCACATTTCTGGAAATCTGTTTCAGTCTGACTGCTCAGATTGTATTTTGTGGAACTTTTTCAAGTTCTCACGCCACGTAAAACGTAAACATCATACGTTGTTTGTAGAAAACATGCTGAACATCCTTGTGGAAACAAGATTGTGTTGTTGCGAAGTACAAGTTAATGAAAAATGACAGTATACCGTTGCTCTACACACCTCTGAGTTTTGAGACCGGCAGAGACGCCAGCACACAATAAAGCCTCACATTCCAGCACATTCTGACACTGCCTCATAAAACGTAATATAATCCCGCTCGACGGCTATATCTTATGTGGTAAGAACATCTTTATTGCAAACTGTATTGCTGTTTTTAGCGTAGGGATACTAATGCAACCATTGGTAAAGAAACCAATGCAGTCAGTAAACTAAAAACCATGGAACACTCGTATTGGACAGTCAAACATTTCATATTTCAGAACACAAATCAGATTACAATCAGATACACAAAAATCAGATTTGGACAGAGTCTGAACAAGGCCAAAGTATACAAGTTACAGAGAAGTAGAACAACAGCCTTAAAAAGTGCAGTAATGCTGCATCCTAATTACTACACTTGAACTGTAGGACTGAAAACTGTCCAGATTTACAGTTTCTTCATGATCACACTAATGCATGTGTTTTCTACAAGGAGTGGGGCTTCAATCTTCACTCACACACTCAAACACAGACACACACACTCTTCAATTTCAGCTTGAAATTTTGTCATATACATGTTTTAATCACTGATCTACAGAATGAATTTTTAACAAGTTGTAACATTTCATTTACTTTATAGCACATTTAATAACAAACATAGATTGAACAAAGTGCTATACAGAAGGATAAGACATAAAACAGATAATCAAAAATATAAAAGTTTACAAAAACAATGTGAAAAAAACTATCAGAAATGGCAACACTTTATTTTGATAGTCCACTTTAGACATTCTATTAACAGTAAGTAACTTTGCAACTACATGTCAACTAGCAGTCATTAGAGTATTAGTAGACGGTCTGCTTAATATCTTCTAACACTTTATTTTGATGGGTCTACAACATACTGAGTATGAGAAACTTTGCAAATATATGTCAACTCATTCTACTAAACCTAACCTAACAGCCTACTCTGAGAGTTAGTAGCCATGTAGTTGCAAATTAGTGAGAATTAGTTGACATGTAGTTACAAAGTTACTTATAGTTAGAAGAATGTCTAAAGTGGACTATCAAAATAAAGTGTAACCTCAGAAATAGCTTTCAAGCCACCATAATATGTTCAAATAAGATTTAAGCATAGATTTAAAAACAGACAGAGAAGATGCTGTTCAGATGGCCACAAGAAGGTTGCAATAGCAAAAGCTCGGTCACCACAATGCTTGAGTCTGGACCTAGAAACGGATAGCATTCTTAAATGTCCCGACCTTATTGGTCTTGCTGATTTGTGTGGATGCAACAACTCCGTGAGATAGACCGATGCAGATAGATTATGATTATGAGATAGATTACGTAACGATTAAAAAAAAACTAAAATGAATATTTTAAATTGCACTCTTAGTTTTATGGGTAGCCACAAACCTAAAAAAAAAAAAAAAAATTCCACTGTTAACAATTAATTAAATCCATGACAATAAAATCAACGACTTGTGACACCAGAAGACAGAGGAAAACAAAACACTGAAAAGGGCTGGTGCTACATAAGGTGAATAATGAAAAAAGATTTATTGACCGTGCGTGATCATTTGAACTGAAAGATAATTTTGATAGTAATAATAGAAATGATTGATGTGACACTACATTAAAAACTAAATGTCTGATTTCAGTCAACACAAACAGGTTAAGAAAAGCACAGGTCACTCAGCAGGACTCACACACACACACACACTGATCTTACGGTCTATATGAGGATTTATTACACATTTATTCTGACATATTTCACTGACAGAAGTTCAGTTGCAGTATTAATGTCATGAAGAGAAAAGAAGAGACTCTAACATCTCACTGTTACTGATTCATCATGCAGCTCAAAGCATTATGGGTAGAATCTCTCGTCAGTATATTCTAAATCATCAACACAGTTTCACAGATGATCCAGAACCAACATAAAACCCAGGATAGAGCGGCTGAGTGAATGTGGTCTGGACTGTGTGGATGAGGCTCATTGTGTCAGAGACGTTGTAGAAGGACAGAGTTCCTGCACTGTGATCCACATACACTCCTATTCTACTGATGATGGACTTCACAGGGAGATCAGTCTCTATCTTATTGTGTCTGAATGAGTGTCTGGAGGAAGAGCAGAACAAACCCCAGGACTGAACATTAGATCCAAGCCCACACTCATAACCTGATCCCTTTCTGCTGATGCTCTTATATGACACTGATATTAACACATAATCTCCGCTCCTCTCCAGCTCCCAGTAACAGCGTCCACACACACTCTCTCTACACAACACCTGACACCACGCATCAAATCTATCTGGATGATCAGGATACAACTGGACTGTGTCAGTGTCAGTAATCTCTCTGTTGTTGTCAGACAGACGGAGGCGTTTATTGACTGTGTTCAGATCCAGAGTGAGCTGATGGGAATCTGATGGAGATAAAACATCAGAATCTGGAATTATGAATCAGTTTAGCTGAACTCTTCATGTTCAGTGTATCATCAGTGTCTCAGTACAGATGGCCAGATATCCTGTGCAAATCATCATTTACATCATCAATTATAAAACTCTTCTTTCACCTTCTACAGGAATAACATGAACATGAGTTTTTGTGCTGGTTTTCTTACTGACTTACATTGTAGGAAGTCGTTCCTGGTCCTGGGAACAATGTTGGTGAATGTGACTCTTCTATTATGTTTTCTTTCACCTTCTACAGGAAGAACATGAACGCACTCAGCGAGTTTTTCTGCTTGTTTTCTTGTACAAAATTGTAGGAAATCGTTCCTGGTTCTGGGAACAATGTTGGTGAATGTGACTGTGGAAATCAACAGAAATGAACAGTTTGATTCTCATGATCCTGCATCCATTCCTAAGACATTTCTAATATGATGTTCTCCATGATATGAGATGATGATGGACTCATTTCTGAGAGCAAATTAATCTCCAGGACTTTACCTCTGCCTGAGATCTTCTTGAGCTCCTCTTTGCATAAATCCTCCAGTTTGTCTCTCAGCTGATGGACAGATTCTCTCAGACCATCAAAAGAGACGAGAGAAATGAAGGGATCGTCTCTAGTTTCAGGAGGTGCTGAGAGAGACTGGAAACTCTACAGAAAACAGAAATCAAAACTCATCAGTTCCACACTTCACCCAATAACCTGCACCAACATCAGATTTGTGCGGCTATTGTTGACTTGACTGATCTTTAGTAACTCACCTCAATCCAGCACTTTCACAGCATGAGCTTCATTCTTCTCATACTCATTATGTCACATTTGAGCTACAGATTCTAGTATTTGCCACTTACACTAAAACTATGTGTGATTTCCAAATGATCTTAATCATTCATTCACGACCTACACATCTATTGTCTTTTCAACCTGTTGGTTTCTGAAACGAGTGAGAGAAATGCGGCTACACAAGCAATCAAATGTCATGTTTGTATTTCCATGTTCAGCGCGTGGGACAAAATTAAAGTTTCTAGACTAGAGCTTTAATGAAGGCTACTATTAAACTACTATTTGGAATAATGAATATAATATATATTAGGGCAAATATTTGCTAGTCCCCATAATACCTGATTTCACCAGCAGCCTAGATTAGATTAGAGTACAATATTTTACTGGATGTGCACTTTTTAAATATTTATAGTGAATGCAATCACTAATAATCACTATACAAAGCACAAACAATATTATGCAATATAATTGTTATGTTGTAAACATTAAATAATTTGTCTGATTACATACTGATTCAGTGACAATGTGCAAACTATTATGTCAAACTCAATTCTGTATTTTCAGCAAAGTAGAATTATGAGTATTTCTATGCTGGTGTGACCATTGACAGAAACACAATTTCAGTAATTATGCACAAAACTACTTACAGGTAATTGTTTTCTTACTGTAACTGACTCTGATTACATAAATACATCATGATTATTGCTGGGTTTTCACAGCAAAACAACAAAAAATGCTGCAACTATCACCACAATTTTTGAGAAAAGCTGCCACAAATTCAGTCATTTTAGGCCACAAAAATCAGTCCCTCAAATCCTGATGGGACTGATTGCTAATACAGATGTGGCCATTGAGAATGCGCGTTCAGAGGAAAAGGATCACGTGTGACCATGATGTGGCACACAGGACCACAGGTAACACTCTAGCACTGGAAAGACATGATCAGTAGGGGCAGTCATATACCGTACTGTACTGAAGAGCCAGAGCACATTAAACACGGGTGAGCTTTAGTCTAAATATATATATATATATTTATAAATGGATCTATCACTCATCTAGGTGCATCTCAGTGTCGGACAACACAACTCCATTTAAAATGAAACAGCTCAACATATTTTCGATTACTTCTAAACTTTGTTTAATTTAATCCTTACTTAGTGCAACCCATGAGTCTTTCTGTCAGTGAATAAATAGCAGAGAGTCGCGCATCGCATCAGATGTTCTCATGGTCTAGCGGTAGGGTTGGGTATTGAAAACTCAGACAGCTCCGTTAGGCCAAAGAAGGTGCTTACAGGAATGGGTCTTGTATAAACAGGCCAAATACACACTGGAAAAGGAGATCAGAGTGGCAAAGAGGAATTATTCTGAAAAACTAAGGATCCAGTTCTCTTCCAGTGACACTGCTTCAGTGTGGAAAGGTCTGAAAGACATCACCAATTACAAGACGCCATCCCCCAGCACTGTGGAGAATCAACAACTGGCAGACAATCTGAATGAGTTTTATTGCAGGTTTGAAAAAACACCATTAACACCTCTCCCCCACTTCTGCACTTCAGATCAGTGAAGATGATGTGTGTCAGGTCTTCAGAAAGAACAAGAGAAGGAAAGCACCAGGCCCAGATGGTGTGACACCAGCCTGTCTGAAAACCTGTGCTGACCAGCTAGCCCCCATCTTTTCACAGATCTTCAACAGATCACTGGAGCTGTGCAAAGTCCCCTCATGCTTCAAACACTCCACCATCATCCGCGTCTCAAAGAAACCCCAAATTACTGGACTTAACGACTACAGACCTGTAGCTCTAACATCTGTGGCCATGAAGTCATTTGAAAAACTGGTGCTGGCTTATCTGAAGGACATCACTGGACCCTTACTGGATCGCCTGCAGTTTTCCTACCGAGCAAACAAGTCTGTGGATGATGCAGTCAACATGGGACTGCACTACATCCTGCAGCATCTGGACAGACCAGGGACTTATGTGAGGATCCTGTTTGTGGACTTCAGCTCGGCTTTTAACACTATCAATCCAAACCTCCTCCTGCCCAAACTAACTCAGCTCACCGTGCCCACCTCCGTCTGTCAGTGGATCACCAGCTTCCTGACAGACAGGCAGCAGCTAGTGAGGCTGGGAAAATACACATCCAGCACCCGTACGATCAGCACTGGAGCTCCTCAGGGCTGCGTTCTCTCCCCACTGCTCTTCTCCCTGTACACCAATGACTGCACATCTAAAGACCCCTCTGTCAAGCTCCCAAAGTTTGCAGACAAAACCACACTCATCTGCCTCATTCAGGATGGTGACGAGTCTTTTTATAGACAGGAGGTTAAAGTGTCATGAAACCCCCGTTTCAGCACTGGTCGTTCACACCTTATATCTAAAAAAGACTCCAGAAATGGGTGTGTAAAACTGGAAAAGTGGGAGTGTAGAGGGTGGGAAAAACATCCAATACAACACAGACATACAACACACTTATTATACGGACAAATTAAATATTAAAATATCTTTAAAACAGAAAGATTAAAGGCAGTCACTTATTGTTTACTCTTCTTTGAATTTTCGGTCTATATATCATTGTTTGCTGTGCGCATATTTCATTTGAAGACATGATATGTGTGCGTATACGGTGCTGGTTCATGTTTGGAGCACAAGAGAATATAAAATATGAATGAAACACGTTTGCTCTGATCCGGATATGAAAAATGATCCACGCAGCGAGTGTTGTTAAATTGTTACGGTAATGCTTACAGAGATGAACTGACAGCGCGGAAGCTCGTTCATCAGATTTGAATTCTCTGCTGTAAGATAACCTCATGAATAATACTGAGATTCCTACTTACATATATTTAGCACGAGTAAGGTAATGTGTATTTGGCGAGTATGGCAATGCGTAGTTGACGTTCTGTCCTGGGGGAGGGCTCCGAGCTCGGGAATGGCCCGAACCCAGAGTACCCCCATAGTGTGGTGAGAACTCTAGTGATATTTGAGTGGAGAAGGGGCGGTGGAGGGATGCTGATTAACCGTCAAATAGATAGAGGTATGTCAGCTGTATTTATATCCATGCATTGATTACTTGATTGTGTACCACTTGTGTTTAATTAGGCAAAGTATCTGACGTGCTCCTCCCGAACTTTGTTAATAAAACATTATAAAGTAGTGGATGCATGAATTGGTACAGCTTCTTTCTTTAAAACAAGGCGAACAGCAAACCCGTATTCCACCAGTCCCCAATTCACAAAGCTCTCCGGTACAAAATGTTTGCTACAAGCATATTTTCCATGTGTGTTGGTAGAACATGGAAAACCAACCGCCTGCACCCAAACTTCAGCTCTGGTCGCGTCGTAGGGAAATGCAAACAATACTTTTTTGTTGTCGAACCGAGGATACGAGCACTTACGTTGAGGCATGTCTCTGAATGACACTGAGGGAAGAAACTGTACTATCTTATACATAATACAGCAGATATTTTTTATGCATACAGTGCAGTGATTGGGTTGAACAAGCTCTTTCTCGTGAATAAATGCAGAAAAGACCTCAGAAACGAGTGACGCAGAAACGGCCCTCTCCCGCCCCTGCAGCCTATCTATAAAACACTCCGAGGGCTGGCTCTACATCACATTCCGTGACTTAACCTTTGCTTTTCAACCCGGAAGAATGAAATTGCTCAGAAAAATTAAAAAATAACCAATTTCCATTTATTGCTAACATTTATGAGTGCTATTAGTGTTTTCACTAAAATGCAGTCTGTACATATCTGTTCACATCTCAAAAAATGGAGAATTTACACGTGCATCAGGTTTTTCAATGAAAAAGATTTCCGCATAGGATACACCTGTGTATCCTCGCTCATAGCTCCTCTGGAAGGCTCCTCGCCTCCTCGTGGTGCAGTAAGAGAATTGAGATGTCCTTCAAGATGGCTGAGCTCGATCGGTTTCTGGGTCATACGATGGAGGACAGGAGCGAGGAAGCGAGGAGGGATATTGAGAAGCACCCCATCTGTCAGGACCTGAAGTGGGACGTTCACATAGACTCTGTGAAATAGACATTGTGAAAAAGGCCCAGCAGAGGCTGTACTTCCTTCGCCAGCTGAGGAAGTTCAACCTGCCACAGGAGCTGCTGAATCAGTTCTACTCTGCCATCATTGAATCCGTCCTCTGCACTTCAATAACTGTCTGGTTCAGCTCAGCTACCAAATCTGACCTCAGAAGACTACGGAGGGTAGTCCGGACTGCTGAGCGAATCATTGGTACAACCCTCCCCACTCTCCAAGAACTATATTCATCCAATGAGTGAGCAAAAGGGCTGGCGAAATCACTCTGGACCCCTCACATCCAGCACACTCCCTCTTTGAACTGTTACCGTCTGGTCGACGCTACAGAGCTTTGAGCACCAGAACGACCAGACACAGAAACAGTTTCTTTCCTCAGGCAATCCATCTCATGAACACCTGACATTAACGTGGAACACACAACACTCTTAAACACTTATTTATCTAACACGCATACTTTTTTACATTTCAAATTTGCACCTAACATACCTGTACACACTAAATTGTCTATTTTGTATTGTGTTTTTGCTATATTGCACATTTTCTATTTTGTATATTTGTATATTATTCTTTTTATTATCTGTGTCCTGTCGCTGTCATTCTGTCACACTGTGGAGTTTCTGTCACTTAAACAAATTCTTTGTATGTGTAAACATACCTGGCAATAAAACTCATTCTGATTCTGAACTTGATACTTTTAAGGGTACCGACCGAATTGTGTCGGTACTACCGCGTACCAATTCACATTAAATCAATCAGTGCCAGATTTCTGTACCGGAGAATGCATCTGGGCTGTAGCCTAGAGAGATGTAGCCTATAAAAAGCCATGCAAAGTTAAGAGTTTAAACTTTTAAAAAAACACATTGGAAATTTGTGTAGGTTTATTCCATTTCACTGCGTCTTAAGTTTTTAAATGCAATCTGTGTGATCGGTGCTTCGGCTCTTTGTATTAAGCCAGTGGTTCTCAACCCGCCACCAGTCACGAATCCATGTCACGGAACACATAAGAATAGTTGCAGTATCATAGTGAAGGTAGGAGAGTGCTGGACTTTCGGCATCAAGTCTCGGTTTGCCCCCGCCACTCACTTGAAGATGTTCAGGCAAGGAAACACCCACACTACGCAGCAATCATCCTTAATTGCAGAAATGTGGCAAAACATCTCTGGAAAGAACCTCAGATTATTAAATTCGAAAGTGCTTTCCATATTTGGATCAACATAAGCTACATTTGTGAACGCACATTTTCTGCAATCTCGCACATCGTCACTCTTCCGTGCGCGTCTTACTGACTGCAACTTACAATCAAAACTTCATTGTGCTGTTACTCCTTTCGAGCAGAATTTCACAAAATTGGTCAGCTCCCGACAGCATCAGGTGTTTTTTTAATAGTGAGTAGAATTATTTATTTCAATAAATGTAATCGTTTAGATATAATATTTAGGCTATAATATTATAAATCTGGTTGTTTGCATTGGTGACGTAATATGTAAATTATTTGTGACCCGTGAGACTTGCATTTGGACCATAGTGCTGCCCAGTGGAAAAAAGGTTGAGAACCACTGTATTAAGCTATCCATAAATACATGATGCTGTTTTGTTCATAATTGTTTATACAATTTATGAAATTATATTTGATTAATATATGTTAATTTATGTTATGGACATTTTTATAGACAGTTGTCATTTCATTGCATTGACAATTTAATGCGCTGCATTATTTTGCTCATTGCACCCTCCTGTGGCCTCGGGAGAAGCCAAAAGTTTTCTTAAGACGTATTTAATCTGCATATAAAACATAAGGAGATATTTGTTAAAACATTATTTCTTGTTTGTCTTAATAAACTGGATAAATTAAAAGTACAGTGGTTAAATGTAAACATTTTTTCTATTGCTCTGTTTTAAAAAAGGTTATAAAAAAATGTCAATAATTATCGATACCGAACGATTTGAAACATATCGTTGATAAATTTAGCTATATTTCCCAATCCTACTCAAACTACGACTTTAATCTCCATAATGCTACACCTTTATTCTCAAATTAGTATGACTTTATTCTCAAAATATTATGACTTTAATCTCATATTGCTATGACTTTATTCTCAATATGGCAACGATTTTATTCACGTAATTTTGATTTTATACTCAAAATTTTATGACTTTAATCGTATAATCACATTTATTTATTTGTTTAATACATTTTTCTTTTCTTTTTTATTTTACGTAGCACTAAAAAAGCTGTCGTAGATCTGGGTGTTTAGCTGCAGAATGTTTTTTCTTGCGCCACATGCCGCATGAAAAAACACGCATTCTTAATAGCCACATCTGTATACAGCCTCACTTCATGCTTGGGGTTTTCATGATTAAATTCATCAATGTGTTACAGGCCAATAGAATGTATAGATGAATGTTACTCAGACTTGGTACTGTCGAGTTCACTGATTTCATTGTGACGTCATAAATCAGAAGGAAAAATTAGGTTAAAATGTTAAATGTCAGTGAAGTTTTGAACTGTTGGTGGTGCTAGTGGTGTTTGACAGCTAAATATGTCTTCCAAAAGAAAGAGCTCAGAGAAATGTTTCCTAAGAGATTTCCAGAGCTGAAAGACATTTGTAAGTGGTGTCTCTTTCAAAAGAAGATGATCAAATGAGAGTCTGACTGATGATTATATAATAAGACACTCATGAAATGTTTTTCTGTGAGTCTCCTGTCACAGCAGGATCTGGCTCAAGTCCACTATGATCCTGTTCTTCTAGATCTGTGTTACCTGCAGGAACTGGATGTGATCCTGTGTGTGTGAAACCTGCTCCAGCTCAGCGTCTCTCCTCCTCAGATCATTGATCTCCTGCTCCAGTCGCTCCAGTCGTCCTTCAGCTCGACTCACTGCTTGCTTTTCCTGATCTCTGATCAGCTGTATCAGCTCAGAGCGGCTTCTCTCAATGGAGCGGATGAGCTCAGCAAAGATCCTCTCACTGTCCTCCACTGCTGTCTGTGCAGAGCGCTGTTAGGACACACAGTGATTCAGGCTTCAGTGAGTCTGAACTGAGACGGAGACAAACTTCTCTTCTTCTCCAGACTCACCTTCTGAGACTCCACAGCCTCTCTCAGCCGCTGAAGATCTTTCTCTCTCTGCTGGATTCTCTGCTGGAACGTCTTCTGCGTCTCCTTCAGCTGGTGCTGGAGGACAAACGGATGATAGTGAATGTCACAGAAAACTACTGGCACTAAATCAACATGTAAACAAATTAATCCAGTAAAAATGGAACTGTTATAACTAATGGCTGTAGGTTCAAACTCCAGAAGGGGTTATCGTTTACAATCATTAAAAATTATCATTATAAGATTAAAGCCTGTTTCACACTGCAAATATAAGTAATATGAAAGTGAAACTGACACAGACATACAGCTTCACACTGACAGTCAGTACGTTTACATGGACAACAATACTCTGATTTTAATACAATTAAGACAATACTCTGATTAAGAATCTACCATGTAAAAGATTTTTGATTACCTTAAAGGGGGGGTACAATGCTGTTTCATGCATTCAGAGTTGTTTACACTGTGAAAGAGTTGGATTCTCATGCTAAGCATGGACAAAGTTTCAACAAAAAAAAATTGGACGCATAACAGTATTTCTGTGCCAAAAATCTCACTTCCGGGTTCGTACAAGTTTCGGAGAGTTTTTTCGATCGTGGTTCTTGATGACGTAAATGACAGTGGAACTCCTTATATGGGCATTTCTCCCGGAAGAACACGCCCCTGCGCGCATCGACCAGAGTCATGCTCGTCACAATTTAGCTCCGCCCACAACACGCCTTCACTCTTTAGCTCCGCCCACACAGCACGCCTCCAGGAGCTTGGCTTTTTTCGGAGAGAATCATAAATCTGTACCTTTCTTTTATAAACATGATAAAACTAAAGACTTTTTGAAGATATGAAGGATGCAGTACTACTCTATAGGTACTCCAGATTAACATGAGATTGGGTGAAACTGTGTGTGTTAGGTCCCCTTTAATCCGGCTAAAGTCATAATCGAAGTAAGCACAAATCAAATTTGACATGTGTAGTATTCCTATTTTAGTCGCATTATCAAGGTGCAGTATAGACATGTACACACCTTAATCGCACTATTGCCATCATGTAGGACATTTTGCGATAGGATACACACACGGCAGTGGTCAGCCAACTGTTTGACGGCAAACAAATGAGCATGGCTTCAAGCAAGAAAGCACATTTTTGGAAACGATGACGATGTTAAGAATTCTGGAAGAAATGGATGTTATGAAGTGCCTTGATGGCTGTAAGAACAGGAATGGTGAAATCTTTAAAAGAGTCGCAGAACGAATGGGGGAGGAAGGTTACAAACATTCGGCTGAACAAGTTCGCACCCGCTGGAAAATCCTGAAAAGTAGTTATTATCAGGCGAATAAACAAAATAACACCAGAGGTTCTAATCCTTCATCTTTCCCATATTTTGAAACTATGCATGACATACTCGGGCATCGACCTTTGTCCAACATATCCGAGAATGGAATGGACATTGGGTTTGACGGGGACGAGGATGCATCAGTATAACCAGCATTGGGGGACCTGCTTCTTTTCTCTTTCACAAAAATTGTGCAGTGCACAACATGTTGTAATTATGCAAGGAGAGAAGGTAAAGTGAAAGTCACTGCGTTTCTGGAGCAGCCTCCCAAAAGCAATCTCCACTGTTGTTCTTGCTGAGCTGAGGTGAACGTTGAATGACTCTGGTGTTAGGCCTAGAGACTGTGGGTAACACTTCATCAGCCAGTCCATGAGTGGATAAGCTGGATCACCCTCACTCCCTAAAGGTCATACAGCAAAAAGTTATTGATGTCACTGAGCAATTAATCTTAAATGGAAGCTGGTTTCCACCATTAAATAAAATTTAAAAAGGTAATTGCATCTCACAATTCTGACTTTTTCCTCAAAATTGCAACATTTAAACTTGTAATTGCGAGGTATACAGTCAGAATTACATGATATAAACTCACAAATGAGTTAAAAAGTAAACTCTCAATTGTGACTTTTTCGGAAGTGCAAATTTATACAACACAATTAAATAAAAGTATTCTTGGTTACTTAACAATATTGGTCATCCACAACTGCCTGCAGCACATATGAGGGCCACCCTTTACGATTAACAAAGTCCCTATATCCATCTTTTGGCGGAACTATGGGAATGTGCGTCCCGTCAACGCCTCCGATTATTTGTGGAATGTGATGTTCCATTTCGAATCGGTGAGCAATTGCATTTGCTTTCTCAAGACTCAGAACCTGGATGACATTTTTTGTGTAGGATACCATTCCTTTGCAAAACATGTAGACAAACTTTTTAACTGCATTTGTGCACGCCAAATTGATTCGCAATTGCTCGGTATTCTCCGCAGCTACCGAGTAGGTACAGGACCACAGCCACCCGCATCTCACAGGTGCATGCACAGTGACCTTACAAATGCTGTCTGGGACATTCAAAAGTTTTCTTTCCATTCGGCGTCATCAAATTCTCTCCCACCAGTCATTACTTTGTACTCTCATCCATTACCTCCGAGTTAGATGCGGGGGCATGAATGAAATGTTGCCAAATGAAAGGGCAGAGGAAGCCTGTTGCTGGAGAATTTGTATCCGCCGTCATCTGTTTGCACGTATAGCATGATAAATTAACTGCATTTGAAGTTGTCAAAAAAAACAAGAAACACCTGAAATTGCATATGGAACCATAACAAACAAGAACTGTTGATGCGTGAAAGTCCAGAGGGAACGTTGGATAATGACGTGCCATTAATCGATCTATTTACTATAACATGTAAAACGGGAACATGAAAGGAACATTCTAAAAGCAATTCATGTAAACACCTTAATCATAATATTGTCTTATTCAGATTAAGGTAAATAATTTGATTACTGATGTCTATGTCCAAGTCATGAAGATTGTTTTGATAAAGGTTTACGGTGCATTTTCAGCAAACAGTGAAACTCTTGTTGCGACTGCCGTTCATTTCTGCTGATGTGTGCAGTGGGAATGCTGTAAACTGTTAATATGGTGCCGATATAAACACTTATACCATGGTCTGTCTGAATACTGGATTATGATTGGCTGGTAGGTATGCAGTAAAACCGTTTAATGCACAGGTAGTTCCAAGTCAGTTTAATCACCGTTCTATATTAATGCGCTGCTTTAATTGATATACACAAACCCATCCACATCACTCGTACACACACAGAGAAAGAGAGAGAGGTATAAATGCCATAATTCATTCAAATAATTGTGATCTTACCACACTATTTCATCTCGGTGTCTGCTTTGAAGCGGGCAGAATGCTAGCACTAAGGAGCCGTAACTGACAAAAGTAATTGTCATTTTTCTGGCCTAGAACATGGGCTGGTATACGTTATGCAAATGTTGGGGGCGTAAACATTAATGATCCCGACTGTAACGTCACAGCCTGTGTTATGTTGGGATTCGCCTCTTTTTCAGTGGTCTTTTGCACACGCGAGATTTACATAAGAACGAGGAAACAATGGTGTTTGAGGCTCACGGTATGTCATTTCCATGTACAGAACTCTTATTATTCAACTATGCCAAGGTAAATACAGTTTTCCATTCAATGGCACATTTAACTTGTCAGTGCTGGCAAATGACCATGGTATAAGTGAGATAATGCATGGCTAGCTGTGCATTAAACGATTTTAATGCACTTCGTGGAGGCAACCATGTTCCGGTTCTTGGCCTCCACGTTGTGCATTAAAATCGTTTAATGCACAGCTAGCCATGCATTATCCCTTACATATGAAATGAGTGTCAGCAATATTTCATCAGTGTCTAGTTTTAAATACCTGTTTCTCTGCCCTCTGTGCTGCAGCTGATACAGTGTCATGGTTTTTATGTTCATCCATCGTACACAGCACACATATACATTTCTGGTCAGTGCGGCAGAAAACCTCAAGGAGCTTCTCATGTTTCTGGCAGATCATCTCCTGCAGTCGTCCAGTGGCATCGATCACTTTGTGTCTCTTTCCTTTAAACCAACTCTCATGTTGTTCAAGGTGATTCTGACAGTAAGAGTTCAGACACATCAGACAGGACTTGACAGCTTTGTATATTCTTCCAGTACAGACGTCACACTGCAAATCTCCAGCTCCAGCGTCACAGTCAGCAGGAAGATTGGTCTTCTTCAGTTTCTCCACCACTTCAGCCAGCATGGTGTTTCTAGCTAAAGCAGGTCTTGTACTGAAGGTCTGTCTGCACTGAGGGCAGCTGTAGACTCTCATCTGATCCTCCTGATCCCAGCAGACTGTAATACAGCTCTTACAGTAACTGTGTCCACAGGGAATGGCCACTGGATTCTTCAGGAGATCCAGGCACACTGCACACATGAACTCATCCTGAAAAACTCTGGCATCTGCCATTTTACTGCTTGAATACAGAGACAAACACACAACAGCTCAACCACACTTCAGTTTCTCTTTCCCTGAACTGATGAGTTTAAATACTTTTCTGGTTCTGTGTTTGAGTGACATAAAACAGGTGTATCTGCTGGCCTGGAAAGCATGTTCCTCATTCCTGGTCCTGTAGAGCCACATTTCTACTGAGTTTAGTTTCGACACACACTGGATCCTTCAGGAGATACAGGCACACTGCACATATGAACTCATCCTGATAACTCTGGCTTCTACTATTTTACTGCATGAATACGGAGCCACAAACACACAACAGCTCAAATCACACTTCAGTTTCTCTTTATGAAAGTATTTTTGGTGCAAAACAACTGAGCGTCTGTGACAGCGGAATTTGTAGTTGTAGAAAATAGTCACACGTGTATCAGTAAATTTGATGTCACAGACAAAAGTTGCAAACTTGTAGATTTTTTTCTCTCTCCCACAAACACAACACAATAGTTACACCTTCTCATTTTGTTCATCCGCAAATCAGTATGTGAATTCTTGCAATGAGAGTTGCACACTTGTAGAATTTTTTCTTACATATATATATTTTTTCTTGGATGCTTCATGCTATACTTGGAAGTACATAACGACAGCGGTGTGAATCTGCTGCTACGAGAATCAAACGCTGTTTTTCACTTGCAAATGACAAGTTTCACGCACTTTCCCTTTTGCACCACGTATCTGTGTGAAATATGGAGCAAAAGTGATTTGGGCATTTGTAGAGGCAACTGCGGGCACTCTTCAGAGATCAGAGAATTTGGCCAATCAAGAAGAGCTAATTTGGGGCGCCTATCAGCAGGGAGGGAAAAAAAGTTTTGCGAGTTGCGAGCATCTTTCAGAGCAGACAGCGGCAACCAATAAGGGTAAGTTCTTTCTTTTTCTGAAATCACTCACCATTATACTGTACATTTGTTTATGGTTTAAATATTAAATGAGTTTAGCTCCAACCCTGATAAAACTTGCCTACCTGTAGCCTTCTAGTAATCCTAATTGTGTTAGCTGGTAGAGGTGTGTTTGATTAGGGTTAAAGCTAAACTCTGCAGGACAGTGGCCCTCCAATACCAAGTTTGCCCATCCCTGCTTCAACTCACAAAGAGGCTTTATAAAAGATTAATTAACCCATTAATTAAATAGATTATTATGAGAGTGTCATACACAAAACAATTAAATATGTTTTTAATATATTTAAATGATTAACAAATGTACAGTATAACATAAGTGATTTCAGAAAAAGAAAAAATGTACCTCTATTGGTATTTGCTGCTGTCAGCTCTGGAAGATGCTCGCAGCTTGCGAAAGTATTTATTATTATTATTTTATTTTGCTCCCCTGCTCGTTCAGGGGCCAATTGCTAGGTACATAAACTACACTAAAGAAATTGCTATACATTTTACAGTATCCGGATATAATATTACTATATTTTCATTTAAAGTATTACTGTATTGTCAATATTAGTACTGTTCAGTTTATTTTAATTTATTTACCTGTGTAAAACAATCCAATTGTGGTACAGCCCTGTATACCATATTTTAGTACAACCCCAACCCCATAAAAATCACAATAGCTCATTAGCATTAGTCTTGATAACATTCTTTTTAATTGTTGAACATTTTTAAAAAAAATACAATTCTGTCAGGACCACTATCGTCAAAGATGACTGACAATTAGCATACAGTTTGGATTGGTGGTATGGTTCTGTTCTGGGCAAGAACTCCCTTTTGGGTAAACAGAACAGAACCAACATAAATGTATTGCAGATATCATTAAGGTTCAATAATTTAATGTAACATTTTAGAAATTAGTCTGATTCAAAGGAGAATCAGAATGCTGAATCCTGACTGACAAGAGGGATGGAGGTGGGTAATTAGCTATTGAGCAACGTGAAAGCTAGTGATAATACTGAAGGACCTTATATATAGGAGTGCTGTGATAGGTGTCGCATTCCTATAGGTAGATGTGGATCAGCTGATACGAGCTTGACTAACGTGACCTGCCAGAACTGACGCTACGCTTGATTTCTGTCAGGACCACTATCGTCAAAGATGACTGACAATTAGCATACAGTTTGGATTGGCGGTATGGTTCTGTTCTGGGCAAGAACTCCCTGCGCAATCATGCAGCCTAACATGGATAAGAGCAGGGAGAGCAGCAATAACCCCCCAAAACACAACCATATGCCAAATCCCCCGACACAAAAGGACAGCAAAAATCTCAAAGCCTTAAGCAACAAGCATGTAGCCCTTACCTGATGAATGAAATAAGAATGTTGCCAAAAACCCGCATAAGCCATAGCCACAAGCATGTTTCCCTTAACCAGATGACCTAACGAGTATGTTGCAATACCTGAAAGCTTAATCAGCAACATGTTCTCAATAACAACCAAACAGCTTAGGAACAAGCGTGCTCCCAATAACAACCATACAAGTAAGGCACATTGTCAGTATGATCACTTAAGCTTAGCATGAGCATTTCACTGAAAATAACTAAATAAGTCCAAGCGAGACGGATAGCCTTAGCAAGCATGTTGCCAATAATCTGAGAGCATTAAAAAAGAACTTAGCTTAGCTTCCTGAAGACATTCAGAGATGAATGGAGAGAGAAACATAGCCAGCTGGGACATGTAGCTTGATCTCTTAATATCCTTCTTCATGTGGGGAGGGAAGATCCTATCTGAACTTGTTCTCGAGTCAGTCATATAACTCATGGAGTCCATGTGAATAATATAGCAATGCGTGAAGCAATGCTACTTCCGAATCAGGCACTTATGATCAATGCGTGAAAACTTGCACTTACCCCACGGTCCCTTACTTACGGATCGCTAAGAGTGATCTCTCTCGGCTTAATGCACGTTACAACGGCTTGTGCGGGGCAGTGCCTATTATATCAAGTGAAAAATAATGTTGAGAAACATTATCAGCTTTGCCCTTTTGGCGGTAATACTGTTTTGGAGTTATTGCCGTTTATCGCTGAATGTGTGAGGAGAATCGAACACAAACTTAACCCTTTTGCGAAAGCACGTATTCAAGTTAACAAATTTAAATGAATCAAGGAAAAGTCCATAAGGGGAACGAATTCCTCTCACTAAATTCCTGATTGCACAATTCCTAGTAGTGAGATGGTGTTTGCCTGCCGAATTCGCCATTAATTAGCTATTGAGCAACACGAAAGCTGGTGATAATACTGAAGGACCATATATATATATATATATATATATATATATATATATATATATATATATATATATATATATATATATATATGGTATATACGAGTATATATGAGTGCTGTGATAGGTGTCGCATCCCTATAGGTAGATGTGGATCAGCTGATGCGAGCTTGACTAACGTGACCTGCCAGAACTGATGCTATGCTTGATATTACAAATCTTCAGATCTAGCATGCACTAGCTGAAAAAAGGGCTTTGTAGATAAAAGATACTTTGTATCTGTAGCATGGCAAACACAGGCTTTACAGAAATAAAATGTAGTAAAAATTAGTATGTGTTACTGTGTTGAGAAACACCATGAGGGGATTCAGGCTGATGCTTTTTCTTTGCACCCTCTTTCAAGAATTCCATCTGATCAGAATGCATTTGGTGCCACCAGGGTTGATTCTCGGAATTAACCTACAAGCACAAGACAATTCAAACCAGTTTACAGAATTTGCCCCAACTGCCAGACTTTGTGCTGTATGCGCTTTGAGATGAATAAAAACACTATATACTCTCTAAATGCACCTACCAGGTGTATAATTAGTTGATAATCCATCACAAATCACTAAAGCTCCATTCCTTATAATGCATTCCTGTAGATCAAACAGTAAAGTGTTATATTGCTGAATTAATGGAGTCGATTCCCAGGGAATGGATAACGATTAAAAAAAACTTAACTAGTTTACTTCAGCTAACTTTCCAGTTGATGTTAATATCACCATTACGATGGCAATCACAAGAAAAGGCTCCAATTGTATTGCAGATCACATGATCCACACCACAAACTTGAAAATAAAAACAAAAGAAATACTTTAATATATTGTTTGGATAACTTAAAGGGTTAGTTCACCCCAAAATGAAAATTCTGTCATTAATTACTCACCCTCATGTCGTTCCAAACGTTAAGACCTCCGTTCATCTTCGGATCACAAATTATGATATTTTTGATGGAATCTGCAAGCATTCTACAAGTGTGCAACTCATTGCAAGAATTCACATACTGATTTGCGATTCATCCGTGACTTCACATTTTTGATGCAGGTGTTTGAATGTGTTTTGCACCATATTCACAGCAGCAATAGTAGCAAAACATGAGCTTATGCACTTCTTAATTTGTGATTCGTAGAATAGGATTTGTGCACCTGCAGTGAAGGATTCGAGAAGGCGTAACTTGTGTTGTGTTTGTGGGAGAGAGAAAAAAACTACAAGTTTGCAACTTTTGTCTGTGACTTCAAATTTACTGATACATGTGTGGCTATTCTATACAACTACAAATTCTGCTGACGCTCAGTTGTTTTGCACCAAATATACCTTCATATTTCTTTCCCTGAACACACGTGTTTTCTGTTTCATTGGTCTGTGTTTGAGTGACATAAAACAGGTGTATCTGCTGGCCTGGAAAGCATGTTCCTCATTCCTGGTCCTGTAGAGCCACATTCCTATCGAGTTTAGTTTCAACACCCCTGGCTGTTATTAAAGTAAAAACAACTACCTTGACTAGTTATTTCAGGTGCTTTTAATTAGAGATCAAACTAAACTCTGGGGAACCTGGATAATGAAATGTCTATTAGATATCAGTCTCAGACAAACACACAAAGAACACAAGTTACAGAGAAGCAGAACAAAAGCCTTAAAAGCTGCAGTAATACTACACTTGAACTGCAGGACTGAAACATGTCCAGATATACAGTTTCTTCATGATCACACTGATGGATCTGTTTTCTACAAAGAGTGGGGCTTCAATCTTCACACACACACACATGCTGCCTGTCTCTCTGTTACAGGCTGTCTGTCTCTCTTCCCGCAGATGACCCATCCGGTCAGTGGCAGGCCTGCGAGGGTCTTGGTGGGATTAAGCTACAGATGAGGGACCCGGATAAAGCCGCCATGTACTATAAAGATGCTCTTCGACTGCTGTGCAAATGCCAGGTGAGATATGAATGTGAGCTCAAGTTTATTTGTAAAGCGCATTTCCCACACGTCGCTTTGTTTAGTCTGGCCATTTTTAATAAATGCTATTTATAATAGGGATGTGCGACAGCGATTGAGTACTTGAGTGCTCGGCCGTGACAGCGACGATCGATCATGAAAACGATGATCGTGAGAAAAAAGGAAAAAAATCTGATTGGTTATACTGTAGCAGCACTTTAGGCGGCACCCTGAGCTCTGATTGTTTAGCTCGCAACAGCATGCAGTCCAAAGCATAGACGTGAGAAGCGAGAGAAGCATGGCTTTGAGGTCACGTAGTGATGTCTGGGTTAGCTACATACATGAATCTAATATAGGATGCGTTGGGATGTTAACATGTATTAACACGCTGAACGCGCTGCATATTACCAGTGTTTAGTTTTGCTCAAATGCAATGCCAGAGTTTTTTGAGACGGTCATATTGGTTTTTAAATGCTTCTTTTTTTTAAAACACTGATGTTATAGTAATGCAGCAGTGCTTTTTTCGTCACAGTAGGCATACTTCAATTAAAATGGTTTTCGTACTTCATATGGCTTCGAAAACTCTTTCAGGAATCACTTGATATATGAAAATATAGCACACATCTGCCATAAACATAGCATTATAATGAGAACTTTATAGAATGTGAAATCTATAGAAAATTCATTGCCCGTGTTTCAGCGTGCTAAAGCGCATCACGGCGGGAGCTCTCTGGCATTTCATAAACAGCATTATAATGAGGATTGAGGACTTTATAGAAATCTAGTAAATTCTGTCTGCTTTCCATGTCTGTTTTTCAGCATGAAAGCACATCACGGAGCTCTCTCTCTCTCGCTGTGGCGCGTAACTTAAAGTTCACTGGCATTTGCATCCTTTTGTGCAGATACAAGTTGTAATGTTACGTCTATGTTATGTATCCAAGTTATCTGATTTATATCATAGGATGTGGCATAGAACCGGTTTCAGTTTATTGGCATAAAGTCACTCAGCTTCACCTCAGGCAGCTATTCCTTTTTACATACTCCTTTTTTTTTAATAACATTGCTGCATTATAATCAATCTAACAGTGTCCTAATCATGTTTTCATAGACGGGTTTTCATGTCATATTTTTATTTTTAACATTCATTTTCATAACAGTCTTCACATATTTTCATTATCTCCATTACGGCCATGCCCTGCCACCTGCTCAAGCCCCTCCCCCTGCACAAGCCCCACCCCCCGATTAACGATAATCGAAATGAGAAATTTTCCAAAATGCCCATCCCTAATTTAAAATGAATGCTACTATAATTTACTTATACTTTTTATTCCTGTTCTTTTATGAATACTGTTAAATGTAAAGGATTTTTTGTAGAGTGAGGGGAACTTAAAGGGACAGTACACCCAAAAATGAAAATTCTGTCATCATTTACTCATCCTCAAGTAGATCCAAACCTGTATGAATGTGTTTGTTCTGCTGAACACAAAGGAAGATATTCTGAAGAATGTGGGAAACAGAGCAGTTCTGGGGCACCATTGACTTCCATAGTATTTTGGTTTCCTACTATGGAAGTCAATGGTGCCCCAAAACAGCCTGATTACAAACTTTCTTCAAAATATCTTCCTTTGTGTTCAGCAGAACAAAGACATTCATACAGGTTTGGAACTACTTGAGGGTGAGTAAATGATGACAGAATTTTCATTTTTAGGTGAACTATCCCTTTAAATACATATTGATAGTGTTTATAATGATTGTAAATGGTTTTATGTACAGGTATTTTACTGTATTTCTGAATGTAATAATTAAAGGTGACTTATACACAGATACAGTTGATCTGTTTTTTCTCTTAACAGTGTGATTTTGACCCAGTGTGGCCTATTTTCTGGAAAATACAGTACACCTACTGTAGTGTTTGAGTATAATGATCAGTTGTGTGTTTGCTCTGCAGGACGTGTCTGGTTCAGTGCAGGAGCGTCTTGTCAGTGAACTGAGTGAAGCGTTACAGCAGAAGCTGCTCCTACAGCAGGTCAGTCTGTCAATATTAAACATGAAACATGCATTATTCTCTTAACGTCTCACTGCACGATAAATTGGTATAAAACCGAAATTGTGATATGGATTAATGCAATTATTAAATCTCAAAGGCTGTGATTTAATTAAATAAATGCATGTGCTGTGTGACGTGTAACAGCTCATGATCCAGTGTTTTCAGTGATTCAAAATGTCTTGGTTTCACAGTAAATGAGCCGCATGAACTCCATCTGCATCTGCTCTGAGTTTGAGTCACTTTAACATGAACTTGTTGTAATGAGAAGCACTTATCAACAAAAGAAAAGATTTAAGGGCTCCCTGCTGTTTTCTGTCAAAATAAAAGCTTGATGCTTTAATGTTTAAAAATTACACAATTAGGACAGGATGTTTTACAGTTGTAAAATAAGATGTTTACATGATTTATATATATCATCTTAAATATTAATTTATTTTACGGTGAAATATTTCAAAAGTAACATTTCTTATTTTAATATTTTATTTAGTAATAATAATAATAATAATAATAATGATCATAAAAAGTAATAATTATTATAGCTATATTGATATATAAATCACAGCATTTTTGTTTTTTTAAATTGCATTGTTTATTAGAATTGATAAATAATCGGTATATTATTGATATATAATCTCAAACTTTTGGGCCAAATTGAGCAAACCTACAAACAAGCACAACTGTTTTTTTTATTGCATTTTAAATAATTTATTGCAATTAGATTTTTATTCCCAAAATTGTGCAGCCTTACTCACTTGTACTGTGATGTTCATCAAAGTCTGATCACTGATGATGTTCTGCACTTTCTCTCTTAGAGAGGACCAACATCACAGCGAACCGTCCCAGAGAGACATCACAACCGACGACAGCCACGGTAACACCACATAACACTCACCTCCTCATCAGATGGTGCATGAGTGTGCTTTTGAGTGAATGACACTGTAGTGTGTTGTTAGAGATACAGTGATGAGATCTTCACTCATGTGTCTGCAGGACGACGGCTGTGAGGTCTGACGTCCAGCAGTGGAGGAGAGAGATGCCGAACGGAGAGAACGCACCCCGTAAGACAACAGCTGAGAAACACTAGTAGGGGTGGGCGATATGAGCTAAAATTCATATCACGATATTTTCCACTGTCCAGACAATATCGATATTATATCGCGATATGAGAAAAGAAAATTGGAATCACATTTTAGTAGACCTTAGTTAAATTACCAGTGTTGGGCACGTTACTTAAAAAAAGTAATTAGTTATAGTTACTAGTTACTTCTCACAAATAGTAACTGAGTTACATCATTATAAAAGTAACTAATTACCAGGGAAAGTAATTATTGCGTTACTTTAAAAAAAAAAAAAAAAAAAAAAAAAAAAGTCAAATAACTTGGACGCCCCAATATTAAATATGTTAAATGAATGAAATGGATACTAAACAGAATAAATTATTATTATAAAACATTGTACATTAATCGACACTATTTATCTACTGACACTTAGCATCAGTCAGTCAAGCATTATAATATGATATTATGATAATTTAGCATTATATGATGATAGAACTTTAGTAACGGTATGTGTTCCTGTGGCTCAGTGGTAGAGCATTGCGTTAGCAGCGCAAAGGTTGTGGGTTCGATTCCCAGGGAACACACATACTGATAAAAAATGTATAGCCTGAATGCACTGTAAGTCGCTTTGGATAAAAGCGTCTGCTAAATGCATAAATGTAAATGTAATTAGAATAACCAAGTATGAATTCATATTTGTCATGTTGACTGAACTTAGGACTGGTGCTTAAGATATTGTTTGTCATTTAGTGTTTCTATAAAAAAAAAAAAGGAGGGGAAAAAATATGAACAAAACTACTACGATTTATACCACTAATAACAATATAAAACAACGCACTAAGGATTAATGAGCTGCTGGGTTCATGAATATTAATCACGTTGTATGCGTTCGCTCGAATTGATTCGCTGAAACCAATACAGGGATGATAATAGCTGAGCGCCGGCCAATGAGATTGTCGTTTGCGCATTAGCTCCGCCCACTAACAGAGAACCCGGCAGTTCTTAAAAGCTGAAGAATTCCAAAGGAACTCCGTTATTTTGACACGAAAACACAACAAAGAGTATCGTTTACATGTAGTGCGTCAATCCTGCATGTTATGAAAGACTCTCGCTCTGTGTGTGTGAGTGTGTGTGTGTGTGTGTGTGTGTGTGTGTGTGTGACAAAGCTACGGGCCGTGCGCTTCACACTAGAGTTTACGGTACGTCAAATACAGCTACACTGCTCATCCATTCAGATGAACTGAACAAATAAAGTGATAATAATATTATAATAAATTATAGTAACGCCGCATTTTATTGTCAGTAGCGGTAACGGCATTGTAACGGGGGAAACAGTAATTAGTTTGATTACTCGTTACTGAAAACAATAACACCGTTAGTAACGCCGTTTATTTATAACACCGTTATTCCCATCACTGTAAATTACAGGCAAAATATGTATTTTAATATTTATATAACTATTAAAAAAAACACATGATTTCAAGATCTAAGGCAAAAATGGAATGGTCTGCAAAAGAAAAACAGCTAATGGACTGAAAGAACATGCAAACAAAAGCATGTAAACAAAGCTGTGCTTATGAACACGGAGGTAAGAGAAAAAGAAAACGCCATCTAAACTTTTCTGAAGACTCATTCATATCAACCCCCTGCCTCCAATTCATTATTTATATTTTTCTTCCTATATTTCGAGCATTATGAACAGTGATCTATCAGTGAAAAAAATAAAAACCTTTCTACGTGTACTGCGTTAGGCTAACCGAGTCTTGTCATAGCACTTGCATATTGTTGTTCTTTTGTTGGTTTTGATTGCTTCTAATGTCCTCATTTGTAAGTCGCTTTGGATAAAAGCGTCTCCTAAATGAATAAATGTAAATGTAATGATCTTGCGCTGCCTGCTACAGTATTTTCTCTCTTTGTGTCCGTCTTCAGCGTCTCTGTCCTGTGTTAACGGCCGTTTAGACTTGGTAATATTTCCACACAAATTACATTTTGGGAAATTATTATAATATAGCTTGTGTGCAGATCCAGAATAGACATCAGCCAAAATAAATTGAAAAGCCGATCGTGTGTTTTATCCGGTTCTGATTTATGGTCAAGCGAGGCATCTCTCTCTCTCTGATGACGCAGTAACAAAAAAATACTTTGTCTGTCCATCCAATAGAGTCCATGAATATGTAACCGTATCCACAGTATGGCAAAATCCATATCATGGCACAACATAATACCGGTAGTCACGTTAATACCGGTATAGTGCCCACCCCTACAATACAGTCAACAGAAGAACAGATTTACCGTGTTATTCTCCTGTCATTCTCAGCAGACGGGAAGCAGCACAGCCAAACCATCACGTCATCAGAGACACACCTGCGGCAGGAACAAGAACAAGCTGGTCATCACAACACACTTCCAGAGGCCAACAGGTCAAAACACACACATTTAATCATTCATCTAAATGAGGACATATCATTTTAATCTTAATGTTTAAAATTATATTTTCTGAACAATGAAACGGCTTCAAAAACAACAAAAACTTTCCCTTTTCACTTGTATTGTATTGAAATAATTTGAAAATGCAATATGCACCAACCATCTTCCCATCATTGTCACCAGAAATTAAGGCATAAATATTATTGGAAAAAAATTTTTTTTATTAAATACTCAATTTTATTTTACAGTGAAATATTTTAATAATAATATTGTAAATTTTGTGTAATATATTTATTATTGTATAGCCATAGTGATATATAATCACAAAAGTTCTGCCCAAATTGTGTATACCTACAATCAAGCACAGCAAGTTTTTTTTAAATTCACAATTGCAATTTTTATCAAAAAAAAACGCAATTAGATTTTTTCCCCAAATTGTGAAGCCCTGTTCACTATACTCACCAAATAAAAGTTTAATGATTGAAAATGAAGAAATTAAGATATTAATATTAGTATTGTACACTTTGTGTCATTTTTAATGTAGTAATAGTAAAATCTTATTGTTATTATTATATAGCCATAGCAATACATAATCACAAAATTTTAAGCCAAATTGTGCAGCCCTACAAACGCAAATCAGGAAGGTTTTTATTTCTTAAATTGCTTTTTAAAATCACAATGGCCATTTTATTAGATTTATTAGAATTAAATATTTAAGTCATTTAATGCATTGCATCTTTTACATTATAAAGCTTTTATTTGAAAACATGTCTCTGAGTCTTCATACTGTTGAATGTGATCGTCAGGAATCTGAATAACACGTATGATAAAGCAGAGATGAATCAGATCCTCCCATCAGAGTCCTCAGGATCAGCAGCACACGGTGAGTCTGAACAAACTCATAAATTATCAGAAAAATATAGAGAGAAGACTTCAAACAAATTAAATCTGACTTTACCTTTACAGGTGATGTGTATGCTGAACCTGTGAAGCCGAGGCCGGTACAGAAGAACGGGTATAAATCTGTATTTTATTTAAATGAATGTATTAGAGTGCATAAATCTTGTGCTGATCATGTTTGTAATGAAAGTGTAAATGTTTCAGCAAACACCCATTGGTCAGGAGCACAGTGACTCCGCCCCTCACTCAGCCTGACAGCGATGAGGCCACGCCCCTAACGAGGAGACTGAAGTCCAGATTCTGCACGGTCATGTGACAAAGGATGATATCTCCATAGAGATGAGGTTTTCTAGTTTTTTAGGAATTGTGTTTGCCATGGCAACGCTTCCAGATGCAAACACAAGGATTCAAGATTGAAGCAGGAACTGAACTCTTCAGAGGAGCTGCACCTGCATTAGTGGACATCACGTGTCTGGACATATTTTTGATTAAAATGAGATATTTTAAAGGGTGGATCAGAAGCCCTGAGCTCATGTGATGCCAACAGTGTGATCATAAATCACGTGTTATTTCATGCAGTATTTCTGGATTTCAGCAGGACAAATGTCTTCTCATTATGGTCTCATTTCAGTCTCAATACACTTTCACCAATTTCAGCATCCGCCTTATCCAATAATAAAGCACCTACTGCACTGATAATATCAAAATAAATTTTATATCAAAACCTTTACCAGTCAGTAAAGTGATCTTCCATACAAACGTATTCCATGTCCGAAAAAGACTTAAATAGTTAGTCTGAGATTTCTAGGTTTTTATACTTAAAGTGATATGATAGCCACACTGTTCCTTGCGTAACATGCTTAAATGATTACTTCATTTCAACTGAAGAAAGAAAGACGTGAACATCTTGGATGACATGGGGGTGAGTAAATTATCGGGACATTTTTATTCTGGAAGTGAACTAATACTTTAAAGGAACACCGCACTTTATTACACAGCGCCTGAAAGTAGTCCCCAGCTAGGTGACTAGTTATGATATAGCTGGGGACTACTTAAACGGTAAAACTCAACTGTTTAACTCTAGGGGAGATATAAAATGAGCCTATTTCCAAAAAAAGTGGAGTGTTCCTTTAAGAAATCAGTAGTGTTCCTCAGTCCTGAATGTGATTTATATCACAATAAATAAACCTAAGTAAGTTAATAAATACTCTTGTGTTAGAATTCAAAATGTGTCATGTCGCGAAATATTTCATACTGCATGTTATTTTATGCAAACCTATCGGTTATTGCTCAGGTTTGGGTTATAATGGTAATTATTGGTGAAAAGCCACTTGCTAACTTCTGCCAGATTGGCCACGCCCACTATATACAAAGACACGCCCTTTAAAACACATCAGCCAACCCGATGCAAGCCGCCTATGGGAGAAATGAAACTTTGAATCAAATATTTTATTGAAAGTCAACTATTAAATGCAATTAACGGATCATCTAATACCATTAAATAAGAAGTCTATGTTTTATTGATTTGTAGGGCTTGCTTTGTTTGCTTTACGGAGAGCTTGCTTAATGTGCCAGTAAGAGTCTAATAAATACAACTCTTATATTTAACCTTTCAAATGTGTCATTAAAAATGTCTACAAATTTATAAAATTGACCTGAGATTAGGTATTAAAAAAAAACAGACCATGTGTTCACAGAGATCAACCAAAACTAAAGTCTCATCGCCTCTAGTAGCAAGAATACAAAAGAGTACAAGACTAACAATAGTGTGCAAAAATACATATTTTCAAGCTGACTTGCGTTATCTTAAGCATTGGCATATAATCACCGAGACAACATTTCGACATAGTTATGACGTAACAAAGCCTTGTTGACTAAAATCACGTGACTGCCGGTTTGATAAATGATTTGCGAAGGTTTCAAAGCTTCATGACGCAGTGTTTCGAGAGCATCCATAACTACTGAAGAATGATTGATCTACTCACACGCACAGGTGTGAATTCTTACCTGTCTGTCAATGTGTGATATTCCATTAAAGGGGACCTATTATGCCCCTTTTTACAAGATGTAAAATAAGTCTCTGATGTCCCCAGAGCGTATATGTGAAGTTTTAGCTCAATATACCCCACATATACATTGTATAGCTTGTTAAAATTGGCATTTTTAGGGTGTGAGCCAAAACGTGCTGTTTTGAGTGTGTTGCTTTAAATGCAAATGAGCTGGTGCTCCCGGAGAAGAGGGCGGAGCTTCAAGAGCTCCAGCATTAACAGTGCTAGCCTTTGCAAATAAACATTACACTAATACAAACCTGTTATCGTTACAGAAAACTACTCGGTTTCAAAGTCAGTCATCTGATTATACTGTGCATAATAAATTTGCATTTATGAATTACACAGACGGGAAGCACGGCGGGATAAAAATAACAACATAGCTGGTCTCATGCCATCACAAACTTTATAAGTCCCACTTCTGGTTATGAGCTCGACAACTTCATGCGATCGACTCAGGTTGATTTCATATGCAACTTTTAACCACCACATTCATATTCACGATCACTCTGATAGCACTTGAAGTGAAAACACAGAGACAGTGATAGCTTTAGCACCTTACAGAGTGACAAGAGGCTCTTTCAGAAAGACAATTTGGAAAACAAACGCACGTTCGTGCACGAAGCGTTGGTATTAATTCCTAAACATTTAGGAGACGTTACCGATTTTTTTTCCGGGATATTTCCTTCGAAAACGAAATTTAAGCAGTGTCCTCGGCTCAGATGAGATTATGCGACTCCTATGTTCATTAGTGCATCTCAAAACACAACACTTGTAAAGCCTCTTTGGTGCTGACAGTGTATATATCTCCAGTAATGACGGACCGCATCTTCTCACTCAGGGCTGTGTTTATGCTAATGAGGCAGAGAGCGTCACAAATGGGCGGGGCTTGTTCCCCTCAGTGACGTGCACAGAGGGAGAATCTGAAACAGCTCATTCTGAGAGACTGTTTATGATTTATTGGGTTTATAAAAAAATGAGTTGGTGGATTTTTAACGTTATAGGCTGGTTGTTTTCACACACTGCAGCCACACAACTGTGTTCAAACACCTTATAAAAGTGATTTTTGCATAATAGGTCCCCTTTAAAACTCGCCCAGATACACTCAGGGTGTAGGTTTGATTTTGATTTCTCTCTCTCACACACAAACACACAGAGACTCTCTCTCTCTCACACACTCACACCCTCCCTCTCTCACACACACTCACACCCTCTCTCTCTCTCACACACACTCTCTCTCACACACACACACACTCTCACTCTCTCTCTCTCTCTCTCAGAGTCTGTACTCACCGCAGCTCGCCTCAGTTCTCCAGTATTCCTCTGCTTCTCTTCATCATGTCTTGTGCTTCTCTTAAACAGGATTATGAGACGTGATGATCGGGTCCAGGATGAGCAGCAGATCCCGATCATCACCTGCTCATCTCATGCGATGTGAGATCTGGATAATCAGGAGTTCCTTTGCTTGACTCGAGCAGGATTCAGTGCGATGGGACAGAGTGGATTTCACACAGAGTCAGGCTGAGAGGAGGAGAATTCTGCATTACAGAGAAACAACTCTGAGGTGAGCATCTCATGATAGAGTTTCATTCAACAAACTGGATCTTGATGAAGAGCTAAAAAAAAAAAAATGCAGCATGAGGAATGTGTTTCATGTGTTGGTACAGTAATAATACAGTAAAGCTGAGTGTAAACAATCATCAGCTCAGCTCGTTTATTACTAGAATATGAAACTGGACCTTCACATGAATCTGTTCCATCTCAAATTCTACCAAACTGTAAAACTGACAAGAATCCAGATCGTTCTTTGATTAAGTGTCTAGTCCTGCAGAGCTATATTCTGCTCTATGGTTTAATGAACATGAATATATAAGTGTTTATGCAGACGGAGCACTAGCCATTAAATATTTTAATATCCTGTTCTGTTTAATAAATTATAGACCTGGCATAAATATGTCTAACAAGTCTAGATTTACAGTCGGTATGCACTGCAGTGGAGTCCAAAAGTGATTCTATTTTGCATATTGTCATTACAAATTCTATATTCAAAGCATAAAAAGGAGCATGAATGTGAGAATGTGTCTGTATTTGGCATCTCTTTTGCTTTGAAAAACAAAACCTGAAGATCTCTTTACCTATAAATAGCACAGAATTGTAAAGATTTCTGGTAACACTTTACATTAAACTTTTATATATCATTATGCACCTTACAATGCATTGCATGATCTCATGATTAATTGTAACCACAGTTCTAATACAGTATAATACTTATCTATTCCTTCAGAAAGCATAATGCATTAAAACACAAACAATTCAGCTAATCAATCAGCAAAACTGCATTTTATTTCATAAAGGCTTCAAGTCAAGCGTTACCATATTTTGTATTTGACATCAATGTTTCATAATCTTTTTAAATGTACATTTATGCATTATGCTTTTATCCAAGTGACTGCATTGCATTCAATCTATATATGCATTCCCTGGGATGCCTTTTGTGTAAGTTTGGGCTGCAAGAATGTTAAAAAATCCTAAAATGCTGTTTCTATCCAGGTTATAATGTGCTGTTAGACTTCTAGATCTCACACACAACATTTAACCCCACAGTCGCTGGATTCAGTGCTCTGCTGAATTACAAGTGCATTGTGACACACAGTGATGTTGGATTCATTTGCAGTCAGAAGGTGTAGCGTGTGTCAATTATGCTGTTCACCTGATTAACAAACTAAACTTTGACCTTCAGATGAAGCCATCAAACCCCACCGAGACTCTTCAGGCTTCTCGTTTGACATGTGAAGTGTTTGTTAATGATCACAGACTCCATGGGTTTGTGTTACACACTATTGATTCTATCAGGAGGTGTTGTTCTGTGCTGATCCACGTCGGGTCTCAGTGTGTGTGTGATGCTGAACTGAATTCCTGGAGCTGAAGGAACGCTTGTTTGGCAGTTCAGGTTCAGATTAGGGCTTTAGTTGAATGTGTGTGGTGTTTCTCAGCTGGAGCTCCTGACGGCGAGGACAGAGACACACAAAAACACTCAGGACAGCTCTTCTCTGCTATCAGCTCTGATCTGACGGCGTGTCTGTGGACGCTCTGTGTTTAAGAGCGAATGCATCTCTCAAATACACTTTAAAATCTGTTTGAAATGTAAATTCACTGGATCAGTTTTCTAAATGCATCTTACTGTGAACGATTCATCTGTGCATGTTTCATTTTGCAGTTTTTTTGACCTGGTGATGTTTAATCTGATTGTCATGGAACTGGATCTCCTTTCTCGTAACATGCAGAACACGTCAAAATACTGAAGAAAAGATCTGCTGCTGCTGCTTCAATTTCATTGCAACTTTAATACTCATAATGGTTTGTTCAAATAACTAACTATAATGAGCCATAAGAGAAATGCTTAACTAATCATGTAATCTGAAATGTTAATTACTAATATTAATTACTAACCCTATTATCACAACTTTAATATCACTAATTATGAGCAATAACAGTGATGCTTAAATTAGCAAACACATAAATTTTGTTTATCTAGGATTGCAAAAATTTTGTTCATGTAGCGACACAAATGTGGAATATTCCTCAGATTAATCACAATCAAAGTGTTTTAGTGTCAGGTTCAGTTTCTGTGGAAGCCCATTTCCAGCCCATAAGGAAAAATAAATAAATTATGAGATAAAAAAAATCATAATTATGACAAAATTGTGATATACCATCTCATAATTATGACTTTTTTGTCATAATTATGATTGTTAAAATCTCATATGTATGGCTTAGTGTCACAATTACAACTTTTTTAAAGTCATAATTATGTGATTAAAAAGTCAAAATTATGAGATGAGTCAAAATTATGACATAAATCATAATTATGACAAAAATATAGAAAAGTTGTAATTTGACATACCAATTCATAATAATGAGATTAAAGTCAAAATTATGAGAAAAAAAAAGAAGTCAACATTGACATCTTACATCATTATTGTGAGATTTAAAAATGTAAATGATGAGATATGTCATAATTATGACAATATAATGAAAAGTTACGTTATGAGATAAAGTGAAAATTATGCCAAATCATAATTATGAGTATAGTCGAATAGTTTAAATGACTAAAACACTGCAATGCATATGTATTTAGGTTTAGAAGTGTATGCACACCACATTGAGTATATTATATAAATGATATTGTCATATCAGTGTATTTTACACTGCTGTTGTTCAGTTTTACCTCATTCAGATGCTGTTTGTGTCTCTTCATGCAGGTGTAGATCAGAGCGGTGTGATGTCTGATAACACGTCACTGCCGTCCGTCTCTAACACGTCTCTCCCGCCGCCGCTGATGGACTGGACGGCGCCCACCTTCACTCCCGCGGCTCAGGCCCGCGTCGCGGCCACCATGGTGCTGTTTCTGTTCGCCGCGGTCAGTAACCTGGCGCTCCTCATCAGCGTGTCGCTCGGCCGGCGTCTGGCGTCTCACCTGCGTCCTCTCATCATCAGTCTGGCGTCGGCCGACCTGATGATGACCTTCATCGTGATGCCGCTGGACATGGTGTGGAACGTGACGGTGCAGTGGTACGCCGGAGATGGACTCTGTAAGCTGCTGTGCTTCCTGAAGCTGTTCGCCATGCAAACCTCTGCCTTCATCCTGGTGGTCATCAGTCTGGACCGGCATCACGCCATCCTGCACCCGCTGGACTCGCTCAACGCACACCACAGGAAGAGGAGGATGCTACTGCTGGCCTGGAGCCTCAGCGCGCTGATCGCGTCGCCACAGGTCACACTCACACACATTTACACAAACACACACACTCGTATACGCACACTCACTCACTCACTCACGCTCACACACACTCATGCTCACGCTATCTCTCATGCTCACTAACACACATTCCCTAACTCACACACATTCACTAACTCACTCACACATTCACTCACTCACTCACACATTCACTCACTCACTCACACATTCACTCACTCACTCACACATTCACTCACTCACTCACACATTCACTCACTCACTCACACATTCACTCACTCACTCACACATTCACTCACTCACTCACACATTCACTCACTCACACATTCACTCACGCTCTCACTCACGCATTCACTAACTCACACATTCACTCACTCACTAACTCACACACTCTCACATTCACTAACTCACACTCTCACTTACTAACTCACACATTCACTAACTCACACACTCACTCACTAACTCACACACTCTCACTTACTAGCTCACACATTCACTCACGCTCTCACTCACTAACACACATTCACTAACTCACACACGCTCACGCTCTCACTTACTAACTCACATATTCACTAACTCACACACTCACTCACACATTCACTCACGCTCTCACTCACTCACACACGCTCACGCTCACTAACTCACATATTCACTAACTCACACACTCACTCACATTCACTAACTCACACATTCACTAACTCACACACTCACTCACTAACACACGCTCACACTTACTAACTCACATATTCACTAACTCACTCACACATTCACTAACTCACTAACACATTCACTAACTCACTAACACACATTCACTAACTCACACACTCTCACTTACTAACTCACATATTCACTAACTCACTCACACATTCACTAACTCACACACTCACTCACTAACTCACACACTCTCACTTACTAGCTCACACATTCACTCACGCTCTCACTCACTAACACACATTCACTAACTCACACACGCTCACGCTCTCACTTACTAACTCACATATTCACTAACTCACACACTCTCACACATTCACTAACTCACACTCACGCTCTCACTCACACACTTACACGCTCTCACTCACTAACTCACGCTATCTCACTCACTAACTCACACGCTCACTAACTCACACACTTACACACGCTCACTCACTAACTCATTCACGCTCACTCACTAACTCATTCACGCTCACTCACTCACTCATGCTATCTCACTCACTCACTCATGCTATCTCACTCACTCAGACACACTCACACACATTTACGTACTTATAGTCACTCACAGAATGAGGCATTATCTAATGCAGGAGTTCCCAAACACATTCCTGGAGCCTCTCCAACACTGCACATGTTGCATGTCTCTGTCTGACACACCCATTTCAGGTCTTGGAGTTGCTACTAATGAGCTGATGAGTTGAATCAGGTGTGATTGATAAAGGAGACTTGCATAATGTGCAGTGTTGGGGAGGCTCCAGGAACGTGTTTGGGAACCCCTGATCTAATGAAATATGCACTAATTTACCACAAATAAATCTAAACATTGGATAAATCCAGGCTCTCAATTCTTGTTTGATTCTGTTGTCACTCCATAAATCAGAAAATACAGACACATTTTCACCATGTTTTTAGGAATAAAATGTTGTATAAATCAATGTGACTAAAATATGAACAAATGGTCAGAATATAGAGAGCAATTAAACTGTAAAGTTCGGTGTTTGTAAGATAAAAAAACTTTAAAGATTGGAATCTATAGACGCAAATAGATAAAGGGCAATAAAATAAACACTTAAATCTGTTTTGGATGTACATGTTATTGGAAGAAGACATGTTATTGAGTAAAATAGCAGATAATTGGCCAATGCATGAATACTCACTGGTTCTGATCAACTCATCCATCATTCTTCCTCTTATAGCTGTTCATCTTCCGGACGGTGAAAGCGGAGAGCGTGGACTTCACTCAGTGTGTCACACACGGGAGTTTCCACGAGCGCTGGCACGAGACGGCGTACAACATGTTTCATTTCGTGACGCTGTACGTGATTCCTCTGCTGGTCATGAGCTGCTGTTACACCTGCATCCTCATCGAGATCAACAGACAGATGCACAAGAGCAAAGGTACAGAGTCCCGCAGCCTCTTACACTCGACTGTAACGGCAAATTATGACTTGCACATCATCTAATAGATTTTACCGTAACGTTTAGTTTATCTGGGATGAGTAACGTTTTCTTCATGTGGGAACACACATGTGGAGTAAACCACCAAAATAAAAAATTAAAATAACAAAATTTAACGTCAGGTGTAGTTTCTATGGGAGGCTTTTTCTGCCCCATAAAAAACGTCATGACATGCTAATTCATAATTAGATAAAAAGTCAATTATGAGATTTAAACATCAATTGAGGTAAAAGTATCAATTTTGAGATTAAAAAAATCATAACTATGAGATAAATGTCTAAATGGGATACAATAAGTCATAATTATGAGATAAAAAGTGGGAATTATGAGATAATCAAAATTATGAGATAAAAGGTCAAAATGAGGTAGAAAGTATCAATAAGATTAAAAAACAATCATAATTATGAGATGTCGAAAGATACAATGAGTCATAATTATGAGAAAGTCAGAGTTATGAGAATCGAAATTAAGAGAAAGTCAATTATGACATGTCAAAAGTATGACAATTATGAGATAAAATGTTATAATTATTAGATAATCTAAATTATGAGATAAAAGTATAAATTATGAGATTTAAACATCAATTGAGGTAAAATTATCAATTTTGAGATAAAAAAATCATAACTATGAGATAAATGTCTAAATGGGATACAATAAGTCATAATTATGAGATAAAAAGTCGGAATTATGAGATAATCAAAATTATGAGATAAAAGGTCAAAATGAGGTAGAAAGTATCAATAAGATTAAAAAAATCATAATTATGAGATGTCGAAAGATACAATGAGTCATAATTATGAGAAAGTCAGAGTAATGAGAATTGAAAATATGAGAAAAAGAGTCAATTATGACGTCAAAAGTATGACAATTATGAGATAAAATGTTATAATTATTAGATAATCTAAATTATGAGATAAAAGTATAAATTATGAGATTTAAACATCAATTGAGGTAAAAGTATCAATTTTGAGATAAAAAAAATCATAACTATGAGATAAATGTCTAAATGGGATAAAATAAGTCAATTATGAGATAAAAAGTCGGAATTATGAGATAATCAAAATTATGAGATAAAGAGTCATAATTATGACATAAAAAGTCAAACGTATGACAACTCTAATTATGAGGTAAAAGGTCAAAATGAGGTAGAAAGTATCAGTAAGATAAAAAAAATCAATTATGAGGTAAAAATATAAATTTTGAGATAAAGTCATTATGAGATTAAAAGTCATGATTATGAGATGTCGAAAGATACAATAAGTCATAATTATGAGAAAGTCAGAGTTATGAGAATCGAAATTAAGAAAAAGTCAATTATGACATGTCAAAAGTATGACAATTATGAGATAAAATGTTATAATTATGAGATAAAAATCTAAATTATGAGATACTAAACCATAATTATGATAAAAAGTCAAATCTAAATTATGAGAGGAGTCATAATTATGGCAAGTCAAAAGTATGACATACAAAATCATTATTATGAGATAAAAGTCATAAATATGAGGTTTATAAAAATCATAATTATGAGATAAAAAGTCATAAAACATTGAAATTAAAATATTTTGCTTATAATTGTGACTTTTTAAATCTCAATTTAATTATCTCATAATTATAACTTTTTGTCTTATGTGGCAAGAGATGACGCTGTGAGTGAAACAATAACCTGCTGGCCTGACACTGATATACAAGAAAGAACTGTTAATAATTCATCATCATAAAGGCAACAGTAATGCATAATGCAAAGTTACATAAGCAGTTAGAAATACTTGTGTCCGGTACATTTGCTCAATTCCTTTGCATTGGCAGGTATGGAAAAGAGTTAATTTTAGCTGCTGAAGATACCTGTAATGCCCCTCTCAGGTTTAGCGGCTCCATTAGACGCTCACTAACACAGTCACATGTCTACAGTAACAGCAGTCAGTGGATTACTGTAATATCTCAGCAGTGTGTCGGATCAGCGCAGCTTCTATTGTCCTCTCTCTGAAGCCCCGAGAGCTTTGACTCTACGGTCACTTGATTCCTGCCAAGGGCAACAAACAAGGTCAGACATTCATGAGGGTTTGCTGGATGTTTTATAGGCTTAGACACAGCTGAACACTGAAGGAGTGTGTTATCACAGAAATATCACCACCCTGCCCTTCTCACATATTTATGAGTTACATTTTATTTTTATTTTATTATTATGCATATTTACTTTTTTATTTTAACAATGTGTGTGTGTGTGAGTGAATGTGTGTGTGTGTGTGTGAGTGAATGTGTGTGTGTGTGTGAGTGAGTGTGTGTGTGTGTGTGTGAGAGTGCGTGTGTGCGTGTGTGTGCGTGTGTGAGTGAGTGTGTGTGTGTGTGTGTGTGTGTGTGTGTGTGAGTGCGTGTGTGAGTGAGTGTGTGAGTGAGTGTGTGTGTGTGTGTGTGTGTGTGTGAGTGTGTGTGTGAGTGCGTGTGTGAGTGAGTGTGTGCGTGTGTGTTTGTGAGTGAGTGTGAGTGTGTGTGTGTGTGTGTGTGAGTGAGTGAGTGAGTGTGTGCGTGTTTGTGAGTGAGTGTGAGTGTGTGTGTGTGTGTGTGTGTGTGTGTGAGTGAGTGAGTGTGTGTGTGTGTGTGAGTGCGTGTGTGAGTGAGTGTGTGCGTGTGTGTGTTTGTGAGTGAGTGTGTGTGTGTGTGTGTGTGTGTGTGAGTGAGTGTGTGAGTGAGTGTGTGTGTGTGTGTGTGTGTGTGTGTGTGTGAGTGAGTGAGTGAGTGTGTGTGTGTGAGTGCGTGTGTGCGTGAGTGCGTGTGTGTGAGTGAGTGAGTGTGTGTGAGTGTGTGTGTGTGTGTGTGTGTGTGTAAGCACCTTAAAAAGCTTGTTGCTATATAAAGTTTATTATTAAATGATAGAGTTTATTGATTAGGATTTGGGCTGTTAATATGTTTTAAAATTAATTTTGATTGTAGGCTAGTCTTATATTTTAAAATAGCCGAAAACTGCTTTTGAATATTTAATTTTCATTTTAAAATGTTTTACAAACATTTTACTAAACTAAAAAAACTGTCCACTTTTTCTTAGGATTTAGTAACAAAAACTCTCCAGTTGTGCCATCTTCACCTACATAAGCATTTAAAAACATTGCAGGTTCATGTGTCATTTTTTATTTTTATACATTTAATTTAATTTTATGGATGTTGAATTGCTTTTAGCAGATTGTTAATTAGAGCATTTAGCAAGAGCATTGTTAATTAGACTAAAATCATAAAGAACATTTTTAACTTGACATAAAATAAATATGAACTGAAATAAAATCTGAAAAAAAGCAATTTTGATTGTTTTAAGTTGATGTACTAAAATAACTCAAATATGAAAAAAAAGTAAAAGAAACCATAGTCATATTGAGAGAAAAAAAAATCAAAATGACAAATACATAATGGCTCATTTCACATTTTCATTCATGCATTTGACAGATGTTTTATCTGACTTGTATTGCATTCAAACTATGTTTGATCAGTTTTAGTTTCAGCCTCCCTGTAACTCAAACAGAAGAGCACAACGCTTGCAACACCAAGGTTATGGGTTTCATTCCCAGGAAAGCATGAACTGATTAAATGTGTATGTTGAATGCAATGTAAGTTGCTTTATCTGTCCAGTGCATAAATGTAAATCAGATCATGCATTCCCTAGGAATCGAACCCATGACCTCAATGTTGCGAACGCAATGCTCTTCTGTTTGAGGAACGTCTCTGATCACTGATGCCGTGTTTGTGTCTGCAGCGGGCGAGGCTCTGAGACGCAGCGGCACAGACATGATCCCGAAAGCCCGGATGAAGACGCTGAAGATGACCATCATCATCGTCCTGTCGTTCGTGGTCTGCTGGACGCCCTACTATCTGCTGGGCATCTGGTACTGGTTCCAGCCGGAGATGCTGAAGGTCACGCCCGAGTACATCCATCACCTGCTCTTCGTGTTCGGGAACCTGAACACCTGCTGCGACCCGGTGATCTACGGTCTCTACACGCCCTCGTTCCGCACCGATCTCGCCCGCTGCTGCCGCTGGTGGACGCCCACACACTCGCCACGCTCTCTGGACCGGCTCTCGGCCCGACACGGAGAACACGAGTGCGACCCGGCCAGCGTGAAGAGCACATAAACCTCAAGTCTCGAGATCACGACGGGTTTGACGGAGCGTCTGCATCAGAACACGCTTCGGCTTTCAGACTCTGAGCCGCTGGAGAGCCCAGGTTAAAAACAAGTACACTTTCATAATGTACTTAAAGTGCTCTATTATCACGCACTAATTATGTACTTAATATACTAACCCCGGTTTCACAAACAAGGCTTAAGCCTAGACTAAAATGTAAGTCTTAGCTGTTTCATCTGAAATAAACCTGCACTGACTGATCTTAAAATATATCAGTGCCTTTGTTTTGTCTCAAGATGCACTCAAGTAATGTTTTTTTCTAAGCATGTTTATAAAAATTACTTAAATGTCCTAATTGCTTTATTCCGAAACAGGAATTAAAATTATCACAATGTTGCTTTTTATTCTTGGTGCGGTTTGCTTTCACACGGCAAAGTTTCTAAACGGACCAAAATTGTCACGTGCGAGTAAACTGTCCTCTCATTGGTCAAAGTTCCACGGAGCTGGAATGACAATTAATGATTAATTTGGAAAGAGAGGCAAACAAACTCTCTCTCACACACATACGCACACGCGCGCGCGTCAGGATGGAATGACAACAGTTTGAGGGCTGCTTGTTGTTGTTTGTTTGTTTTTTTGTAGCTGTCAATATATTTATTAATTTATCATTTTGAGCAGGAGTCCAGGATTCGTCGGCAAAACATTGTTAAAATGCACCTATACGAAGAGCATTAATTAAGACTGCATTATAAATGAAAAGGCGTGCTTTGATTTTTGAATGAAGACGTGCTCACCCACTGCTTTTAACGGAACTTACGTAATTACCCATCATACAGTGTGATATAGCCTGGTCCGTTGGATCGGATTGCTTTCTCACTACAACCGAACCTCTTCAGAGTTCGTTTTCAATCGAGCCGAGACCACCTCGTTCAGGCGATCTCAGGTTCTGAAACAAAGGGCCAGGTGTGAAAGCACCCTAAATCTAAACCCTGTCTGTGAAACCAGGCCTAAAAGTGATTCTTTAGTGATACTTAAGATCAAGTAAGTGTACTCAACTGTGCTATTTTGGGACACTATGAATATGAACTAAAATGCGCTTTTAACATACTATCTCTGAATTAAAAAAATGTATTCAGTAACCACTTGTAGTACACTTAAGTATACACTAGTATCCTCAAGTGTACTACAAGTGGTTACTGAATACATTTTTTTTAAATGTAACTTTTCAACTTTTGTATTTTTTTAATGTAGCTAAAATAAATTGTTTGCATCAACTTACCTTAAAACATTTTTTTATAATTTTTTCAGTGTATGAAAGATGGGTTCAAGTGTACTACACAAGTGGTGACTAAACACATTTTTTAAATTCAGAGATAGTATGTTAAAAGCGCATTTTAGTTCATATTCATGGTGTCCCAAAAATAGCACAGTTGAGTACACTTAGATGATCTTAAGTTTATCTTAAGAAGTACTAAAGAATCATTTTTAGTATATTAAGTTCAAAATTAGTGCATGAAAACAGAGCACTTTAAGTACATTATAGAAGTGTACTTTTTTAAACCTGGGAGCCGCGGGGTTCATGCACAACTAATGAAAACAGCTCAGAGCAGATTTACCCAGAAGCCTCTGCAGTTTTAGAATAACTTCACAGATTTCACAGCGTGCTTTTGTTATTAAAGCAGCTGGATGCACTGAAACGTCTGTGTTGTGTATGTTTACGCTGGTGATCTGTGTGTGTTTGCATGCAGAGTGACTGTTATTGTTTGCATAAAACTTTTAGCCATTTTTTTGGATAAAAATTTTGACTGGCGTTGAATCTGGTGCATTTTACAGCTCATTCTGACCCAAAATTGCCTACACAGACACTACAAAAAGTGCTTCTTTCTCAGTATTTTTGTCTTGTTTTCCAGCACAAGTATCTATACTTGCTTAAATCAGAATACATTTTAAGGAGACGCAAAACTACACAAGATAAGAAGTCTTGTTTAATGAGAAAATTATGTGAATTTATGATTAAAACAACAAAAAAATCTGCTAATGGGCTCAGAAAAATCAACTTCATTCAAAGTTATTTTTTAAGTTTCTCATTAAACAAGACTTATTATCTCATGTCATTTTGCTTCTTAAAATGTATTCTGATTTAAGAAAGTATAGATACAAGACAAAATACTGATATACACATAATGGAGCAGCAGCATTGATCCTGTACAGAATTAGTGCAAAATGTGACTTTTTTGCATTTCTGTCCATGCAAAAGTAATAAATTGTAATTATTTCACAGAGAATAACTCAAACACGGTTTCTAGTTTAGTAATCAGCTTAAAGGGATAGTTCACTTTGAAATTAAAATGTGGTATCTATCAGCTTACCCCAAGGGCATCCAAGATGTAGGTGTCTTTTTTTCTTCAGTAGATCCAATTTTGATGTTTTTAGGTCAAACCGTTCTAGTCTGTCAGTCATATAATGGCAGGTATAGGTCACTGTCTCTATAAGAGGGAAAAAGAACATGCACAGAGAAATCCAAATTAAACAATTCCCCATCGTAACTACACATTGATGGCCTAAGACACGAAACGAGCGGTTTGTGTGAGAAAACGAACAGTATTTATATCGTTTTTTACCTCTTGTACACAACCATGTCCAAGTGATCTGAGTGCACACACACATCCGGTGTGTGACGTGTGTGTGCGCGCGCTCTGGCTCACGCTGCATTCACACGGGGCGTCGGCGTCAACGCTTGACGGAGGGCGTGTCTGAAGCGTGGTGCTGACGCAACTTCGTGGTATTTTCTTGTTGGAAGACAGCACTGTCATCGCTCGTGTTGTTTCTGAACTGTCTACTCTAGGATAATGATGACTTCTTTTAAGCAGACCCGCTTGCTGTCATGCATTGTATTTCTATACGAGCGCTCCATGTATCCGTTTCATTCATCTGTAACTCAGCGTCAACGCTTGACGGAGGGCGTGTCTGAAGCGTGGTGCTTTAAAAAATGATTTGAATTGTTTGACAGTATTATTATATACGGTTATGTATATTCCTTTTGGTACAAAATGATGGCTCTTTAATTTCGGAATGGCACAAATATTATTCATGGACTAATCCTTCGTCATAGTAAGATTCCTTTTTTTTTCCTCGCCGGTGTCATGTCTCAATAAACTGTTCCTGGATCTGTTATATTTTACATGGTTAGGTGGCAGTGACGCAGGGTGAGGAGGGTGGAGTTGTGGCATGTGTGTTTGGCGAGCTACAGATGAATGAAACGGATACATGGAGCGCTCGTATAGAAATACAATGCATGACAGCAAGCGGGTCTGCTTAAAAGAAGTCATCATTATCCTAGAGTAGACAGTTCAGAAACAACACGAGCGATGACAGTGCTGTCTTCCAACAAGAAAATACCACGAAGTTGCGTCAGCACCACGCTTCAGACACGCCCTCCGTCAAGCGTTGACGCCGATGCCCCGTGTGAATGCAGCGTGAGCCAGAGCGCGCGCACACACACGTCACACACCGGATGTGTGTGTGCACTCAGATCACTTGGACATGGTTGTGTACAAGAGGTAAAAAACAATATAAATACTGTTCGTTTTCTCACACAAACCGCTCGTTTCGTGTCTTAGGCCATCAATGTGTAGTTACGATGGGGAATTGTTTAATTTGGATTTCTCTGTGCATGTTCTTTTTCCCTCTTATAGAGACAGTGACCTATACCTGCCATTATATGACTGACAGACTAGAACGGTTTGACCTAAAAACATCAAAATTGGATCTACTGAAGAAAAAAAGACACCTACATCTTGGATGCCCTTGGGGTAAGCTGATAGATACCACATTTTAATTTCAAAGTGAACTATCCCTTTAAGCTAAATGCTGCTTCACAAAGATCTCAATATGCAGTTTTATGCATTTGGCAGATGCTTTTATCCAAAGTGACTGATGTTGCATTCAATTTGATCAGTTCTTGCTTTTCTGTGAATTGAACCCAAAACCTTGGTGTTACTGATGGAGCTACTGGAAGCTCAAACAGGTTTCAGTTTCCATGTGGACTGATGTGATGTTCACACTGACTCTGCATGATGTGAATTAAACAGATCTGCTGATTTCTGAGCACATCAGATGGTAAATGGGCTGTGGTGGTCTGTCTGTGACTGAGACATCTGACACGCTCTGAATCTCTAACTATAAGAACGTCATTGTTCTTCAGTGCTGCACCACAAACACTGTCAGAAATATCAGCTGTTAATACACCCAATTAAACAGCGTCAACCTGCTCGACCTGACCCTGCCTTCTGTCCTTAGAGCCATAGACACACACACACACACATACAGTTTGGCTCATAAGATTACACACCCCTTGCAGAATATGCAAATATGTTAATAATTTTAACTAAATAAGAGGAATCATTAAAATTGCATGTTATTTTTTATTTAGTACTCTCCTGGATAAGCTATTTCACATAACAGATGTTTATATATACTCCACAAGACAAAATAATAACTGAATTCATAAAAAATGACCTCGTTCAAAAGTTTACACACCCTTGAATCTTTTTCTGATGATCCACGACTGTCTTTCTGTGTTGTGATAGTTGTTCATGAGTCCCTCGTTGGTTCTGAACAGTTAAACTGAGCTGTTCTTCAGAAAAATCCTCCAGCTCCTGCACAATCTTTGGTTTTCCAGCATCTTCTGCATATTTGAACCCTTTCCAACAGTGACTGTATGATTTTGAGATCCATCTTTTCACACGGAGGGACTCATACACAGTTATTACAAAAGGTGGACACATGTACTGATGCTCAAGAAGGCAACACAATGCAGTAAGAGCTGGGGGGTGAAAACTTTTGAACAGTGTAAATTTTTCTTATTTTGTTTAAAGATCATATTTTTTTATTTGGTACTGCGCTTATGAAGCTACATAAATACTTAAATGTTTCCCAGAAGACAAAGTAAGTACAATTTACCCTGATCATCCAATTCAAAAATAATAATGCTTAATGCATTGTGTTGCCTTCATGAGCATCAGTAAATGTTTTAACCTTATAGGTAATAGTTATGTATGAGTCCCCCAATAGACCCTTTTTCTGTTAGTAAACATTGTGACGTTTTTCTGTGGCAGAAAGATTCCCCTGACTGCTTCACTAAAGCTAGCTATAAAGTGTGTTTAGCTTGTTTTTTAAATAATAACTGGAGAAATTCTGATTTTACCTGCATATGTAAGGTATAGATGCACTGTCCAGGACCGCAATTGTTATTTGAAAAGGATAACTTTTAACAGACGAAACCAGATTGGCCGACCCGAAGGATGGACGATCCGGTTGACGTGTATAGTACAGACAAACTCACCGTGTATCTAGTCATGAAGATGTATATATATATTTCAATTTCAGCAGGCAACTATTTTTACTACATTATTATTGCAGCCACAATTAATCACAACAAAGCATATTACATATGATTAAGCATATAAATTGTCGGTTTGTTGTTTTACACACATGCACACAGACATTGTTTCATACACGACATAGTGAGATGCGTATGAAATCTTTAGACGAGCCCATAACAACAAAAGACAATACTTTATTGAACCTTTTCTGATAAGAAGTGTTCTGACATGTGCGAGCATTTTTGACGATCATTTCTGTCCAGTCCGCTCGTTTTATCTCGTTTCACCACAGCTGTCGTCGTTTTTTTGTCTGGCAGATGCATCAGATATGCCTTAAAAATTTAAATTGGAGCCTCTACAACATCGATTCTGGCACCCAACATCACAACAAGATGATATTTTAAGCTCCTTGTGTAGCTGAATCTGCGCTGGTTTGAATGGGCCGCCTCCAGTTTTCGCTTTGTTTTGCATCCAGCTTGCGCTGTGACGTAGGCGCAAAAAGGGTCTATTGTCCTCCATGTGAAAAGATGGATCTCAAAATCATACAGTCACTGTTGGAAAGGGTTCAAATATGCAGAAGATGCTGGAAAACCAAAGATTGTGCAGGAGCTGGAGGATTTTTCTGAAGAACAGCTCAGTTTAACTGTTCAGAACCAACGAGAGACTCATGAACAACTATCACAACACAGAAAGACAGTCGTGGATCATCAGAAAACACAGATTATTAAGATTCAAGGGTGTGTAAACTTTTGAATGGTGTCATTTTTTATGAATTCAGCTATTTTGTCTTATGGAGAATATATAAACGTGTTATGTGAAATAGCTTATTCAGGACAGTATTAAATAAACAATAACATGCAATTTTCATGATCCCTCTTATTTTGTTAAAATTATTAACTGTGCATGTTCTGCAAGGTATGAGCACAACTGTATATATACACACACACTCTCCATCTATCTATCGTTCCAGCATTCCTGCTCTCCTCAGTTATCACGCTGAAGGAGAATGATGTTTAATGGACTGAATGCTTGTAAAGTGACTAAGAGCTTTCTGGGATCCCAGGAGTATCAGTAAAGATCTTCAGATCATCTCTGCAGTGCGTCAGAGCCCAAGCACCATCACATTCAATCATTCAATCTGGGTTTCCATCCAAAGATGCAAATTTAACTTATGCGCAAAAATGGAATTTGGGAATAAGTACCATTTCCATCAAACGGGTCAAAGAGAACAAAAAGACTCACTCCCCGATAAACTGGCACCAAATATCACTAAGAAAACAGGAGAAGCCACTGAATATAATAATTTCCATATATAATAAATGACTTGTGCCTCAGAGCGAGCAGACGAAACACAATAAATGCAGTCAGTGCTTTCGGAGGCAGATGTGTAAGACAGTTCTGGGAGGCAATTATACAGAAATACTTTGATAATAGACTTTGCAGAATGACCATAACATTTCAGATGCTGTGTAACAAGATCGGGCCGCTGGTTAGTCAGGTTACTCCATCTCATAGCGCAGTTACATGACTTTTTTTGGTGTGCATAGAGGAATTTATTCACAAAATGTGTTTCCATCTCCCATTATTGGCATTAAAGGGGTGGTTGACTGTTTTTTTTCTAGGCTTGATTGTGTTTATGGGGTGCAGTCAAACATGTGTTCATGCTTTGTTTTTAAAAAAACGCATTATTTTTCACATTATTTACCTTTATTCTACACCGCTCTGTCCCTTCTCTGATAAACGCCCAGATTCTTTCCTGGTTTTATGAAGCCCCTCCCTCAGAAATACGCGATGGGCTCTGATTGGTTAGTTGGTCCAGTGTGTTGTGATTGGCTAAACCGCCTCTAGTGTGCCAGGGGTGGTCGCTGACCTAAGCTTGGCCACCCCACTCAAAACTGCTGTTTTTTCCCCCTTTTTTTTCTTGACAAGAAATACATTTATTAAGACGCGGAACCGGCGTATCTCTTTTATGACCACATAACACTTTTCTTTTCTGAACGACTTTTCAGACGCGCACTTCAGCTTCGCCTCAGCGCCAGGCGCAGGTCAAACGAGCGCGGAAAGGAACGAACCAAATGAGCTTCAGTAGAATAACAGTGAACTGCGGTCTGATGAGATGCTGTTAGGCTATATATCAGCTAAACAAACTTTCCTGTCTTGTCAGCCGTCACTGTGCCCACGGCGCACGCTCTATATCTTCATCATAAATAATGCGCGCAAGAAACTATGAGCATACAAAGTTCTGTCGTCAGTTAAGTCATGAAACTATCAAAAAGGCAATTAGTGCATTCATGTATGTATAGCATCACATTAAAGAACGTCTCTCAAATGCACGTATAGCCTACTAAAATATTGTGCAATTCGAGATCACAATATAAGGCGCAAGCTGATGTTTTTTTTTTAATGCACAAGTATATATGAACACAGTGCACTTAGGCCCTATACTAGAAAATATGCACTGTTCTTATTTTTTAATTTGTAAAGTACAAACGAAAATTAAACCATTTAAATGCATAAAATAACTCATTTTGCTTGCAACTTTATGTGCTGTTGACTTCCGGCCTTTTTATTAAGCAATTCTTATCACTATCTGCATGTCTCATCAATGAGTATGCAGTGATGGAGAACAAGCTTTTAGGTGTTTTGAGAACTGAGAAATAAAGCTATAGTGATCCCCTTTATTAAAATACCTGGAGGTGAGGAATAATACACAAGTTGTTATGTTCACTCAGCATTACTTGATCTAATTCACTAATATCTCAATTACAATTTAGTAGAAATTAATTGTATTCCGTTGTGTTTTAGGCACTCAAACAGTCCAATACTTTATAGTCAATCACATTTTTATATTGAAATAATGAATATTTCTGTGCCACCCCAGACTGGTTGCTGGCCGCTCCCTGGACACCCCTATGAAAACATCCTGGCTCCGCCCCTCAGCTCAGCAGCATGTGCTCCGGTTGTATTGTAAACAATGGCGTCGTCTATATTTCTTATCAACTTGAGCCTGATTGAGACCCAGAGGATATTAGTGAAGAGGATCGTGCAGAACCTGTGCAAGCACGGCTCTTAATGGTATGTTTTTTTGATTGTTGCTGTCTCATACTTTTAGATACGCTGTTATTTGTAAGTGCTACTGCTTCTGTTAACTTTTAATATATACGGTTTTATCCTGATTAAAGCTTTAATACAGCACGGCAACCGCACGTGCGTCCATGTATAAGGCTTCTCATTGCTGTGTGAGGGAGAGAGAGATGCAGAGCAGGGCGACGCGAGGAAAAGTATTAAGATCCGCTGCTTTAGAACATATGATTTTGATTTTCATATATGATTTTTACATGCACCCCTCTTCCTCTTCTCTAAAGCAGCGCAACATGGCCCCGCCCCCTTTGCTGCATGTTCACGGGGGCGGGGTTTATCTGGGTCTGTGACGTCACAAACCCAGGAAGTAACGCGTTGTAGTCCTACGAGCCGTTTTTGTAGGCATTAAACTGCCAGAATTTTAAAAGACGATATCTCCGTTTGCATTGAACTTTCAGCTTCGTAACTTTGCAGATATCGTTTATGCTCAAACAGCAACGTTACACACTAACTAACGTTAAATAAGTGAAATCGCAATCGACCACACCTTTAACCCTTTTTCGCACAAATCAAAAACCACCACCGGCGTAAAAACTTTGTTTTGCTAATTAATGTATTGTTACGAAATTTGGCGTTTCCATTACTCGTTTCTGATGCGATACTTCAAAATGTGCATTAAACCAGTGTGATGGTAACATAGCTACAGACGCACACTTCAGATATAAACACAGGTATTATGGGAAAATACTTATGAATTTTACTGACTATTATCTACTTTTTTTACATTTAAAGGTGCTGTATGTAGGATTGACACCTAGTCAATAAACAAGTATGTTAACTTAGCATGTTTCTTAAATATCTGCAAGCATATTATGGTATTATTATGCTTTAGTAGAGTCAAAATCCTACATACAGCACCTTTAAAGTAGTGTCAAATCTGTATAAAATATGTTGATTATTCATCACAGCTTTAGGAATAATAATAATTCTGCCTTCATCTTTATTCAGGTTTGATCAATATCAACATCACGGATCAAACTGGAATTATGTTTTGATTTTGCAAGCAGATTTTTGACAACAGATCGTTAAAATTAATGATTTATAAGTGCCTTTTTGCAACACACAAAAAAAAACATTGCATTACATCAACCACATTACAACACACATGATGAGCTGGGTTCAGAAACTGGATTACAATGTGATCAAAGTGATTTTTCTTTGGGATGAAATGGCAATTTTAACATTTTCTTTACATACTAACAAAAGCTAAAATCTTTATAGCGTTAGTGCAAATAAAAGAAGAGCGTTAGATGTATAACTGATGCTTGTCCGATCTGTGTGTATTTTATGCGGCCGCAAAGACTGATGGGAAATGTAGTCATGACACCTCATTAATATTTACAGCCAATCACATGAGCTGTAAATGTCATGTGACTGATCACTCTTGCTCCATTTCATACTTTTAAAAGCTTCCAGAAGTTAGCGAAAGCTCTCCTCTGTAATATAAAGAAATACTTCCTGATGAAATGTTGCGTGTGAAGTGATTTTTCAGTGTGTCAGTGAGTGTGAGGCAGTGTCGCAGTGAGACGCATTTAAAGTGCTGAATTATACACGAGGACTGCCGGAGCACTGCGGTCAGAGACAAGGTCATGTGACAAGGGATGACTCGTTTCCATGGCAACACTGGCAGGACACTGCACTCATCCTCAGGTCGAACTACACACACACACACACACACACACACTCACACTCACACACACACACACACTCACACACACACACACACACACACATTCTCTCTCTCACACACACACACTCACACTCTCACACACACTCTCACACACACAAACACACACACACTCTCACACACAAACACACACACACACACACACACACACACATTCTCTCTCTCACACACACACACTCACACTCTCACACACACACACACACTCACACACACACACACAAACACACACACACACACTCTCACACACAAACACACACACACACACACACACTGCTGCTGCTTTAATTATTTATGCTTCACTTTCTATCTGTGACATTTTGGCTTGAACTTTAGAACATGCGCAGGTCATATTTCACACCAAGATCAAAATAATGAAGTCATGGATCATATTTAACCAAAGAAAATGAATTTCATGTTAAGAAATACAAAGATATGTTGCATTGTGACATAAATTTCATGACAATTATGCTCAAATTCTCACAAAAAACCTATGAAAAATTATGAAAATCCCCCTGTCCAATTAAACAATTATTATTATTATTATTAATAATAATTAAACAGGTAACATTTAAATTCAGATTTATTTATTTATTTTGTGTTACAGAATTAAAATGATGAGCTGCATGAAAATAATGCAAAAAAATATATAAAAATCTTGCATTATTTTCATAACAATTAAGCAAACAATGTTATTATTTTTTTCCATACGGGATTTATTTTTATGCTAAACATGATATAGTTCCTGAGATGCAATATCTGCTACAAAGATCAAATAATAATCTTCATTAATGACAGTTAATCTGCTGTTAATCATTCTACTGATCTGCTGTGTTTTATGAATAAATTATGATAATCAATTTTAAATGAAAAGGCAGCAGCACTACTTCTAATGATCCTGTGAGAACAAACCCTAAAGAAACACCTTCTGTCCTCGTCAGCAGTTTCTATATTCAGTGTGGAGTGAATCTGAGCTGATGTGTGTTTGAGAGCAGATATGAACTCTGTTCACACACTGAAAGTGAAGCAGGACTGACTCTGGATCAGCTTACAGAAACTATGTAACATATTCTCAGATTATGAGTTTTTACTTTGTGTTTTTGTTTTTATCTGTTGATGATTATCTCTGATTTTTCTCATCAGTCGTCAGTTTCTGGGCAGGTAGTCTAGCTTGGGCTGGTTTAGCTGGTTAGCGTGGTTTGGTTAACCCCTGCTGGTAGATTTCCTAACTACACCATAATGAGTATAAAAAGCATTTTCCTCCATTGAAAGTCATTCAAATGCAGTCGCGTAGAATTTGTGGCGAGAAGAATCACGTACTAGAAAACAACCGCAGAATCAAGATAGCGGCTAATGAACTGAATCGTCGTAAAGCGCATGCGTTCAAACTAGAAATATTTTCTTCTTCCCGCGGGATTCTTCTTCATCTTCTTTTGGTTCAATGGCCGTTCACTCCCAGGAGTATTACCGCCACCTACTGTATATCTTGTGCACATGGGTGATGAATATGTATGTTATAATAGCTACCACCTACCTGTGCTGCTATTTTCCTATCTTTGTTGCCATATTCTTATTATTTTCCTGTTAATAACTGATTTTATGTCATTTCTTCCCAGAGGTACCTTAGCATCCTCCAAGTTTTTCTTAATGGTTCTTTTGCTAACTTATCCGCTGTTTCATTCCATACTATCCCGATATGTGTTGGTACCCAACAAAAGTATACAATTATACCCTCTACTTTCAGTCTGCACTGAAAGTCAGCTTTTCCGCGGGATTATGGCGGGACCCGCGCTTTATTTACTCGCTCCGCCCACTCCCGCGAGATCCCGCGGGATCCCAATCCCGGTTTTTGTTCATGTGTGTGATATCCAGTGTTGGGCTAGTTACTCAAAGAATGTAATATATTACTCATTAGTAGTTACTCCTTTCAAAAGTAATATTGTTACTTTACTTGTTACTTTCTGGCAACAGTAATTAGTTACACTACTAGTTACATTGTTTCTTCACGCCCCACAGAAGTTGTAACTGTGTATCTTCCACATAAATGTTACTAATAACATATTTCTGCCTCATCATTTGATCAAAATCCACATTATTAGTTATTACAAACACTCAATAATTAACAGAGACATTCAAGCAGAAGTGTTTAATCTCATTAATTGTCATGTGTAGCTTGAAGTAATTTCTCCGTTACACATATATGATTATATTTCGTTATGTATTTTATCAAATCACATAAGTTTGTAAGAAACTGTTTAATTTTCCAAAAAGATGTTTAATTATAGTAATATAATGTAGCACGTGCTGATCAGAGGGATGTAACGCCAGAGTAAAGTAATACACAACAGTGTTCAGATCATCTTTTTTCCTGACAAAATCAATATAATGCAATATTTCTATCTGCTGAATGTAAGCTTCTCCGAGCTCGCCTGCTGCACCTCATCACATGCATGAGTGAGTCGTGAAAATTATGAACATAAATCTAGGAATTATTTGATTGTTGGATATTAAATCAGCGGGTCGAGGCATCAAAAGTAACTAAGCTGTTTTATGGATAGTAACTGTAATATTATTACTGAAATCTGATTAGTAATTAGTTACACTACTAGTTACTGCAAAAAGTAATATTATTACAGTAACTAAATTACTAGTAACTAGTTACTGCCCAACACTGGTGATATCCGACCGGAAACGAACAATGAAATTAATTTTCTACAGTTAGATTGTGTTTTATTAACGTCTACACCAACCCTAAACCTACCCCTTACAGTAATTAAAAAATAGTAATTATTGTTGTACAGTGTGACAAAAATTACACTGTATTGATGTGCGCATGCCCAGTAGCACCATACCTATCCATTCTAGCCTTAACCCTGATAGATAGATAGATAGATAGATAGATAGATAGATAGATAGATAGATAGATACATAGATAGATAGATAGATAGATAGATACATAGATAGATAGATACATAGATAGACAGATACATACATAGATAGATAGATACATAGATAGATAGATAGATAGATACATAGATAGATAGATAGATAGATAGATAGATAGACAGATAGATAGATAGATAGATAGACAGATAGATAGATAGATAGACAGATAGATACATAGATAGATAGATAGATACATAGATAGATAGATAGATAGATACATAGATAGATAGATAGATAGATAGATAGATAGATAGACAGATAGATAGATAGATAGATAGATAGACAGATAGATAGATAGATAGACAGATAGATACATAGATAGATAGATAGATACATAGATAGATAGATAGATAGATACATAGATAGATAGATAGATAGATAGATACATAGATAGATAGATAGATAGATAGATAGATAGATACATAGATACATAGATAGATAGATAGATACATAGATACATAGATAGATAGATAGACAGATAGATAGATAGACAGATAGATACATAGATACATAGATAGATAGATACATACATAGATACATAGATAGATAGATAGATAGATAGATAGGTACATAGATACATAGATACATAGATAGATAGATAGATAGATAGATAGATAGGTACATAGATACATAGATAGATAGATAGATAGATAGATAGATAGATAGATACATAGATACATAGATAGATAGATAGATAGATAGATACATAGATAGATAGATAGACAGATAGATAGATAGATACATAGATAGATAGATACATAGATACATAGATAGATAGATAGATAGATAGATAGATACATAGATAGATAGATAGACAGATAGATAGATAGATACATAGATAGATAGATAGATAGATACATAGATACATAGATACATAGATAGATAGACAGATAGATAGATAGATACATAGATAGATAGATACATACATAGATAGATAGATACATAGATAGATAGATAGATACATAGATACATAGATAGATAGATACATAGATAAATAGATAGATAGATAGATAGATAGATAGATAGCAAATGCGACTTTTATCTTACAATTCGGTCTTTCTCACAATTCTGAGTTTACTTTTACTTTCAGATGCGAGTTTAGCCTGTATTTCGCATTTTTGACAATTCTGAAAAAAGTCACAATTGTGAGACAAAAATTGTGCATTCAAGTCATGTCGGAAAGATCGCATTTACGAGTTGAATGCACATGAACGCCACCTCAAAGTCATAATTACGAATGGAAAACTTGAGTTGAGTTTCTGAGTTGGGGGCGACAGAAAACATTTAGATGCAATGAATACAGCAAAAACTAGATGTAGCGTCTGTTTGACAGAAAATAGATTTTAAATTATTTAAATTATTTGACATAATTATTTTGGTATTGACAATAAATCTAAGTTACATCTACAAAATACAATAGCATTGAACAATTACGATAAAATAACGATTCAGTTCACACCTTCATAAATTGAATAAAAACAAAATAAAGTAAAACAAAATGATGCAGCTTCTTTATTCACCATTTTGTAGCAGGCACACAACGTCATAAGTTTTGGTTGCGACGTCGGGTGACCAAAATTCAATGTAAATTCAACGTCTAATGTCAATGTTAAATTGATGTCAGCTGACGTTGATATTTTGTTGTGTAACCAAACTCCAACGTTAAGTCAACGTCAAATTAACGTCAAATATTGACGTCAACCCGATTTTCATTTTCAACCAAAATGCAACGTCTGTCCGACGTCAAACTGACGTTACATAGACGTCTGGTGCCTGCTGGATGAGTACTGAATTAATTACAAACTTTCTAGGTTGATTGAATGAATGCACCAAAAGTTGGAAACAAGCTTCCACAGTTTCCCACATAAAGCTTGTAATCAAATTTGTGAGTGGCGTACAATTATCATTCTAGAGATAAACTTGGTAGCCGTAATATTAAGACAAATACTTCTGGTTCATTTGTCGAATGGAAACGGTCAAGTACGGTGCATTTGCATTGTGTATGAATGCTGTAGAAATACAAGTAATATTGAAGATTCCAAACATGGAATTAATTTCAGCCCAGAAATAATGAAACATGTAACACGTAACGTTCTACGTAACGCTGTTTTATTTGGCACAGAGGTTCATTACAACCGACTGAAGGAAGAAAACGTAGGATTTCATCTGAGAAACTCACGACGACTGGCAGAGAATAAAAACAATTGTGTGAGTTTCATCAGCTGAGTGTCGGTAACAGCAGGGTAAAGCTACAGGAGCGTTTGATGCTGAGACGAGAACAATCCTGAAGGTTAAAGCATCACTTCTCTCATTGGTACAAGCATTTAAAATCAGCATCTACTCCACTAGACAATGTCTCCTAAATAATAGACATGTTGAGCAATCAGTCACATATGAACATTTCATCAATCTGGAATATAAAAGAGTCCACGCTGCAAAAAAAATGCTTTTCTTACTTAGATTTTTTGTCTTGTTTCCAGCCAAAATATAAAAAAAATCTTAAAATCAAGAATTTTTCTTATTTTCAGAAAAAAACATGTCAAAATTAAGTGAGTTTCTGCTTGAAACAAACAAAACAATCTTGTTTTCTGTTTGACATAAGATTATTTTTCTTACCCCATTGGCAGATGCTTGTTTCAAGCAAAAACTCACTTAATTTTGACATGTTTTTTTCTGAAAATAAGAAAAATTCTTGATTTAAGATCGGCAGCAGCTATTTGCACTAAGTGAAAATAGCAGCATTTATTTGTGATATGCTATTTACACTATAAAATAGCAGGATTTTTTATTTAAAAAAATATTTTTTTATACTATTTATATTACTTGTTGCAAATAGTGGCAATTATCTCACCTCAGTACTGTAGTACGTTATAAAACAGTATGCTATAATAACTTATTGAGTGTAAATTTTAATTTTAATTCACATTATTAAATGGATGCCACCTTATTGGGACAATAAAGCCCTCTATACATCTACCCTATACTTTATTTTCAACTTTTTGGTTATTTCCTGAATATTTATTGAAAATAAAAGCTGATTTCTGATTTGAAATTTGAAAAGGGAGAAAAAAGTTCGCCAAAAGGCGGATTCGAACCCGGGTCGATCGTGTCAAAATAAGTACAACACACTTTACCATCTGCACAACTGGGGATGACAACAGTTAACAGTGTTTTGTAATGTTGACTCGTCCAATCACACGTTGGTGGGCGGAGTTTTGTAATGTTGACTCGTCCAATCACACGTTGGTGGGCGGAGTTAGTGTAAATAGACACAACGTTTAAGATTTGTTTTGATATTTTGGCTGGAAACGACAATAAATCTAAGTAAGAAAAGCATTTTTTGCAGTGCATTAGATCCTAAAGCAGCAAATTTCAGAGTCTGAGGTGTTTTCTTCAACAATAACTATAAAATCACATCTGGAATGACTGTAAATTCTTATAAATGAGGATTTTTTTTAATCAACAATCTACTCAAACATCTAACATTTTAATTCTGCAGAAAGAGAGAAGAAATAACATATAAAATAATTAAACGCCAAATAAACAGAATCAGCAACAACACCTATAAGAATAACATTAACATACATCTATTTTGGCAATATTTCCCAAATCAAGCAGAAAAATAACTTTTCATCCGTGGGAAAATAAATCAGTTCTACAAGAGAACAGATGCGTTTTGTCTAAAAATTTGGCCTCAGTTTCTTAATCTTGTTGTTTTAGTAGTTTATACATTTTGGTTTTGTTTGTGTTTCAACAAGAATCAGAGTCTGAGAGGTTTAAAGACTTTTCGGTAACACTTTAGAATACTGTTCCATCGTTAATTAATAACTGCACAGGAACAAATGACTAATGCAGTATTAACCCGTTTAATCCCAACACAATCACAATAGTGACCGTAAAAAAGGTTTTCATGTATAAAGCTCTAAAAACCTTACTGACTGGTGTTTTAGTGACTTCCAGCAAATATGGAAACAATAAAGAGTCTCAATTAAGTACAGTGTGTCACATGATTAGTGCAGAATCTTGAGAAGATGATAACTGCATCAAAGCTCTGAAACAAAAGGCTAGTAATGTATATTAACATAAAGATATGACAAAGATTTTTGGCATACATGATCTTTAAAGTGTCTAGTATTAATAAATGAATTCACATATATTCAGTTTTGTTGAGTGTGGTCATAGAGTGAGTAAACGTGTGACCGGTGGGATAACAGTGAGTTTAGGTTTACATATAAATACAAATGGCAGTTGTTAGTGAAAATGACAATAAAATGTTGCATGACAAAATACTGCACTAAAGTAAAAATTCAAATGTTACAAAAAAATTACAATAATGATGTTGTAATACTCGTAGCATTAATATAAATACAAAATAATACAAAAATTAACAATTTTGAAATGCGGTGATGGTTGATTTTTTTTTTTTTTTTTATCTCAGTATTCCTATCAATGTTGCTTATGTTTTTTTATGCCTAATAGTAACCCTAGAATGTGATCAAACAGTTTAAAATAGCTTTTTATTTTTAAAATTTTATGACTGTATAAATATGTTATTTCAGTCCACACATTATCCCACCGGTCACAATTGTGACCGAACATAAAGCATTTGATCAAAAATCATTTGGATATTTTCATGTCTGGGAAAAATTGGGATTAAACGGGTTAACTTTGTAGTAACTACTAGTAACTAACAATAATCTCAGATTAATGATTTAGTAAGTAATAGCGCTCAGTTGAAACTAGTAGTTCACTAGCTCATCAATAACTACTATTTTTTCATATATCCTGGAGAGCTACTAAGAACTACTGTATACAGGTTCATAATTAATGTGAATTATGCATAATGAATAATTAACTCTAAAATGAAGATCTTGGTAACCCAGTCTAGAATGACCAAAGGAGCTACTAATTATTTAGATCAGTTTCTAAAGTGAAACGCATCATAACTCTCTAATATTGCCTGACATCATTGTAAGCTTTTGAGATATGTATAAGGTTCTGGATATTAATGACTCTGAAGAAACTACTAATTATTTGGATCAGTTTCTAAAGTGAAGATCACGGTAACCCACTAGTAATGATTTAAGTGTTACCAAATCTAGCTAAATTAATTACTAAACAAAACCTTACAATGACTTCAGACATTACTAGAGAATTATGATGATCTTCACTTTAGAAAATGATCCTAATAATTAATAATTCCTTCAGAAGAATTTGGTAATACTTGAGTCATTACTAGTGGGTTACAGTGACCTTTACTTTAGAATTAATTATACTTATTCATAATAATTATGAACCTGTATACAGCTGTATAGTAGTTATTAGGGAGGTATGAAAAAATAATAGTTATTGATTAGCTAATAGTGAACTACCACATTCGACTAAGCACTATTACTTACTAATCTTGTCATTTTACATTATTGACACTATTTTCCCATTTTGATATTGTGCAGTTGCTTTGTCACAATTTGTATTGTTAAAAGCGCTATATAAATAAAGATGACTTGACTAATTCATTAATCAGAGTTTCTTGTTAGTTACTAGAGTGCTAATATTGCATTATTTATGTGTTCTTATGTAGTTATTCATTAATGATGGAACAGTATTCTAAAGTGTTACCGACTTTTACGTGAATCCTAGAAGGTGTAACTATTTAAACTGTGTTAAACGGGTTAGTTAAGCACACAGACACACATGAACACTGGCTCCAGGTTCCTTCATGTGCTTTAGAAGAAGAAATATGAGGTATTTGGTCTCATCACGAACCGATATTTGGCAAGTTCAGCTTCAACATCACAAACAAAGAAGCAGATCTTATTCTCGGGTTTAACATATGAAAATATAGCCCATATCTGCTAGTTATTATTATTAGTTATCATTTCTAGAATAGAATCTGTGTTTTTGAGGTAATCATCATCATCATATGAGCTCGAGTTAATGAGTGTGTTTAGCTTTGGTTAATTTTCTGGTTTAATCACCTTCATGACTGACAGAAGACGACCCATACAGCAAAAAAGTATATGATTTTATGGCCAAAATATATTTTAAATATATGTTGCAAACAGTGAAATATATTTTTGAAATTGAAAATATATTCATATTCCAACATATATTTCAAGGCAAGAAAACATTAATTTAGGATGCAAACTTGGATGGAATGGCTTGTACTTGTCAAAAATTATTGTAATATGTAATTTTTTTATTGTAAATTATGTTTCTTGCTGATCTTTCCTCAAATGTGACATATGAATATATTTCCTTGGTTTGAAATATATGGAGAGCAAAATTTATATAAATACTTTAAATAAATATATTTTCAAAAAAATGGGCAAAAAATATATTGACATAAAAAAAAAAATTTGCCAATTTTTTTTTTTCATTTCATTGTATATTTTGACATATATTTAAAAATATATTTTAAAATCTATATATTTTTTGCTGCATGGAAAACAACATCAGTGTGTTTGTGGAACACCGTGAAGAAAGAAAAGAGAAGCAGAAGTTCTTTGGACGTCCCTCAACTTTCACAGAAGCTTCTTCTCATCACAAAATCTGTCACAAAGTCACAGCAGAGCTCAAACTCGTCACCACCGGACCCGAGAGGACCCGTTTGAAGACGCGTGTGGTTGAGGTAGAGGGTTTTTCCCAGCAGCAGCAGGACAGTCAGACGGTCAGACGGAGGCACGGCTCTTTGGACGGAGAGAGTTTTGGTGGAGTGGGAGGGGCTTAGGGAAGAGGGCGGGGCTTCAGCTGCACACAGGCTAATGCGGTGAATTATTAATGTCCAATCACACGACACACACCCATCTAATACTCTAACGCACTCTTCATCTGTTCAGTCACATAGAACATGTGTTTTTGGTTTAACAGGATAAAGTTCAGTTTGTTATTCGTTAGTAACATTAGCAGAGTCTGAGGTTTGTTTGAAAACTAATCACATTT
>CM041806.1:2215008-2220008 GCA_023376895.1 Aspiorhynchus laticeps | reverse complement strand
TCAGAGTCTGATTCTGATTCCGAGTCTGATTCAAAGTCTAATTCAGAGTCTAATTCTGATTCCAAGTCTGATTCCGAGTCTGATTCTGTGTCTGATTCCGAGACTGATTATCATTCTGATTCTCATTCTGAGTCTGATTCCGAGTCTAATTCTGATTCGGAGTCTGATTCTGAGTCTGATTCCAAGTCTGATTCCGAGTCTGATTCCGATTCGGAGTCTGATTCTGAATCTGATTCCGAGTCTGATTCTTAGTCGGAGTCTGATTCTGAGTCTAATTCTGATTCCGAGTCTGATTCTGAGTCTAATTCTGATTCCGAGTCTGATTCTGAGTCTAATTCTGATTCCAAGTCTGATTCTGATTTTGATTCAGAGTCTGATTCTGAATCTGATTCTGAGTCAGTGTCTGATTCTGAGTCTGATTCTGATTTTGATTCAGAGTCTGATTCTGAGTCTGATTCCGAGTCAGTGTCTGATTCTGAATCTGATTCCGAGTCTGATTCCGAGTCTGATTCTGAGTCTGACTCCGAGTCTGAGTCTGAAGGTCTCAGTGTGTCTCTGTCATCTCACCGCCCAGTTTGCGGATGTGCAGCACGTATCCGATGATTCTGTCCATCACATGCCGTTCCGGCTGCATCCAGCGCACCCGCAGGGAAGTGGTGGAGAGCGGCGTGACCGTCAGATCCTGAGGGGCTTCTGGGAGATCGGCGGATGGCGAGACAGCGAGACGAGCGCTGGCCTGGTTGGTTCCTGCACTGTTCTCCGCGATGCACTGATAGATGGCCTCATCTTCAGCCATGATGCGCGTCACTGCCAGCGTGCTGCAGATCAACACACATCATAATTTACACCAATCTCATCTTACTAAGACATATTACTGGAGATATAGAGCGACCACTGATATTTAGATCATCTTATGTCAGTATCTGCTGTACTGATAGAAAGATCTCATTGATTTACATTACAAGCAGCAGAATTTCAGCATATAAATATCAGCATCTGCAGCAAATTCATATTCTTGCTCAATTGAGTCTCTGAATAAAACTGAGCTGTTATTCCTCCATATTCTCACTGTATCAGACTATCTGAACCTGATGGAGGAAATTTGACACTCAACATGCAAACTTTGTCTTTATATTTTGTTTAAATATTCAAAAACTGTTCCAGTTCAAAAAGCTAGATTATTATTTTATATGTCAGGTTTCAGGCTGGCTCTGACCTGTTGTTGTTGGTGAGTTTGACGTTGTCTCCAGGCGTGAGGATCTTGCCGTTCTTCAGCCAGATGAGATGTGGATCAGGAACACCTTGAGCCTGACAGGTGAAGACGGCACTGCTGCCCGCAGGCTTCGACACGGACTGAGGCCACTGCAGGAACTCCGGAGGAGCTGAACAAAACACACAGAGAGAGAGAGAGTTCATAACCAGTTATCACCACCACAATATTATTACAAATTATAAATTATTGACGTTTGACAATGTTTGATGTACACATTATTTCATGATCTTGCACCACCACCTCTTAAACAATGTGTGACTTTCTGTAAGGACAATATCAGGCAGACTAGGTCATCAGTTAGAGGTGACTGTTCAACTAAATTTAAGAAAACTGTTTTTGGACAATCAGCTTGTTCAGTTAGAGCAGCAGAAAGATGGAATTTAATATCTGTTTATATTATGTGCAACATTTAGTATTTTTAAAACTACGCTTAAAGTATGGCTTAAGGAAAATCAAATATGTGATCACTGACTTGATTTTTTAATTTAATAGAGTATGATGTGATATTGTATGTGTTGGATGTATTGTATTGTTTTTGACTGAACATTGTAATTTTGTAACAACATCCTACCCAGGGACTGCAGATGCAAATTAGCTTTATAAATAAATGAAATAAACTAAAACAAAAAAAAACCACGTCCAAACTGACAGAGACCAGCTATTAACCATAATTCAAATACTAGATCTACACAGATCAAACATGTTTTCGGCAGAATTTGTGTCCTAAGGTGTCCATTTAATTGTTTTTTAAAAATGTATTTTTATGGTTGCCAAAGTTAATTTGTATATTAATGTGTATTTGCAAGATAATGTAGTTTTTTTCACATTTTCTGAATTTCATAATATTTAATTATTCTTTCTAAAGACTGGTCAGAAATCATGGAATTTTGTATTTTTTTCATCTCATAATTTGTTTAATTTTTCTAAAATAAGCAAATGTTTAATTGTATAATGTACTTTATGTAGCCTATTTACATCATGCTTATTATGTAACTGTCCTGTAAATACATGTATGCATGAACATCTTAGAGCAGTATTAAACAGTATTAAAATTAGTTTTAGTATAAATACTGTGTGTGTGTGTGTATATATATATATATATGAAGAGTTTATTTGCAAAAACAGATAACTCCGTTTTTTTTAAAAAAAAAATCATGTTTTTTATTATGTTATCATGTTTTTATTGTGTTAGTTAGCTGTTTTTTTTAGTTATTTTTTAACCTAGTCAAAATAACCCAACTGCAGTTTGATTGAGATTAATTGGAACGCACAATGAAAAGACATGATTTCTGAGAATTGTTAAAAACTGTTTTTGCAAATGAACTGTTCATATATATACACACACACACAAATAAGAAGCTGCAATTGTGAAACAAAGGCATTTATATCTTAGATTGACTAATATGCATCATTCTGTGTCTAATGACTGTAAATGTGTAATTGATCATAGTCTCAGAGCTCATTTGATCTCATCCTGCTCATAGACTAAAATCATTCACACTCTATTCAGTGTTTCAGTTATTGATGTATTTGGTAAGCAGTCGTGTGATGAGCAGACAAACATCAGAGGTTTCATTTCTATAAACAGTGAATTTATGCTGCTGCTTCTGTGTTTGTGTCCTAAAATCACCCCATCCAGCTCTCTCTGGTCCATCAATCCAGACCACACACACACACACACACACACACACACACACGCATCATTGAGGTCAGGGGTCAGAGGTCAGAGGTGATCCATCACCCAGACACAATTATTCCTCCCCCTCCGCCTCGCGTTCTTCTATTATCCATCCGTCCGTCCCACTCACACACAACACAATCCATACAATACTGTAAAATACTGTAGTAACGAAACATCAAATACTCCACGGTGCGGTAAAACACTAAAATATTCAACAGCACTGTAAAATACTCTAGTAAAACACCATATAATACTTCACTGTGCTGTAAAACACTGAAATACTCTCCAGCTGTATTGTAAATGTTACACATGTGCTTTAGTTTCATGTGATCTCGAGTGTTTGTGGCTTTACTTCATTCAGTTCCTGTGGGGCATGTGTGCACTTCTTATCTTTTATCTTTATTAAATATGACAGAAGATGATTTTAATAAAACACACAAACACCTATCTATCCGCCTGTCTGTGTCTCTCCATCTGGCCGTCGTGTGTGTGTGTGTGTGTGTGTGTGTCACAGCTGCTGCTCAAACCAGACGAGCTCACCAGACCATCTACAAGCCCCTCCCATATGCTAATGAGGCTAGAGGTGACCTGGGGTTTAGGGGGAGGGGTCAGAGGTCACAGTTAAAGCCCTTTGTTCATGTCTCGCTGCTCTTATAGAGAATAGAGTCTGTGTGGAAATGAAGCCGGGTCTCTGGTTAGCTATTGTTCAGTCTCCTGTGTAACAGGATGTGCATCCGTCATTAACATCCTCACATGCTGACGGTAATTAAAGTTGGAAATACTCATCTATTCTAATGAGTGCGTCAGTTACACTAAACCGAACTGAACTCCAGATCTGATTTGTGTGATGGTTGTGTGTTTATTGTACCTTGCACCACCAGTCTTCCCAGCGCGGTTCTCCTCATCCTGGTTCCGGGTCGGTTGGCGGAGCAGACGTACACACCTGAGTGCTGCAGAGACACGTCTGAGATGATGAGGTTACCTGTGCCCAACACCTGGATGCCCTCCACGCCGATGGAGCGACCGTCTGACACACACACACACACACAGTGTCCAGAAATCCAAAGTAGTAATAACTCAAATATATTACAATTAATATAAGTTTTAGGCTTGTGGAAGTTTTAAGAGCTGAATGTTTTTCAGGGTTTCTGCTGTTTTTAATCAATAATTTTACATAATCTTCCCAGTCGTTTTTACTCACAATTTCTACATGAAATACTTTTGAGCTTGACAAAATGGTATTTTTAGATTTTATTAATTTCCATGAGTTTTCCAGGTCTAGAAATCACACTTATAAACAGAATCTGGTTCTTCAAAGACCAAAAACATGTAGTTATCGTTATAATTATTGCTCTTTATAGATCTGTTATAGTTGCCTTACAGTTATCATTATAGTTGTGTTATAGTTATGGTTATAGACATTGTTATCATTATTGTTAAAGTTATTACGTTCATTATAGTTACAATCATTATAGTTGTTTTATAGTTATTATTGTTATAGTTATTGTTAAAGTCATTGTTATGTTCATTATAGATGCAATCATTATAGTTATTGTTATAGTTGTATTATATTTATCATTATAATTATTATCTTTATAGTTGTTATTATTGTTGTTATTATAGTAATATAATAGTAATAAAGTAATATATACATAGTAATATATTATAGTATAGTAACTGTTAGCTATTATTGCTATTATTATCGTTATAGTAATATTGATATAGTTATTATATACATAGTAATATATTATAGTATAGTAACTGTTAGCTATTATTGCTATTATTATCGTTATAGTAATATTGATAAAGTTATTATATACATAGTAATATATTATAGTATAGTAACCGTTAGCTATTATTCCTATTATTATCGTTATAGTAATATTGATATAGTTATTACATACATAGTAATATATTATAGTATAGTAACCGTTAGCTATTATTCCTATTATTATCGTTATAGTAATATTGATATAGTTATTATATACATAGTAATATATTATAGTATAGTAACTGTTCGCTATTATTGCTATTATTATCGTTATA
>CM041806.1:2203077-2209908 GCA_023376895.1 Aspiorhynchus laticeps | reverse complement strand
GCCCTCTGTTCGCTGGTTGGATGGCTGGTGCGGAGCCGGAGATAATCTGGGAGCTGGTTTGTTATATCAGACCGAGTACAGAAGCGAACTGAAATTGAGTGGAAGTACGAAGTCTGACGTAGTCAGGCTACTTTTTAATTACATTCGCATTCTAATACTACTTGTGATACTTTTATGAATTATTTTAGCGATAAAATTGAAACTATTCATAAGAATTTAACTCCCAGTAATGGGGCATGTGGTTCATTCTTCTTTCTTCATGATGCTTCCACTCTAACTGCTTTCTCTAGTTTTTATTTGCCTACGGCAAATTAAATAGCTGAATGTGTTCAAAAATCTAAATCTACTACCTGTCAGTTAGATCCTATTCCCACACATCTTGTCAAGTTTTGTCTACCTTCTCTATTACCCTTGATAACTCAAATTATACATTCTTCTCTTATTACTGGTACTATTCCTTCATCCTTCAAAGTAGCGGCCATAACTCCCATACTTAAGAAACCTGGTGCGGATTGTAATAACCCAGAAAACTTTCGACCCATCTCTAATTTACCTTTTCTTTCTAAATTATTGGAAAAAAATTGTTGCTCAGCAGGTACATACTCATTTAATGGAGAATAACTTGTTTGAGCAATTTCAGTCTGCCTATCGTCCATATCATAGCACGGGGACAGCACTTACTAAAGTCACAAATGATTTGTTAATGGATGCGGATTCGGGACTTTTATCAATACTCATTCTTCTCGATTTAACTGCAGCTTTCGACACTATCTCACATAGCATTTTATTGGAAAGGTTGATTTTTATTGGGATCACTGGTATATCCCTTGATTGGTTTAAATCATATTTATCTGGTCGGACTCAGCTTGTTCAAATCAAAATTTTAAATCATGGATATCTCAGATAACCAGTGGTGTGGCTCAAATCTCAGTCTTGGGCCCTCTTCTGTTCATTGTTTATTTACTGCCTCTAGGACAGACTTTCCGTATATTTAATATAAATTTTCACAGCTACTCAAATGACACCCAGCTCTATATGTCTTCGAAGCCTAATTCAGTATTGCCATCTTCCTCTCTTTTGCTTTGTCTTTCTGAAATTAAATCATGGTTTACATGCAATTTTCTCAAAGTTAATAGTGCGAAGACTGAAATTGTATTATTACCCACTAGGGGTCCCTCTGACGATCCCACATACACCTCAAAGTGTTGTAAAGCCCAAATTAAAGCCAGAGCCTCCTTCTAAATCACTGAATAATTAAGCTTTACTGATACGAATTAAACTTTCTAGAGAAGAACCCAATTGGGTGATCAATGCCATCCTCAGACCTCTGCAATAAAACGGGAAGTTGAAAAGACTGACCAGAAACAAAATTACAAAGACCAACAAATTTATGTGACACACTCTTCTCTTTTCCCTCCAATCTGGTGTATTGACCAAACAATTAAGGTCGGAAATCTGGCGAGCGACAGTATAAGGTTCCGCAAACTTAGCCTGAAATCGTGATCCAATAACTGGCAACAACACCAGCACCTGGTCACTTGAAAAGACCGTAATTCTGTACGCCGATCAAAAAGTCGTTTCATTCGACCCTGAGCTTTGCTCAAAGATATTTTTGCCAACTGACAAGCCTCAAAAATTTGACGGCGCAAATCACTGACATATGACAGGAGAGTTTTTTGGTGGATCTGACTTTTTCCAGGCAGCAACCAAAACAGATAACGGACCTCGCACATCGTGCCCAACAACAAGGTCGTTTGGACTGAACCTAGTACTTTCCTGTGCAGCTTCCCGAGCCACCATCAATAACCAAGGTAAACCAGTCTCCCAATCTTTCCCCGTCTGAGTACAATATGACCTCAGTAAAGACTTTAACGTTTGATGAAACCTCTCCAGTGCTCCCTGACTCTGAGCATGATACGCACTGGAGAGGTTGTGTTGAATGTGAAGTTGTTTCAACACTTGATTGAATAAATTAGAAGTAAAGTTACTCCCCTGATCAGACTGGATAATTTTTGGTATTCCAAACACAGAAATTAATTGAGTTAGTGCTTTTACAACAAACTTCGCAGTCACTGAACGCAATGGGTATGCAGCTGGATATCTAGTTACCTGGCACATAATTGTAAGCAAATACTCATTACCTGCTTTTGACCGGGGCAACGGCCCGACACAGTCCACAATAAGATGCTCAAACGGTTGACTGATGACTGGAATGGGATAAAGAGGAGCAGGTTTCAGAGATTGATTTGGCTTTCCAGTAAGTTGACACCAGACTGGCCATCTGGAGCACCGGGAGTTTTCCCGGTGGGCCGCTGTACAATGTGGGCCGGACCGTTGCGTAAATATATATAAAAAATGAATTGTAGTAAATGTACTTATAGGCTATCCTTCCATCGGCCCAGACGAATGGCCCGTGTGGTGGCCCACTTGATTAAAAAAATCGAATTAATATAGCGTGCTCTGGCTCAGTGCAGCGGCTCAAAAGCGCTCGTCAATGTCAAAATGTTTGAAACAGCCAATCAAATCGAAGTAGGCGGGATTTACCATTCACAGACGCTGAGCTGCGCGCAACTTGAATGCAAGCTGAGGTAAGATGTAAGCAGCTAAACATGACGAGACAATTCAGCAATACTTGCCAACCGTTTATGATTAAAAAAATAAAAAATAATGTTAAACGAAAGACAGTAATTTTCAGGAATGCAAACTACTACTGGCCTTTTCAAATTTCTCAGATTTTAATGCCATTTACGCTATTCGTCACAATGTAGCCTACATAATATAGCAGTTTTCAGCAGACATGAGATAAGAGTTAATGTTCAGGTGCATCTCAATTAATTAGAATGTCGTGAAAAAGTTCATTTTTTCTTGTAACTTATTTCAAAAAGTGAAACTTTCATATATTTTAGATTCATTACATGTAAAGTAAAACATTTCAAAAGTTTTTCTGTTTTAATTTTGACGATTAGTCAAAAATCAGTATCTCAAAATATTAGACTATTTACATTTGAGTTTCAATTAATGACCATCTCTACAGTATAAATTCCGGGTATCTCTTGTTCTTTGAAACCACAATAATGGAGAAGACTGCTGACTTGGCAATGATCCAGAAGATGAACATTGACGCCCTCCACAAAGAGGGTAAGTCACAGAGGGTCATTACTGAAAGGTGTGGCTGTTTACAGAGTGCTGTATCAAAGCATATTAAATGCAAGACTGGAAGGAAGAATTTGGGTAGGAAAAGGTGCACAAGCAACAGGGATGACTGCAAGCTTGAGAATACTGTTAAGCAAAGCTGATTCAAACACTTGTGAGAGCTTCACAAGAAGAGGACTGAAGCTGGAGTCAGTGCATCAAGAGTCACCACGCTCAGACGTCTTCAGGAAAAGGGCTACCAAGCCACTTCTGAACCAGAGACAACGTCAGAAGCGTCTTACCTGGGCTGTGGATAAAAAGAACTCAGTGGTCCAAAGTCCTCTTTTCAGATGAAAGTAAATTTTGCATTTCATTTGGAAATCAAGGTCCCAGAGTCTGGAGGAAGAGTGGAGAGGCACAGAATCCATGTTGCTTGAAGTCCAGTGTGAAGTTTCCACAGTCAGTGATGATTTGGGCTGCCATGTCATCTGCTGGTGTTGGTCCACTGTGTTTTCTGAAGTCCACAGTCAACGCAGCCATCTACCAGGAAATTTTAGAGCACTTCATGCTTCCTTCTGCTGAAAAGCTTTATGGAGATGCTGATTTAATTTTCCAGCAGGACTTGGCACCTGCCCACACTGCCAAAGGTACCAAAAGCTGGTTCAATGACCATGGTGTTACTGTGCTTGATTGGCCAGCAAACTCGCCTAACCTGAACCCCATAGAGAATCATAGAGAATCATAGAGAATCTATGGGGTATTGTCAAGAGGAAGATGAGAGCCACCAGACCCAACAATACAGATGACCTGAAGGCCGCTATCAAAGAAACCTGGGCTTCCATACCACCTCAGCAGTGCCACAAACTGATCACCTCCATGCCACGCCGAATTGAGGCAGTAATTAAAGCAAAAGGAGCCCCTAGCAAGTATTGAGTACATATACAGTAAATGAACATACTTTCCAGAAGGCCAACAATTCACTAAAAATTATTTTTTATTGGTCTTATGAAGTATTCTAATTTGTTGAGACAGTGAATTGGTGGGTTTTTGTTAAATGTGAGCCTAAATCATCACAATTAAAAGAACCTAAGACTTAAACTACTTCAGTCTGTGTGCACTGAATTTATTTAATACACGAGTTTCACAATTTGAGTTGAATTACTGAAATAAATGAACTTTTCCACGACATTCTAATTTGAATTGAGATGCACCTGTATTTCTGAACAAAATGCAAGTTTTGGCCATTTGCAATCCAGATTAAGCACCCGCGGCAATATTTCAATCATAAACAGTGCGACAAACGTTGTAAAAACACTTAAAGTGCCTTAATATAATTAAAACAGTAATATTAAAAGATCAAATTCAGTAATCACCACATTAATGATGCATAGTTTACACAGGCAAGCAGATGAGGCCGGGATCATTAACGCAGACCTCTTAACGGTTCAGTGTTTTCCTTCTAATGGTTTTCTATGGGAAGCCATTTAATGTGAAACTTTGCACATTGCGTTTATATTCTGGCTTCATCCTCTTGCCTGTACAAAATATACATCATCAATAAGGTGTCCACTGAATCTTGCCTTTTAATATCTGCGTTTTACTACATTATTACTTGATGCAAACTGCGTAAAAATAGCTGGCAGTCAGTGGAACAAAGCTTCGTTTTGCCCGCCAGGTGGGCGTTCCTATAAGGGTGTGACATCACGTGAAAACTATCAATTAACTCGGTCTTTATCAGGGTTTTAATGTTATCTTTTAGACGCTTATCTTGGCTTATCAAATTGATTTCATAATGACTAGCAAGTTCTAACAGCTGATTTTTAGTCAAATCATTTAACAACTCTTCAGACAGAGCACCAATAAATTCCTCAACCTTCGAGGCCTTAATGAAAGACCACGGCTACTTACATTTCCAACAAAAGATACTTGAGGAAAAAAGATTGGACTAGCAATTCCCTCTAACTAAATTTTTTGAACTATCTAAACTCAACCCTAGTCTTCGTACAGTTACTTGTAGTGGGTTTTTTATACACTGTAAACCAGCGTTTGCAGTAGCAACCGATTAACGAGTTACCACTACAAAACACGGACGTGTTCCCGAGACAAATGCTCTAACTGCTTTCACCGCACAAACAAAACAAACTAAAATAAAATTCGGAGCATTCCATTAAGGAGATCCCGCTAAACCTCAACAGGGAAGAGCATAACCCAAAATTTACTCAAATACACAAATAGTAGCCTACTTACCAAACTCCCGCAAAGCCACGAGGGAAAAAACAAACAAATTCAAACCAACCGCTATAATCCTCCAGAAGATTTCAAAACTATCTTTTCAACAAATAATGTTAGCAAAAATTATATTTAACGAAATAATCCTCAAATTAACGAACTTTACCATTTAAAATAAGTACTCAAATTTTAATGACGAGCCCCCACATTTGTCACGAACGGCTCAAAGCAGTAACAAATGAAAGGAGGACATGCGGTTGGTGAGGTTGCAACAGAAATATTTAATAACAAAAATGGAAAAGTATAACTGACGCGAAACTGACGTTTCGACACGGTGTCGAGATCCCGAAGCGCAGATGTTTCGAAACACTGCTCCGATGCATGATTCGGAACACCCATGTCACATGACTAAGGCGATTCGAAGCATCGGGGCGTGTCACAAGTGTTTGGAGGCGTGGCATACCTGCCGATTCTGCGTTTGATTGACAGGGTCGGCAACAAATCACACAATTGCACATCTGTCTCAACCTAACTCACACAAAGTATAAAAGTGGAGTTAACGCATCTTCCCTTCGTGGGTTTTTGTGAGAGGATTTTTTTCAAAGGCTGGAGAAATTCTATGTAAAAAAAGAAGTAGGCTAAGTCCATCAACAGCAGAACAATTAATATTTTTAAATAAAAATCTTTATATGTAAAAAAAAAAAAAAAAAAAGACATTGTGGCTTGATGTATTTTATTGTCTATTTTTCATTACCAAAATAACACTTATTTATTCACAAAGAGTTCATTCAGATGTCAGACCGATGTTTCAACACTTTACGAGAACAGAACAATAAAAACACACATTTTATTTGTTTATTATAATTTTGTGAAGATGACTTCACCCAGGATTTAAACCCAAGGAGACAGCATTCCAGTCGAGCACACTAACCACTCCCCCAAATCACTTGGTGGACCGACTAACACAACATACGTTATAATTCGTCAATTCGCTTAACTGTTTCTTTGTCGACGCTGTTTCAGAGCAATACTTGAAAGTGACCACTAGGTGTCACCGTAGAGACGGGTGTCGAAATGTTTCGAAGCCTCGACACATTTGCTTAGACTGCTTCAAGGTTCAAGCTTCTTGTTTATTTGTCACATACACAATCATACAGGGTATAATCAGTAGTGAAATGTAGGTCAGGACGGGTCCGCTCAATGGACAGTGCAAAAAAATAAAATAAAAGATGATACATAACACAGGAGCGTATATATAAATATAGGTAGGAATAAGATAAAAGAAATAAGTAAAAACAATAAAATAAAATAAGGAGTAAAATGTGCAATGAACTAAAATGTGCAATACAGTCTACTGTGGGTTTAATAAATATTAATATAACCAGGGATGTGCAAGATGAATGTGCAAACAGGTTGTACCGGGTATGTACACATAGCAGCAATGCGGATGATAGAGAATGATGGGTGTTT
>CM041806.1:2190577-2198077 GCA_023376895.1 Aspiorhynchus laticeps | reverse complement strand
CGGAGCTGCTCTCTGAACCCTGCAGGGGGGCCAGTGTTTACGGCTGAGGATGGGCTGCTATTGTGAGGAGGAGAAAACAGCTGCAGCTTCAGACGCTCCAGTCCGTCTCATTCAAACACGAAAGCATTCAAAGTTACTAAGTCTCTGGAGCTTGAGTTCATGTGGCAAGCATCACTGAAACTGATCCAGCCTAACCATAGTACACTTACTGCATAGTGCGCACTTTATAGTGTTCAACAGCAGTGCTGTTTAATTCAGCTCTCAACTCAAACTGTTCGTGTGTTTATTGAAGTTTGCATTAAAATGCATTAAGTCTGATCAAATGAGTTTTAAAAAGTCAAGTGCATTGCATTGTGGGATACCGTACAATCACTATCCATCTGACTTTAAAGTGCGCGAGCATTGTATTATAATAAACAAAACATTATCATTCTTGATCGTTAAAATAGTTGTCTCTATTGTTATTGCTACCGTCCATTGGTGATAATGCTAATATAGTTACAGTTATACATATCTTCATATTTCTTGTTATAGTTATCGTTATAACTATATTGATGCTATACAGATGATAACTAGTTATAGTTATCATAATAGTTATGGTTATAGTTATTGTCCATATGCGTGAACACTAATATAGTAGTTGTTATAGTTATTGTTGGTTCAGCCGCAAATATACTTACTGTTATAATTATTGTCATAGTTATAGTTATATTTATAATTATAGTTATGATTATAGCTATTGTTATAGTTATTTTTTTATTGGTGTGGATGAAAGCATGGTTATTGTTATCAGTTCATGTGATAGTTTTCGTTAGAGTTATCGTCAGTTTGTATGATGCTAATAAAGTTATTGTTCTAGTTATGATTATAGATATTGTTATAGTTTTCGGTATAGTTATCAATTTGTGTGGACACTAATAGAGTTATTGTTATAGTTATGGTTATAGTTTTTGGTATAGTTATTGTTTGTTTGGACGCTAATATAGTTATATTTATTGTTATCATTATGATTATAGTTATTGTTAAAGATATTGTCTGTTTGTGTGGGTGTTAATAATATAGTTATAGTTGTTATATTTATATTTATAGTTATTGTTATGATTATAGTTATCGTTATAGTTTTCGTCTGTTTGTTTGGACACTAATAGTTATAGTTATCGTTATGATTATAGTTATTGTTATAGTTATCGTCTGTTTGTGTGAACGGACGCTAATAGTTACAGTTATCATTATAATTATAGTTATTATGATTATAGTTATCGTTATAGATTTTTTTTATAGTTATCGTATGTTTGTGTGGATGCTAATATAGTTGTAGTCATCGTTATAGTTATGGTTATAGTTTTAATTATGATTGTAGTTAATGTTATGGTTATTGTTATAGTTTTTGTTAGGATACAGTCTGTTTGACTAGACACCAATATAGTTATAGTCATCATCATTATTATTATTATTATTATTATAGTTATTGTTATTGTCATATGTGTCCCTGGAGCACAAAAGCAGTCATAAGTAACACAGGTATATTTGTAGCAATAGACAATAATACATTGTATGGGTCAAAATTATAAATTTTTATTTTATGCCAAAAATCATTAGGATATTAAGATCATGTTCCATGAAGATATTTTGTAAATTTACTTCCATAAATATATCAAAACTTCATTTTTGATTAGTAATATGCATTGCTAAGAACTTCATTTGAACAACTTTAAAGATGATTTTCTCAATATTTAGATTTTTTTGCACCCTCAGATTCCAGATTTACAAATATTGTCCTATCATAACAAACCATACATCAATGGAAAGATTATTTATTCAGCTTTCAGATGATGCATAAATCTCAATTTCAGAAAATTGACCCTTATGACTGGTTTTGTGGTCCATGGTCACATATTTATCATTATTGTTCTAGTTATGATTGTAGATGTTCTTATAGTTTTCTTTATACTGCATTTATTGCCAATTTGTGTGGACACTAATATAGTTATATAGTTATCATTATAGTTATTGTTATTAGTTATCTTTATAGTTATAGTTATAGTTAACATTCTTGGGAATGTCTGTTAAGTCCCATGATTCCAGGCAGAAGCTGCTCTCTGGATCCTGTGTGAGAATTTGATGAGGTTTGTGTTTAATTCCTGTCAGAGAGAGTCTGATGGACAGACTGAAGTTCATCTGGTCTGAGGAGACCCGGCTCATGCTCTGAGGTCAGACTCCGGTCCAGATGCCAGACGAGCACAGAGGTGCAGGAGTCTGGTTTTTCCGTGCGAGCGCGTTCAAGTTCAAGTGTGACCGGAGTGTTTTGTTGTGTGTTTGGCAGCTGCGAGGGGGCGGCGTGTGGTGCGTTTGACTGATGCGGTGGCATGGGAAAGTCACCCTCGCGCTGCGCCACGGGGCGGAGGAGGGGCAGATGGCTCTTCAGACGGGGCAGGAATGATGGGACGGGGCAGATCTGGAGGGTGTGTTTGTGGGGGGGTGGGGTGGGGTCGCATTGTGTGGCTGTTTTGGGCTGATGGAGGGTTTTGTGTGTGTTTGTGTGAGTGCTTCTGAAAGAGCCATCAATCACACGGCCCAAAGTCAAGTTTAAGTTCAGTGGAGATGAATCACTTTGATTTAAGATGCTCTAAATCCAACCAGCCCTGCCTCCATCACATCAGCAACTCAAGCACACACTGTAAAAAAAATCAGCAGTTTCAACAAAATAATTTTGGTTGCGAACGAGGAAATTTGAATGTAAACCAGTAAATTCAACAACACACACTGCTATTAAATTCTATTTTGTACCTTTAACATACTGACAACCACCATAATAATGCAGGTGTTAAAAGAGAAGAATCAAAGCTCATCACAAGTAGCTTCAACACAAGCAGAAGTATATACTAATATATAGAAGCAGAAGTATATATTAATATATAGAAGCTGCACAGAGTCATTCATGCAAACACTAAACACCATCATGATAACACACATGATACTTAAATAATGCAATAAACTTTCATTAAACAACAGAAGATTTAACATAAAGCCCAAATGTACATAACTGGTAACAAAAACTATTAAAAAACATGATTATTTAAACTAAATGCATTCAAATGTGGAGTATCATGCAGGGAATATCAGTTTACAGTTTTTGACTGTAACTTATACATTGATTTGTTATTTTTTACTTCTAAAAACTGTACAATTAACAGCATTTAACTGTAAAATTACATGAAATGTGTGGTTAGATCTTTTACAGTTTTTCCCTGTATATAGTACGGGAACTTACTGTAAACCTATTAACAGTTTTTTACCGTTTTTACAAAATTTTACAGTTAAAATTACACTTATTTTTTACAGTGCAAGACAAACACCATCTACTGATGCAAGTGTGTGTTTGAGGACTAAATAAACTTCATGACTTTCTTCACGAATGTGAATATCTGTTCAGAAATGAAGAGGTCAGATGCAAAAGCCTCTAAGTGCCGTCTGAAATTTTCTTATAAAATTTGCAGGTTTTTTTTATTATTTATTTACAGGGGCAATGCACATTAATAAACATAACTGTAAATGTGCCAGAATTAGCTCAAAAGGATATTTTTCATCTGTAGACAAAGACAAAGCATCACATATATACACATCATATGGAGAAAAAAAAAGAAAAGAGAAGAAAAAAAATTAAATTACAGAAACAAATTCACACACACACACACACACAAAAAATCGCTACTAAAATACAAAATATTAGTGAATTATCTAAACAAAGTAAACATATGAGGGAAAGGAGAGCGAGAGCGCGATTTTTCACAGACTCCTATGTTTATGGTCAATTTTTTCACTTTAATGGCAATGAAAAGAACCTATTAATTTCCATTAAAGTGAAATGACTGAAACTACACATAGGAGTCTAATGCTAAAATGCTCATTTTAGAAGAACATTTCAAATGGCACTTATAGGCTTTTGCATCTGAACTCTTCAAATCCACTTCATGGAGTTTAAAATTTTGTTTGTGGTTTTATTCAGTGTTTGAGGTCTGTGTTAAAACAAGAACACATATCTGTCAATGATATCGATAACTATAACGATCACTCTTTCTGGTCCCTGTGAAAAGTCTGGACGCAGCATTTTGGACCATCTGGAGGCGAGATAAACAAGACTGTGTGATCACTTAGTACAATGAATTACAATAGTCCAATCTTGTTGAAATAAATGGATGGATAACAGTTTCCAGATCCTTAAAAAAAGATTTTATTTTAGCAATCATCCTAAGCTAAAACAATGCTGATTTAACAACTGAATTTTAATTTGTTTATCAATTTTGAGAGCTGGGGTAAAAATAACTCCCAAATTCTGAGCACAAGTGCCTACAGTATTAGTTATAGGATGCAGGGGTTTGGATGGGATAGCAGCACGTAGAGGCTGTCCCAAAACAACACTTCATTTAGCTGTAAAAAATTATCTGCCACACAAATTTTAACTTGACTCACACAATCAAACAGATACTGGAGAGATAAGATCTCATCTAGTTTCATTGGAAGCTAAAGCTGTATATCATCTGCATGAAAATGGTATGAGATTTGATGCTTACAAAAGATCTTGGCTAAAGGAAGAAGATAGAGGGAGAACAAAACAGGGCCTAAAACAGAACCCTGCGGTACCCCACATGTACATGCAGCAGAGACAGAGGAAAAATCATCAATGGCTACAGAAAAAGATTTTCCCTTAAGATAGGATGAAAACCAGCTTAAGGCTGTTCCCTTAATAACAACATACTCCTCCAATCTTCTCAATAAGATAAAACAATCGATAGTATCAAAAGAGCTGAGCTTACACCCAGAAGAACCAAAGACCCACATTTCCAAGTCAACAGCTAATAACAGATAATTTAACACCTTTCTATATACTTCTCATAACACTTTCTTATACTTACTAGCAGTAAGTGTAATTTTAACTGTAAAAACTGGATAAACATTTTGTTTGTTGTTTTTATGCGTATCAGTTTTTTATGTTTAAAACAAGAATAAATATCTGCCAATAGGGTTGCAAAAGAGCAGTTTCTGGAAACTTTGCGAAGTTTTTTTTTTCAATATTCCACCCCTTTTCTAAAAACGTTAGCATAAATGTTATGTTTGTGTTTTTTTATTTGTGTTTTTTATTGTTTTTTATTGGGTTTGAGGTCAGTTCATTTATGCTTAACAAGAATAAACATCTGCCAATGGGATTAGAAAATTCAAACTTTTAATTAGGTTCATTTTTCTTACCTCTTTGACAGATATTTGTTATGTATCACAAACTCGCTTCATTTTCCAATTTCTCAGAAAACAAGACAACTTATGTCTTATGCCAGTAAATGTATCTAGATTTAAAAAAGTTTATATTTGTGCTGGAAAGCAAGAGAAAAATACTGAGGAAAACATCACTTTTTTTGCAGTAAATATATTAAATTAAAAATACTGAATTTAAAAATAACTAATCTGATATGATTATTAAGCTTTGCTTGAGTATTTTATTTGGTTCTGCTTCATTATGTTATATGTTATGTGAGTAACAGTTTTCCTCCATCAAGGTTTCATCATCTCTCATGATGCATCATCATCATCATCATCACCACCACCATCATCATCATCATCATCATCACCACCACCATCTTCATCATCATCATCATCTTCATCATCATCATGAATCGTTCGTAAACTCTCAGATTACTCAGACTGTCTCTCTCTGTGTTTTATTCCTCATTATCACACTCTCCTGCTCTGGTTCTTCAGATTTGGGCGGCGCTTCAGAGTTGGCCTTCATCAAAGAACCCAGTGATGTCATCGCGGTGAGGGACCGCCCCCTCATGCTGGACTGTCAGGTAGAGGGGGAGGGGCCTATCACCATCACCTGGCGGCGGAACGGCGTTCCCGTTCCTCTGGGAGCCAGAGCGGCCGTGCTGGATAACGGGACGCTTCTGATCCGGAACTTCCAGAAACGGCGTGACGGTGACGAGAGCGACGCGGGCGAGTACGACTGTGCGGCGCAGAACCGATATGGGCTACTCATCAGCCGCAAAGCACACGTGCAGCTGGCCTGTGAGTGACGCAAACACGCTTCAGACACGCTTCAGACTGCTAAAAAAACAATAGAAGCCCAATAGAAACCATCACAGAAATTCCATTGGTTTCCATTAAAATACCAGTATAAACCATTAGCTTTTTCCAGTAAAACCATTACAAAATTCCTTTTTGTAGTGTGTTTTGGGCATTTTTCCAATAGGATTTAACATCCCACCAATAGAATCCATCACATACCAGTAGACACCATTATAGTTTCCATTAAAACCAATACAATTCCCATTATTAGGGAAGTCGTGGCCTAATGGTTAGAGAGTCAGCCTTGTAATCCAAAGGTTGTGGGTTCGAATCTCAGGTCCGACAGGGATTGAAGGTGGGGATTGTGAATGAACAGCACTCTCTCCACCTTCAATACCACGACTGAGGCGCCCTGGAGCAATGGCTGCCCACTGCACCGGGTGTGTGTTCACAGTGTGTGTGTTCACTACTCACTGCTGTGTGTGTGTGTGTGCACTTGGATGGGTTTACATTTACATTTATGCATTTAGCAGACGCTTTTATCCAAAGCGACTTACAGTGCATTCAGGCTATACATTTTTTTATCAGTATGTGTGTTCCCTGGGAATTGAACCCACAACCTTTTGCGCTGCTAACGCAATGCTCTACCACTGAGCCACAGGAACTACACTTGGATGGGTTAAATGCAGAGGACCAATTTCGAGTATGGGTCACCATACTTGACAATACATCACATATTTTTTTCTTTATTATAACCATTAAACCCATTACATTTTCTATTGTGTTCTGGGCAGGGTTCTATTGTTTTTTTTTCAGCAGCTTCTCCTAGAGATTTAATTTACTGTCCTGGGTCTTTTTTAGGAGAAACATCAAGAGTTGATACACCTGCTTAAACCAGCCTAATGTGGTTTGCTGGTGGTTTTAGAGGGGTTTTTGGATTGATCTGAGCATCTGTAACTCATTTGTCTTCTCTCTCAGCACTTCCCAAGTTCCACACGCACCCAGAATCCATGAGCGTGGACGAGGGTGGCGTCGCTCGGTTTCACTGCGCCGTCAGCGGCGTCCCGGAGGCCAACATCACCTGGGAAAGAAACAGAACGACTCTCAACGCTGATGATAACAGGTTAAACACACACTCACGAACATGAATAAAGCCTGAAACAAACACTAGAATAAATTAAATATATTGAACAGAACTTTTTTTTGCCTTTGTGTACGTGGATGACCATTTTTTTCTCTAAGCCAGAAACTCACTGTGGTTTATCTACGTTTAAGGCTCAATCACAGCAATAAACAATAACTATAAACTATAACAATAACTAAAATGATAACAATAACTATAAACTATAATGACAATGAGAACTATAACAATAAATATAACTATAATGATTATGATAACTATAACAGTAACTATAAACATAACAGAAACAATAACACTGACTA
>CM041806.1:2180577-2185577 GCA_023376895.1 Aspiorhynchus laticeps | reverse complement strand
ACAGCAGAAACCCTGAAAAACATTCAGCTCTTAAAACTTCCGCAAGCCTAAAACTTATATTAATTGTAATATATTTGAGTTATTACTACTTTGGATTTCTGGACACTGTGTGTGTGTGTGTGTGTCAGACGGTCGCTCCATCGGCGTGGAGGGCATCCAGGTGTTGGGCACAGGTAACCTCATCATCTCAGACGTGTCTCTGCAGCACTCAGGTGTGTACGTCTGCTCCGCCAACCGACCCGGAACCAGGATGAGGAGAACCGCGCTGGGAAGACTGGTGGTGCAAGGTACAATAAACACACAACCATCACACAAATCAGATCTGGAGTTCAGTTCGGTTTAGTGTAACTGACGCACTCATTAGAATAGATGAGTATTTCCAACTTTAATTACCGTCAGCATGTGAGGATGTTAATGACGGATGCACATCCTGTTACACAGGAGACTGAACAATAGCTAACCAGAGACCCGGCTTCATTTCCACACAGACTCTATTCTCTATAAGAGCAGCGAGACATGAACAAAGGGCTTTAACTGTGACCTCTGACCCCTCCCCCTAAACCCCAGGTCACCTCTAGCCTCATTAGCATATGGGAGGGGCTTGTAGATGGTCTGGTGAGCTCGTCTGGTTTGAGCAGCAGCTGTGACACACACACACACACACACACACACACACACATGACGGCCAGATGGAGAGACACAGACAGGCGGATAGATAGGTGTTTGTGTGTTTTATTAAAATCATCTTCTGTCATATTTAATAAAGATAAAAGATAAGAAGTGCACACATGCCCCACAGGAACTGAATGAAGTAAAGCCACAAACACTCGAGATCACATGAAACTGAAGCACATGTGTAACATTTACAATACAGCTGGAGAGTATTTCAGTGTTTTACAGCACAGTGAAGTATTATATGGTGTTTTACTAGAGTATTTTACAGTGCTGTTGAATATTTTAGTGTTTTACCGCACCGTGGAGTATTTGATGTTTCGTTACTACAGTATTTTACAGTATTGTATGGATTGTGTTGTGTGTGAGTGGGACGGACGGATGGATAATAGAACAACGCGAGGCGGAGGGGGAGGAATAATTGTGTCTGGGTGATGGATCACCTCTGACCTCTGACCCCTGACCTCAATGATGCGTGTGTGTGTGTGTGTGTGTGTGTGTGTGTGTGGTCTGGATTGATGGACCAGAGAGAGCTGGATGGGGTGATTTTAGGACACAAACACAGAAGCAGCAGCATAAATTCACTGTTTATAGAAATGAAACCTCTGATGTTTGTCTGCTCATCACACCACACACTGCTTACCAAATACATCAATAACTGAAACACTGAATAGAGTGTGAATGATTTTAGTCTATGAGCAGGATGAGATCAAATGAGCTCTGAGACTATGATCAATTACACATTTACAGTCATTAGACACAGAATGATGCATATTAGTCAATCTAAGATATAAATGCCTTTGTTTCACAATTGCAGCTTCTTATTTGTGTGTGTTGTATATATATGAACAGTTCATCTTGCAAAAACAGTCTTTTCAACAATATCTCAGACAAACTCATGATAACTATTTCAATTGTGCTTCACAATTAACACATCACACACTCTAAAACATGCAGTTGGGTTATTTTGCACTAGGTTAAAAAAATACACACACAAACAAACACTAACTACACACAATAACAAACAATACACATAATCAAAAACACAAATTTTTTTTTTAAAAAAAACGGAGTTATCTGTTTTTCACACACATCACACACACATCTTCATATCATCATATACTATCACACACACACACACAGTATTATACTACACACACTACATTATTAATACATACTGTATTAATACCACTACAAATGTTCATGCATACATGTATTTACAGGACAGTTACATAATAAGCATGATGTAAATAGGCTACATAAAGTACATTATACAATTAAACATTTGCTTATTTTAGAAAAATTAAACAAATTATGAGATGAAAAAAATACAAAATTCCATGATTTCTGACCAGTCTTTAGAAAGAATAATTAAATATTATGAAATTCAGAAAATGTGAAAAAAACTACATTATCTTGCAAATACACATTAATATACAAATTAACTTTGGCAACCATAAAAATACATTTTTAAAAAACAATTAAATGGACACCTTAGGACACAAATTCTGCCGAAAACATGTTTGATCTGTGTAGATCTAGTATTTGAATTATGGTTAATAGCTGGTCTCTGTCAGTTTGGACGTGGTTTTTTTTTGTTTTAGTTTATTTCATAATTTAGTTAGCTATAAAGCTAATTTGCATCTGCAGTCCCTGGGTAGGATGTTGTTACAAAATTACAATGTTCAGTCAAAAACAATACAATGCATCCAACACATACAATATCACATCATACTCTATTAAATTAAAAAATCAAGTCAGTGATCACATATTTGATTTTCCTTAAGCCATACTTTAAGCGTAGTTTTAAAAATACTAAATGTTGCACATAATATAAACAGATATTAAATTCCATCTTTCTGCTGCTCTAACTGAACAAGCTGATTGTCCAAAAACAGTTTTCTTAAATTTAGTTGAACAGTCACCTCTAACTGATGACCTAGTCTGCCTGATATTGTCCTTACAGAAAGTCACACATTGTTTAAGAGGTGGTGGTGCAAGATCATGAAATAATGTGTACATCAAACATTGTCAAACGTCAATAATTTATAATTTGTAATAATATTGTGGTGGTGATAACTGGTTATGAACTCTCTCTCTCTCTCTGTGTGTTTTGTTCAGCTCCTCCGGAGTTCCTGCAGTGGCCTCAGTCCGTGTCGAAGCCTGCGGGCAGCAGTGCCGTCTTCACCTGTCAGGCTCAAGGTGTTCCTGATCCACATCTCATCTGGCTGAAGAACGGCAAGATCCTCACGCCTGGAGACAACGTCAAACTCACCAACAACAACAGGTCAGAGCCAGCCTGAAACCTGACATATAAAATAATAATCTAGCTTTTTGAACTGGAACAGTTTTTGAATATTTAAACAAAATATAAAGACAAAGTTTGCATGTTGAGTGTCAAATTTCCTCCATCAGGTTCAGATAGTCTGATACAGTGAGAATATGGAGGAATAACAGCTCAGTTTTATTCAGAGACTCAATTGAGCAAGAATATGAATTTGCTGCAGATGCTGATATTTATATGCTGAAATTCTGCTGCTTGTAATGTAAATCAATGAGATCTTTCTATCAGTACAGCAGATACTGACATAAGATGATCTAAATATCAGTGGTCGCTCTATATCTCCAGTAATATGTCTTAGTAAGATGAGATTGGTGTAAATTATGATGTGTGTTGATCTGCAGCACGCTGGCAGTGACGCGCATCATGGCTGAAGATGAGGCCATCTATCAGTGCATCGCGGAGAACAGTGCAGGAACCAACCAGGCCAGCGCTCGTCTCGCTGTCTCGCCATCCGCCGATCTCCCAGAAGCCCCTCAGGATCTGACGGTCACGCCGCTCTCCACCACTTCCCTGCGGGTGCGCTGGATGCAGCCGGAACGGCATGTGATGGACAGAATCATCGGATACGTGCTGCACATCCGCAAACTGGGCGGTGAGATGACAGAGACACACTGAGACCTTCAGACTCAGACTCGGAGTCAGACTCAGAATCAGACTCGGAATCAGACTCGGAATCAGATTCAGAATCAGACACTGACTCGGAATCAGACTCAGAATCAGACTCTGAATCAAAATCAGAATCAGACTCAGAATCAGACACTGACTCAGAATCAGATTCAGAATCAGACTCTGAATCAAAATCAGAATCAGACTTGGAATCAGAATTAGACTCAGAATCAGACTCGGAATCAGAATTAGACTCAGAATCAGACTCGGAATCAGAATTAGACTCAGAATCAGACTCCGACTAAGAATCAGACTCGGAATCAGATTCAGAATCAGACTCCGAATCGGAATCAGACTCGGAATCAGACTTGGAATCAGACTCAGAATCAGACTCCGAATCAGAATTAGACTCGGAATCAGACTCAGAATGAGAATCAGAATGATAATCAGTCTCGGAATCAGACACAGAATCAGACTCGGAATCAGACTTGGAATCAGAATTAGACTCTGAATTAGACTTTGAATCAGACTCGGAATCAGAATCAGACTCTGAATCAGACTCCGACTCAGAATCAGACTCGGAATCAGATTCAGAATCAGGCTCCGAATCAGAATTAGACTCGGAATCAGACTCAGAATGAGAATCAGAATGATAATCAGTCTCGGAATCAGACACAGAATCAGACTCGGAATCAGACATGGAATCAGAATTAGACTCTGAATTAGACTTTGAATCAGACTCGGAATCAGACTCAGAATCGGAATCAAAATCAGAATAAGACTCCGACTCAGAATCAGACTCCGACTCCGACTCAGACTCTGACTCCAAACTGACTGAATGATGTGTGTGTGCTTTCAGAGCCGGACAGCAGCGAGCTTCAGGAAGCCGTGAGCAAAGACACGTTTCAGCACGACTTCACGAACCTGGAGGCCTCCACCACCTTCTCAATATATGTGATAGCGTATTCACCGCTGGGAGCCAGTCAGCAGTCCAACAGCGTCATCGCCACCACACTTGGAGCTGGTAAGAGTATACATGCTTACATGACTGATAAAACTCATGAAATATATATATATATATATTTACTGTATATATATTAAATATAAATATTAAATGTCGTCCAAAACACAATGGTAATGTAATGATCATTCTACACATGTACGAGTCACTAATCTCACCCATCTGTCTCTGTCTGTCTGTCAGTTCCCACGATGCCCAGCTTCTTCACGAAGGTTCTGAACAGCACAGCGATGCAGGTGTTCTGGGAGCTTCCAGCTAAAGCCGGTCGAGTGGAGGGATACAAACTCTCTCATCGCAAGCTGCCACAGCAAGAGTTCAGACCCGAGGAGCGATTCCCCGCTCACATCAACACACACA
>CM041806.1:2150577-2175577 GCA_023376895.1 Aspiorhynchus laticeps | reverse complement strand
TCTTGCCTTGAAATATATGTTGGAATATGAATATATTTTCAATTTCAAAAATATATTTCACTGTTTGCAACATATATTTAAAATATATTTTGGCCATAAAATCATATACTTTTTTGCTGTATGGGTCGTCTTCTGTCAGTCATGAAGGTGATTAAACCAGAAAATTAACCAAAGCTAAACACACTCATTAACTCGAGCTCATATGATGATGATGATTACCTCAAAAACACAGATTCTATTCTAGAAATGATAACTAATAATAATAACTAGCAGATATGGGCTATATTTTCATATGTTAAACCCGAGAATAAGATCTGCTTCTTTGTTTGTGATGTTGAAGCTGAACTTGCCAAATATCGGTTCGTGATGAGACCAAATACCTCATATTTCTTCTTCTAAAGCACATGAAGGAACCTGGAGCCAGTGTTCATGTGTGTCTGTGTGCTTAACTAACCCGTTTAACACAGTTTAAATAGTTACACCTTCTAGGATTCACGTAAAAGTCGGTAACACTTTAGAATACTGTTCCATCATTAATGAATAACTACATAAGAACACATAAATAATGCAATATTAGCACTCTAGTAACTAACAAGAAACTCTGATTAATGAATTAGTCAAGTCATCTTTATTTATATAGCGCTTTTAACAATACAAATTGTGACAAAGCAACTGCACAATATCAAAATGGGAAAATAGTGTCAATAATGTAAAATGACAAGATTAGTAAGTAATAGTGCTTAGTCGAATGTGGTAGTTCACTATTAGCTAATCAATAACTATTATTTTTTCATACCTCCCTAATAACTACTATACAGCTGTATACAGGTTCATAATTATTATGAATAAGTATAATTAATTCTAAAGTAAAGGTCATGGTAACCCTCTAGTAATGACTCAAGTATTACCAAATTCTTCTGAAGGAATTATTAATTATTAGGATCATTTTCTAAAGTGAAGATCATCATAATTCTCTAGTAATGTCTGAAGTCATTGTAAGGTTTTGTTTAGTAATTAATTTAGCTAGATTTGGTAACACTTAAATCATTACTAGTGGGTTACCATGATCTTCACTTTAGAAACTGATCCAAATAATTAGTAGTTTCTTCAGAGTCATTAATATCCAGAACCTTATACATATCTCAAAAGCTTACAATGATGTCAGGCAATATTAGAGAGTTATGATGCGTTTCACTTTAGAAACTGATCTAAATAATTAGTAGCTCCTTTGGTCATTCTAGACTGGGTTACCAAGATCTTCATTTTAGAGTTAATTATTCATTATGCATAATTCACATTAATTATGAACCTGTATACAGTAGTTCTTAGTAGCTCTCCAGGATATATGAAAAAATAGTAGTTATTGATGAGCTAGTGAACTACTAGTTTCAACTGAGCGCTATTACTTACTAAATCATTAATCTGAGATTATTGTTAGTTACTAGTAGTTACTACAAAGTTAACCCGTTTAATCCCAATTTTTCCCAGACATGAAAATATCCAAATGATTTTTGAAATAATCAATAATATTTTTCAGGTTTTGGGAAAAGTGTGTGAAAAATTGTGCTTTATGTTCGGTCACAATTGTGACCGGTGGGATAATGTGTGGACTGAAATAACATATTTATACAGTCATAAAATTTTAAAAATAAAAAGCTATTTTAAACTGTTTGATCACATTCTAGGGTTACTATTAGGCATAAAAAAACATATGCAACATTGATAGGAATACTGAGATAAAAAAAAAAAAAAATCAACCATCACCGCATTTCAAAATTGTTAATTTTTGTATTATTTTGTATTTATATTAATGCTACGAGTATTACAACATCATTATTGTAAATTTTTTGTAACATTTGAATTTTTACTTTAGTGCACTATTTTGTCATGCAACATTTTATTGTCATTTTCACTAACAACTGCCATTTGTATTTATATGTAAACCTAAACTCACTGTTATCCCACCGGTCACACGTTTACTCACTCTATGACCACACTCAACAAAACTGAATATATGTGAATTCATTTATTAATACTAGACACTTTAAAGATCATGTATGCCAAAAATCTTTGTCATATCTTTATGTTAATATACATTACTAGCCTTTTGTTTCAGAGCTTTGATGCAGTTATCATCTTCTCAAGATTCTGCACTAATCATGTGACACACTGTACTTAATTGAGACTCTTTATTGTTTCCATATTTGCTGGAAGTCACTAAAACACCAGTCAGTAAGGTTTTTAGAGCTTTATACATGAAAACCTTTTTTACGGTCACTATTGTGATTGTGTTGGGATTAAACGGGTTAATACTGCATTAGTCATTTGTTCCTGTGCAGTTATTAATTAACGATGGAACAGTATTCTAAAGTGTTACCGAAAAGTCTTTAAACCTCTCAGACTCTGATTCTTGTTGAAACACAAACAAAACCAAAATGTATAAACTACTAAAACAACAAGATTAAGAAACTGAGGCCAAATTTTTAGACAAAACGCCTCTGTTCTCTTGTAGAACTGATTTATTTTCCCACGGATGAAAAGTTATTTTTCTGCTTGATTTGGGAAATATTGCCAAAATAGATGTATGTTAATGTTATTCTTATAGGTGTTGTTGCTGATTCTGTTTATTTGGCGTTTAATTCTTTTATATGTTATTTCTTCTCTCTTTCTGCAGAATTAAAATGTTAGACGTTTGAGTAGATTGTTGATTAAAAAAAATCCTCGTTTATAAGAATTTACAGTCATTCCAGATGTGATTTTATAGTTATTGTTGAAGAAAACACCTCAGACTCTGAAATTTGCTGCTTTAGGATCTAATGCACTGCAAAAAATGCTTTTCTTACTTAGATTTATTGTCGTTTCCAGCCAAAATATCAAAACAAATCTTAAACGTTGTGTCTATTGTGATTGGACGAGTCAACATTACAAAACTCCGCCCACCAACGTGTGATTGGACGAGTCAACATTACAAAACACTGTTAACTGTTGTCATCCCCAGTTGTGCAGATGGTAAAGTGTGTTGTACTTATTTTGACACGATCGACCCGGGTTCGAATCCGCCTTTTGGCGAACTTTTTTCTCCCTTTTCAAATTTCAAATCAGAAAAGCATTTATTTTCAATAAATATTCAGGAAATAACCAAAAAGTTGAAAATAAAGTATAGGGTAGGTGTAGGGAGGACTTTATTGTCCCAATAAGGTGGCATCCATTTAATAATGTGAATTAAAATTAAAATTTACACTCAATAAGTTATTATAGCATACTGTTTTATAACGTACTACAACACTGAGGTGAGATAATTGCCACTATTTGCAACAAGTAATATAAATAGTATAAAAACATATTTTTTTTAAAATAAAAAATCCTGCTATTTTATAGTGTAAATAGAATCTATAGCTATTTGCACTGTGTAAATAGCATATCACAAATAAATGCTGCTATTTTCACTTAGTGCAAATAGCTGCTGCCGATCTTAAATCAAGAAGGATTTTCTAGACAAGTAAAAATAATTGTCTTGTTTTCAGAAAAAACATGTCAAAATTAAGTGAGTTTTTGCTTGAAACAAGCTCTGCCAATGGGGTAAGAAAAATAATCTTATGTCAAACAGAAAACAAGATTGTTTTGCTTGTTTATGTTTTTTTCTGAAAATAAGAAAAATTCTTGATTTAAGATTTTTTTTATATTTTGGATGGAAACAAGACACAAAATCTAAGTAAGAAAAGCATTTTTTGCAGTGTGGACTCTTTTATATTCCAGATTGATGAAATGTTCATATGTGACTGATTGCTCAACATGTCTATTATTTAGGAGACATTGTCTAGTGGAGTAGATGCTGATTTTAAATGCTTGTACCAATGAGAGAAGTGATGCTTTAACCTTCAGGATTGTTCTTGTCTCAGCATCAAACGCTCCTGTAGCTTTACCCTGCTGTTACCGACACTCAGCTGATGAAACTCACACAATTGTTTTTATTCTCTGCCAGTCGTCGTGAGTTTCTCAGATGAAATCCTACGTTTTCTTCCTTCAGTCGGTTGTAATGAACCTCTGTGCCAAATAAAACAGCGTTACGTAGAACGTTACGTGTTACATGTTTCATTATTTCTGGGCTGAAATTAATTCCGTGTTTGGAATCTTCAATATTACTTGTATTTCTACAGCATTCATACACAATGCAAATGCACCGTACTTGACCGTTTCCATTGGACAAATGAACCAGAAGTATTTGTCTTAATATTAGGGCTACCAAGTAGTGTTTGGCGGCCTGTTTTAATTTTAGTTTTAGTCTAGTCTTTGTGTGAAGCTGTCATTTTAGTTTTTATTAGTTTTAGTCACGTTCATACTCTTTTTAGTCTAGTTTTATTCGATGAAAACTGATGACATTTAGTCTAGTTTTAGTCAATGAAAATTGTATTTTAGTCTCTTTTTAGTAATGCAATTTTATTTAACCCAGTCAATATAGTATAAGTACCCAGCAGTACAGACGAAACCAACATTTTCTTTTAGCCAAACCCATTTCAAACAAGGTTATCTTATTATATTATTGTTACCTTATAGACTCAAGAATACATCCAAAGACACTCTGATTTGAATTTACATTTATTTTACCAACCAAACATGTTAGAAGCACACACACATAAATTTAAATAAATAAAAACAATAAATACAATAAAATAGCATCACATGGCAATGCCAGAAAACAGAGTTTAACAGAGAAACAAGGTGCTTGAATGCTCGAGCTACAGTAACATACTAAAAAGTGCAAATAAAATGTGTGTTACTTGTATTGCTTGTAAACTGAAGTCAGATGAAGTCTTTCTCTGTCAGACTTAACTTTGTTTGTTGTCGTCTTCTAAATAATGCCGCGAGTGAGACTTGAGGAAGTGACGTCGACGTTTTCCTGCAGAATTGAGCTACTTTAACACTGTTGCTTGCCGCGGGTTGTTTTTCATGTCCGCGGGTTGAAGCGATCCCAATAACGTGATATTTAGCCCTTGGAATGCGAACTTTACCAGGGAACCCCCCTCGAAATGCGATTGGACTAGTTTTGAGTAGCAATTGGGCGGGTTTTGTTGCGAAAACCTGGCAACCCTGAATTTCAGCCCCTGAAGTGAGACACAGGAAACGCGACAAAACGAGACGAAATAACGTTATAACATTTCGTTTCGTCTCATTTTGGTCAACGAAAATGAAGAGACATTGTAGCATAGTTTTTATTTTGTAAACCACATTTAGTCTCGTTTTTATTCGTCAACGATATTGCATTATACATTTAATTATCGTCATCGTCACATGACCAGCATTTACGTTGCGTCTCGTCTCGTTTTCGTCACGTGATAAAGGTTCGTTGACGACGATATTTCGTCATAGTTTTCGTTGACGAAAGCAACACTACTACCAAGATTATTTCTAGAATGATAATTGTACGCCACTCACAAATTTGATTACAAGCTTTATGTGGGAAACTATGGAAGCTTGTTTCCAACTTTTGGTGCATTCATTCAATCAACCTAGAAAGTTTGTAATTAATTCAGTACTCATCCAGCAGGCACCAGACGTCTATGTAACGTCAGTTTGACGTCGGACAGACGTTGCATTTTGGTTGAAAATGAAAATCGGGTTGACGTCAATATTTGACGTTAATTTGACGTTGACTTAACGTTGGATTTTGGTTACACAACAAAATATCAACATCAGCTGACATCAATATTGGACATCAATTTAACATTGACATTAGACGTTGAATTTACATTGAATTTTGGTCACCCGACGTCGCAATCAAAACTTATGACGTTGTGGTGCGAACTGAATCGTTATTTTATCGTAATTGTTCAATGCTATTGTATTTTGTAGATGTAACAGATTTATTGTCAATACCAAAATAATTATGTCAAATAATTTAAAATCTATTTTCTGTCAAACAGACGCTACATCTAGTTTTTGCTTTATTCATTGCATCTAAATGTTTTCTGTCGCCCCCAACTCAGAAACTCAACTCAAGTTCAACTCGTAAATGCGATCTTTCCGACATGACTTGAATGCACAATTTTTGTCTCACAATTGTGACTTTTTTCAGAATTGTCAAAAATGCGAAATACAGGCTAAACTCGCATCTGAAAGTAAAAGTAAACTCAGAATTGTGAGAAAGACCGAATTGTAAGATAAAAGTCGCATTTGCTATCTATCTATCTATGTATCTATCTATCTATCTATCTATCTATGTATCTATCTATCTATCTATCTATGTATCTATCTATCTATGTATCTATCTATCTATCTATCTATCTGTCTATCTATGTATCTATCTATCTATGTATCTATGTATCTATCTATGTATCTATCTATCTATCTATCTATCTATCTATCTGTCTATCTATGTATCTATCTATCTATGTATCTATCTATCTATGTATTTATCTATCTATCTATCTATGTATCTATCTGTCTATCTATGTATCTATCTATCTATGTATCTATCTATCTATCTATCTATGTATCTATCTGTCTATCTATGTATCTATCTATCTATGTATCTATCTATCTATGTATTTATCTATCTATCTATCTATGTATCTATCTATCTATCTGTCTATCTATCTGTCTATCTATCTATCTATCTATCTATCTGTCTATCTATCTATCTATCTATGTATCTATCTATCTATGTATCTATCTATCTATGTATCTATCTATCTATGTATTTATCTATCTATCTATCTATGTATCTATCTATCTATCTATCTATCTGTCTATCTATCTATCTATCTATCTATCTATCTGTCTATCTATCTATCTATCTATGTATCTATCTATCTATGTATCTATCTATCTATTATCTATGTATCTATCTATCTATCTATCTATGTATCTATCTATCTATGTATCTATCTATCTATCTGTCTATCTATCTATCTATCTATCTGTCTATCTATCTATCTATCTATGTATCTATTATCTATCTATGTATCTATCTATCTATCTATCTATGTATCTATCTATCTATCTATTTATCTATTATCTATCTATCTATCTATCTATGTATCTATCTATCTATCTATTTATCTATCTATCTATCTATCTATCTATCTATGTATCTATCTATCTATCTGTCTATCTATCTATCTGTCTATCTATCTATCTATCTATCTATCTATGTATCTATCTATCTATGTATCTATCTATCTATCTATGTATCTATCTATCTATCTATCTGTCTATCTATGTATCTATCTATCTATCTATGTATCTATCTATCTATCTATGTATCTATCTATCTATCTATCTATCTATCTGTCTATCTATCTATCTATCTATCTATCTATCTATCTATCTATCTATCTATGTATCTATCTATCTATGTATCTATCTATCTATCTATGTATCTATCTATCTATCTATCTGTCTATCTATCTATCTATCTATCTATCTATCTATGTATCTATCAGGGTTAAGGCTAGAAGGGATAGGTATGGCGCTACTGGGCATGCGCACATCAATACAGCGTAATTTTTGTCACACTGTACAACAATAACTACTATTTTTTAATTACTGTAAGGGGTAGGTTTAGGGTTGGTGTAGACGTTAATAAAACACAATCTAACTGTAGAAAATTAATTTCATTGTTCGTTTCCGGTCGGATATCACCAGTGTTGGGCAGTAACTAGTTACTAGTAATTTAGTTACTGTAATAATATTACTTTTTGCAGTAACTAGCAGTATAACTAATTACTAATCAGATTTCAGTAATAATATTACAGTTACCATCCATTAAACAGCTTAGTTACTTTTGATGCCTCGACCCGCTGATTTAATATCCAACAATCAAATAATTCCTAGATTTATGTTCATAATTTTCACGACTCACTCATGCATGTGATGAGGTGCAGCAGGCGAGCTCGGAGAAGCTTACATTCAGCAGATAGAAATATTGCATTATATTGATTTTGTCAGGAAAAAAGATGATCTGAACACTGTTGTGTATTACTTTACTCTGGCGTTACATCCCTCTGATCAGCACGTGCTACATTATATTACTATAATTAAACATCTTTTTGGAAAATTAAACAGTTTCTTACAAACTTATGTGATTTGATAAAATACATAACGAAATATAATCATATATGTGTAACGGAGAAATTACTTCAAGCTACACATGACAATTAATGAGATTAAACACTTCTGCTTGAATGTCTCTGTTAATTATTGAGTGTTTGTAATAACTAATAATGTGGATTTTGATCAAATGATGAGGCAGAAATATGTTATTAGTAACATTTATGTGGAAGATACACAGTTACAACTTCTGTGGGGCGTGAAGAAACAATGTAACTAGTAGTGTAACTAATTACTGTTGCCAGAAAGTAACAAGTAAAGTAACAATATTACTTTTGAAAGGAGTAACTACTAATGAGTAATATATTACATTCTTTGAGTAACTAGCCCAACACTGGATATCACACACATGAACAAAAACCGGGATTGGGATCCCGCGGGATCTCGCGGGAGTGGGCGGAGCGAGTAAATAAAGCGCGGGTCCCGCCATAATCCCGCGGAAAAGCTGACTTTCAGTGCAGACTGAAAGTAGAGGGTATAATTGTATACTTTTGTTGGGTACCAACACATATCGGGATAGTATGGAATGAAACAGCGGATAAGTTAGCAAAAGAACCATTAAGAAAAACTTGGAGGATGCTAAGGTACCTCTGGGAAGAAATGACATAAAATCAGTTATTAACAGGAAAATAATAAGAATATGGCAACAAAGATAGGAAAATAGCAGCACAGGTAGGTGGTAGCTATTATAACATACATATTCATCACCCATGTGCACAAGATATACAGTAGGTGGCGGTAATACTCCTGGGAGTGAACGGCCATTGAACCAAAAGAAGATGAAGAAGAATCCCGCGGGAAGAAGAAAATATTTCTAGTTTGAACGCATGCGCTTTACGACGATTCAGTTCATTAGCCGCTATCTTGATTCTGCGGTTGTTTTCTAGTACGTGATTCTTCTCGCCACAAATTCTACGCGACTGCATTTGAATGACTTTCAATGGAGGAAAATGCTTTTTATACTCATTATGGTGTAGTTAGGAAATCTACCAGCAGGGGTTAACCAAACCACGCTAACCAGCTAAACCAGCCCAAGCTAGACTACCTGCCCAGAAACTGACGACTGATGAGAAAAATCAGAGATAATCATCAACAGATAAAAACAAAAACACAAAGTAAAAACTCATAATCTGAGAATATGTTACATAGTTTCTGTAAGCTGATCCAGAGTCAGTCCTGCTTCACTTTCAGTGTGTGAACAGAGTTCATATCTGCTCTCAAACACACATCAGCTCAGATTCACTCCACACTGAATATAGAAACTGCTGACGAGGACAGAAGGTGTTTCTTTAGGGTTTGTTCTCACAGGATCATTAGAAGTAGTGCTGCTGCCTTTTCATTTAAAATTGATTATCATAATTTATTCATAAAACACAGCAGATCAGTAGAATGATTAACAGCAGATTAACTGTCATTAATGAAGATTATTATTTGATCTTTGTAGCTGATATTGCATCTCAGGAACTATATCATGTTTAGCATAAAATAAATCCCGTATGGAAAAAAATAATAACATTGTTTGCTTAATTGTTATGAAAATAATGCAAGATTTTTATTTTTTTTTTTGCATTATTTTCATGCAGCTCATCATTTTAATTCTGTAACACAAAATAAATAAATAAATCTGAATTTAAATGTTACCTGTTTAATTATTAATAATAATAATAATAATAATTGTTTAATTGGACAGGGGGATTTTCATAATTTTTCATAGGTTTTTTGTGAGAATTTGAGCATAATTGTCATGAAATGTATGTCACAATGCAACATATCTTTGTATTTCTTAACATGAAATTAATTTTCTTTGGTTAAATATGATCCATGACTTCATTATTTTGATCTTGGTGTGAAATATGACCTGCGCATGTTCTAAAGTTCAAGCCAAAATGTCACAGATAGAAAGTGAAGCATAAATAATTAAAGTAGCAGCAGTGTGTGTGTGTGTGTTTGTGAGTGTGTGTGTGTGAGTGTGTGTGTCCTGCGTGTGTGTGTGTGTGTGTTTGTGTGAGAGTGTGTGTGTGTGTGTTTGTGTGTGTGTGAGAGTGTGAGTGTGTGTGTGTGCGTGTGAGTGTGAGAGTGTGTGTGTGTGTGTGTGTGTTTGTGTGTGTGTCTGCGTGTGTGTGTGTGAGTGTGTGTGTGAGAGTGTGTGTGTGTGTGTGTGTGTGTGAGTGTGTGTGTGTGTGTGTGTGTTTGTGAGTGTGAGTGTGTGTGTGTGTGAGTGTGTGTGTTTGTGTGTGTGTGTGTGTGTTTGTGTGTGTGTTTGTGTGTGTGTGTGTGTTTGTGTGTGTGTTTGTGTGTGTGTGAGAGTGTGAGTGTGTGAGTGTGTGTGTGTGTGAGTGTGTGTGAGTGTGTGTGTGTGAGTGTGAGTGTGTGTGTGTGTTGTGTGTGTGTGTGTAGTTCGACCTGAGGATGAGTGCAGTGTCCTGCCAGTGTTGCCATGGAAACGAGTCATCCCTTGTCACATGACCTTGTCTCTGACCGCAGTGCTCTGGCAGTCCTCGTGTATAATTCAGCACTTTAAATGCGTCTCACTGCGACACTGCCTCACACTCACTGACACACTGAAAAATCACTTCACACGCAACATTTCATCAGGAAGTATTTCTTTATATTACAGAGGAGAGCTTTCGCTAACTTCTGGAAGCTTTTAAAAGTATGAAATGGAGCAAGAGTGATCAGTCACATGACATTTACAGCTCATGTGATTGGCTGTAAATATTAATGAGGTGTCATGACTACATTTCCCATCAGTCTTTGCGGCCGCATAAAATACACACAGATCGGACAAGCATCAGTTATACATCTAACGCTCTTCTTTTATTTGCACTAACGCTATAAAGATTTTAGCTTTTGTTAGTATGTAAAGAAAATGTTAAAATTGCCATTTCATCCCAAAGAAAAATCACTTTGATCACATTGTAATCCAGTTTCTGAACCCAGCTCATCATGTGTGTTGTAATGTGGTTGATGTAATGCAATGTTTTTTTTTGTGTGTTGCAAAAAGGCACTTATAAATCATTAATTTTAACGATCTGTTGTCAAAAATCTGCTTGCAAAATCAAAACATAATTCCAGTTTGATCCGTGATGTTGATATTGATCAAACCTGAATAAAGATGAAGGCAGAATTATTATTATTCCTAAAGCTGTGATGAATAATCAACATATTTTATACAGATTTGACACTACTTTAAAGGTGCTGTATGTAGGATTTTGACTCTACTAAAGCATAATAATACCATAATATGCTTGCAGATATTTAAGAAACATGCTAAGTTAACATACTTGTTTATTGACTAGGTGTCAATCCTACATACAGCACCTTTAAATGTAAAAAAAGTAGATAATAGTCAGTAAAATTCATAAGTATTTTCCCATAATACCTGTGTTTATATCTGAAGTGTGCGTCTGTAGCTATGTTACCATCACACTGGTTTAATGCACATTTTGAAGTATCGCATCAGAAACGAGTAATGGAAACGCCAAATTTCGTAACAATACATTAATTAGCAAAACAAAGTTTTTACGCCGGTGGTGGTTTTTGATTTGTGCGAAAAAGGGTTAAAGGTGTGGTCGATTGCGATTTCACTTATTTAACGTTAGTTAGTGTGTAACGTTGCTGTTTGAGCATAAACGATATCTGCAGAGTTACGAAGCTGAAAGTTCAATGCAAACGGAGATATCGTCTTTTAAAATTCTGGCAGTTTAATGCCTACAAAAACGGCTCGTAGGACTACAACGCGTTACTTCCTGGGTTTGTGACGTCACAGACCCAGATAAACCCCGCCCCCGTGAACATGCAGCAAAGGGGGCGGAGCCATGCTGCGCTGCTTTAGAGAAGAGGAAGAGAAAACTAGGGGTGCATGTAAAAATCATATATGAAAATCAAAATCATATGTTCTAAAGCAGCGGATCTTAATACTTTTCCTCGCGTCGCCCTGCTCTGCATCTCTCTCTCCCTCACACAGCAATGAGAAGCCTTATACATGGACGCACGTGTGGTTGCCGTGCTGTATTAAAGCTTTAATCAGGATAAAACCGTATATATTAAAAGTTAACAGAAGCAGTAGCACTTACAAATAACAGCGTATCTAAAAGTATGAGACAGCAACAATCAAAAAAACATACCATTAAGAGCCGTGCTTGCACAGGTTCTGCACGATCCTCTTCACTAATATCCTCTGCGTCTCAATCAGGCTCAAATTGATAAGAAATATAGACGACGCCACTGTTTACAATACAACCGGAGCACATGCCGCTGAGCTGAGGGGCGGAGCCAGGATGTTTTCATAGGGGTGTCCAGGGAGCGGCCAGCAACCAGTCTGGGGTGGCACAGAAATATTCATTATTTCAATATAAAAATGTGATTGACTATAAAGTATTGGACTGTTTGAGTGCCTAAAACACAACGGAATACAATTAATTTCTACTAAATTGTAATTGAGATATTAGTGAATTAGATCAAGTAATGCTGAGTGAACATAACTTGTGTATTATTCCTCACCTCCAGGTATTTTAATAACGGGGATCACTATAGCTTTATTTCTCAGTTCTCAAAACACCTAAAAGCTTGTTCTCCATCACTGCATACTCATTGATGAGACATGCAGATAGTGATAAGAATTGCATAATAAAAAGGCCGGAAGTCAACAGCACATAAATGCAAGCAAAATTAGTTATTTTATGCATTTAAATGGTTTAATTTTCGTTTGTACTTTACAAATTAAAAAATAAGAACAGTGCATATTTTCTAGTATAGGGCCTAAGTGCACTGTGTTCATATATACTTGTGCATTAAAAAAAAAAACAATCAGCTTGCGCCTTATATTGTGATCTCGAATTGCACAATATTTTAGTAGGCCGTGCATTTGAGAGACGTTCTTTAATGTGATGCTATACATACATGAATGCACTAATTGCCTTTTTGATAGTTTCATGACTTAACTGACGACAGAACTTTGTATGCTCATAGTTTCTTGCGCGCATTATTTATGATGAAGATATAGAGCGTGCGCCGTGGGCACAGTGACGGCTGACAAGACAGGAAAGTTTGTTTAGCTGATATATAGCCTAACAGCATCTCATCAGACCGCAGTTCACTGTTATTCTACTGAAGCTCATTTGGTTCGTTCCTTTCCGCGCTCGTTTGACCTGCGCCTGGCGCTGAGGCGAAGCTGAAGTGCGCGTCTGAAAAGTCGTTCAGAAAAGAAAAGTGTTATGTGGTCATAAAAGAGATACGCCGGTTCCGTGTCTTAATAAATGTATTTCTTGTCAAGAAAAAAAGGGGGAAAAAACAGCAGTTTTGAGTGGGGTGGCCAAAGGGGTGGTCAAGCTTAGGTCAGCGGCCACCCCTGGCACACTAGAGGCGGTTTAGCCAATCACAACACACTGGACCAGCTAACCAATCAGAGCACATCGCGTATTTTTGAGGGAGGGGCTTCATAAAACCAGGAAAGAATCGGGGCGTTTATCAGAGAAGGGACAGAGCGGTGTAGAATAAAGGTAAATAATGTGAAAAATAATGCGTTTTTTTAAAAAAAAGCATGAACACATGTTTGACTGCACCCCATAAACACAATCAAGCCTAGAAAAAAAACAGTCAACCACCCCTTTAATGCCAATAATGGGAGATGGAAACACATTTTGTGAATAAATTCCTCGATGCACACCAAAAAAGTCATGTAACTGCGCTATGAGATGGAGTAACCTGACTAACCAGCGGCCCGATCTCGTTACACAGCATCTGAAATGTTATGGTCATTCTGCAAAGTCTATTATCAAAGTATTTCTGTATAATTGCCTCCCAGAACTGTCTTACACATCTGCCTCCGAAAGCACTGACTGCATTTATTGTGTTTCGTCTGCTCGCTCTGAGGCACAAGTCATTTATTATATATGGAAATTATTATATTCAGTGGCTTCTCCTGTTTTCTTAGTGATATTTGGTGCCAGTTTATCGGGGAGTGAGTCTTTTTGTTCTCTTTGACCCGTTTGATGGAAATGGTACTTATTCCCAAATTCCATTTTTGCGCATAAGTTAAATTTGCATCTTTGGATGGAAACCCAGATTGAATGATTGAATGTGATGGTGCTTGGGCTCTGACGCACTGCAGAGATGATCTGAAGATCTTTACTGATACTCCTGGGATCCCAGAAAGCTCTTAGTCACTTTACAAGCATTCAGTCCATTAAACATCATTCTCCTTCAGCGTGATAACTGAGGAGAGCAGGAATGCTGGAACGATAGATAGATGGAGAGTGTGTGTGTATATATACAGTTGTGCTCATACCTTGCAGAACATGCACAGTTAATAATTTTAACAAAATAAGAGGGATCATGAAAATTGCATGCTATTGTTTATTTAATACTGTCCTGAATAAGCTATTTCACATAACAGATGTTTATATATTCTCCATAAGACAAAATAGCTGAATTCATAAAAAATGACACCGTTCAAAAGTTTACACACCCTTGAATCTTAATAATCTGTGTTTTCTGATGATCCACGACTGTCTTTCTGTGTTGTGATAGTTGTTCATGAGTCTCTCGTTGGTTCTGAACAGTTAAACTGAGCTGTTCTTCAGAAAAATCCTCCAGCTCCTGCACAATCTTTGGTTTTCCAGCATCTTCTGCATATTTGAACCCTTTCCAACAGTGACTGTATGATTTTGAGATCCATCTTTTCACATGGAGGACAATAGACCCTTTTTGCGCCTACGTCACAGCGCAAGCTGGATGCAAAACAAAGCGAAAACTGGAGGCGGCCCATTCAAACCAGCGCAGATTCAGCTACACAAGGAGCTTAAAATATCATCTTGTTGTGATGTTGGGTGCCAGAATCGATGTTGTAGAGGCTCCAATTTAAATTTTTAAGGCATATCTGATGCATCTGCCAGACAAAAAAACGACGACAGCTGTGGTGAAACGAGATAAAACGAGCGGACTGGACAGAAACGATCGTCAAAAATGCTCGCACATGTCAGCACACTTCTTATCAGAAAAGGTTCAATAACGTATTGTCTTTTGTTGTTATGGGCTCGTCTAAAGATTTCATACGCATCTCACTATGTCGTGTATGAAATAATGTCTGTGTGCATGTGTGTAAAACAACAAACCGACGATTTATATGCTTAATCATATGTAATATGCATTGTTGTGATTAATTGTGGCTGCAATAATAATGTAGTAAAAATAGTTGCCTGCTGAAATTGAAATATATATACATCTTCATGACTAGATACACGGTGAGTTTGTCTGTACTATACACGTTAGATGTGAGGCACTCAACCGGATTGTCCATCCTTCGGGTCGGCCAATCTGGTTTCGTCCGTTAAAAGTTATCCTTTTCAAATAACAATTGCGGTCCTGGACAGTGCATCTATACCTTACATATGCAGGTAAAATCGGAATTTCTCCAGTTATTATTTAAAAAACAAGCTAAACACACTTTATAGCTAGCTTTAGTGAAGCAGTCAGGGGAATCTTTCTGCCACAGAAAAACGTCACAATGTTTACTAACAGAAAAAGGGTCTATTGGGGGACTCATACATAACTATTACCTATAAGGTTAAAACATTTACTGATGCTCATGAAGGCAACACAATGCATTAAGCATTATTATTTTTGAATTGGATGATCAGGGTAAATTGTACTTACTTTGTCTTCTGGGAAACATTTAAGTATTTATGTAGCTTCATAAGCGCAGTACCAAATAAAAAAATATGATCTTTAAACAAAATAAGAAAAATGTACACTGTTCAAAAGTTTTCACCCCCCAGCTCTTACTGCATTGTGTTGCCTTCTTGAGCATCAGTACATGTGTCCACCTTTTGTAATAACTGTGTATGAGTCCCTCCATGTGAAAAGATGGATCTCAAAATCATACAGTCACTGTTGGATAGGGTTCAAATATGCAGAAGATGCTGGAAAACCAAAGATTGTGCAGGAGCTGGAGGATTTTTCTGAAGAAAAGCTCAGTTTAACTGTTCAGAACCAACGAGAGGACTCATGAACAACTATCACAACACAGAAAGACAGTCGTGGATCATCAGAAAACACACAGATTTTTAAGATTCAAGGGTGTGTAAACTTTTGAACGAGGTCATTTTTTATGAATTCAGTTATTATTTTGTCTTGTGGAGTAATATATAAACATCTGTTATGTGAAATAGCTTATCCAGGAGAGTACTAAATAAAAAATAAATGCAATTTAATGATTCCTCTTATTTAGTTAAAATTATTAACATATTTGCATATTCTGCAAGGGGTGTGTAATCTTATGAGCCAAACTGTATGTGTGTGTGTGTGTGTTTATGGCTCTAAGAACAGAAGGCAGGGTCAGGTCGAGCAGGTTGACGCTGTTTAATTGGGTGTATTAACAGCTGATATTTCTGACAGTGTTTGTGGTGCAGCACTGAAGAACAATGACGTTCTTATAGTTAAGAGATTCAGAGCGTGTCAGATGTCTCAGTCACAGACAGACCACCACAGTCCATTTACCATCTGATGTGCACAGAAATCAGCAGATCTGTTTAATTCACATCATGCAGAGTCAGTGTGAACATCACATCAGTCCACATGGAAACTGAAACCTGTTTGAGCTTCCAGTAGCTCCATCAGTAACACCAAGGTTTTGGGTTCAATTCACAGAAAAGCAAGAACTGATCAAATTGAATGCAACATCAGTCACTTTGGATAAAAGCATCTGCCAAATGCATAAAACTGCATATTGAGATCTTTGTGAAGCAGCATTTAGCTTAAAGGGATAGTTCACTTTGAAATTAAAATGTGGTATCTATCAGCTTACCCCAAGGGCATCCAAGATGTAGGTGTCTTTTTTTCTTCAGTAGATCCAATTTTGATGTTTTTAGGTCAAACCGTTCTAGTCTGTCAGTCATATAATGGCAGGTATAGGTCACTGTCTCTATAAGAGGGAAAAAGAACATGCACAGAGAAATCCAAATTAAACAATTCCCCATCGTAACTACACATTGATGGCCTAAGACACGAAACGAGCGGTTTGTGTGAGAAAACGAACAGTATTTATATTGTTTTTACCTCTTGTACACAACCATGTCCAAGTGATCTGAGTGCACACACACATCCGGTGTGTGACGTGTGTGTGCGCGCGCTCTGGCTCACGCTGCATTCACACGGGGCGTCGGCGTCAACGCTTGACGGAGGGCGTGTCTGAAGCGTGGTGCTGACGCAACTTCGTGGTATTTTCTTGTTGGAAGACGCGCACTGTCATCGCTCGTGTCGTTTCTGAACTGTCTACTCTAGGATAATGATGACTTCTTTTAAGCAGACCCGCTTGCTGTCATGCATTGTATTTCTATACGAGCGCTCCATGTATCCGTTTCATTCATCTGTAGCTCGCCAAACACACATGCCACAACCCCTCCTCACCCTGCGTCACTGCCACCTAACCATGTAAAATATAACAGATCCAGGAACAGTTTATTGAGACATGACACCGGCGAGAAAAAAAAAAAGGAATCTTACTATGACGAAGGATTAGTCCATGAATAATATTTGTGCCATTCCGAAATTAAAGAGCCATCATTTTGTACCAAAAGGAATATACATAACCGTATATAATAATACTGTCAAACAATTCAAATAATTTTTTAAAGCACCACGCTTCAGACACGCCCTCCGTCAAGCGTTGACGCTGAGTTACAGATGAATGAAACGGATACATGGAGCGCTCGTATAGAAATACAATGCATGACAGCAAGCGGGTCTGCTTAAAAGAAGTCATCATTATCCTAGAGTAGACAGTTCAGAAACGACACGAGCGATGACAGTGCGCGTCTTCCAACAAGAAAATACCACGAAGTTGCGTCAGCACCACGCTTCAGACACGCCCTCCGTCAAGCGTTGACGCCGACGCCCCGTGTGAATGCAGCGTGAGCCAGAGCGCGCACACACACACGTCACACACCGGATGCGTGTGCGCACTCAGATCACTTGGACATGGTTGTGTACAAGAGGTAAAAAACGATATAAATACTGTTCGTTTTCTCACACAAACCGCTCGTTTCGTGTCTTAGGCCATCAATGTGTAGTTACGATGGGGAATTGTTTAATTTGGATTTCTCTGTGCATGTTCTTTTTCCCTCTTATAGAGACAGTGACCTATACCTGCCATTATATGACTGACAGACTAGAACGGTTTGACCTAAAAACATCAAAATTGGATCTACTGAAGAAAAAAAGACACCTACATCTTGGATGCCCTTGGGGTAAGCTGATAGATACCACATTTTAATTTCAAAGTGAACTATCCCTTTAAGCTGATTACTAAACTAGAAACCGTGTTTGAGTTATTCTCTGTGAAATAATTACAATTTATTACTTTTGCATGGACAGAAATGCAAAAAAGTCACATTTTGCACTAATTCTGTACAGGATCGATGCTGCTGCTCCATTATGTGTATATCAGTATTTTGTCTTGTATCTATACTTTCTTAAATCAGAATACATTTTAAGAAGCAAAATGACATGAGATAATAAGTCTTGTTTAATGAGAAACTTAAAAAATAACTTTGAATGAAGTTGATTTTTCTGAGCCCATTAGCAGATTTTTTTGTTGTTTTAATCATAAATTCACATAATTTTCTCATTAAACAAGACTTCTTATCTTGTGTAGTTTTGCGTCTCCTTAAAATGTATTCTGATTTAAGCAAGTATAGATACTTGTGCTGGAAAACAAGACAAAAATACTGAGAAAGAAGCACTTTTTGTAGTGTCTGTGTTGGCAATTTTGGGTCAGAATGAGCTGTAAAATGCACCAGATTCAACGCCAGTCAAAATTTTTATCCAAAAAAATGGCTAAAAGTTTTATGCAAACAATAACAGTCACTCTGCATGCAAACACACACATATCACCAGCGTAAACATACACAACACAGACGTTTCAGTGCATCCAGCTGCTTTAATAACAAAAGCACGCTGTGAAATCTGTGAAGTTATTCTAAAACTGCAGAGGCTTCTGGGTAAATCTGCTCTGAGCTGTTTTCATTAGTTGTGCATGAACCCCGCGGCTCACAGGTTTAAAAAAGTACACTTCTATAATGTACTTAAAGTGCTCTGTTTTCATGCACTAATTTTGAACTTAATATACTAAAAATGATTCTTTAGTACTTCTTAAGATAAACTTAAGATCATCTAAGTGTACTCAACTGTGCTATTTTTGGGACACCATGAATATGAACTAAAATGCGCTTTTAACATACTATCTCTGAATTTAAAAAATGTGTTTAGTCACCACTTGTGTAGTACACTTGAACCCATCTTTCATACACTGAAAAAATGATAAAAAAATGTTTTAAGGTAAGTTGATGCAAACAATTTATTTTAGCTACATTAAAAAAAAAAAAAGTTGAAAAGTTACATTTAAAAAAAATGTATTCAGTAACCACTTGTAGTACACTTGAGGATACTAGTGTATACTTAAGTGTACTACAAGTGGTTCCCTATCTGTCGGTCACTACGAGTTATGTCGTGACGACATAGGGGATTTACTTGGAAGCCCCAATCATCTCTGACTAGAGAAAACGCCAATGAATATTGGCTAGTGGAATTTGCATACCTGAGCCACTCCCCGTGCACACGGGTATAAATAGGCGACAGGTGCATCCACTGATCAGATTTTTGCTTCGGAGCCAAGTGGATGAACGTGTTGATCTCCACAAAGCCATTCATCTGTCTGGAAGCTGTTCTGGTTGGCGTCACGGTGCGAACAGCGGTGTCCCTGTCTGCAGCGATTCCCCTGGGCACTTCAACTAAGAGCAGATTTCCTAAAAGAGCAAAAAGCACGGCCGATTCACGTCTTTTTAAAGACGCTGTTCCGGCCGTGTCCTCTTGGTTGCGGTCGTTTCCTATCCTCTGTCGACAGCCACGATCATTGTCTTCAGTGTCTGGGCATCCAGCGCGCTGAAGCTGCGTTCGTGGATGGTTTATGCGTTCGTTCTGAGCGTGTAACCATGGCAGCGCTGCGATCGCGCCTCTCTCTCCTCTCGGGGATGAGAGAGGCTCCCTCTGTCACTACCCGCGCTGGCTTCTCTGCCACGAGCAGAGAACCATCGGCTAGTGCTCTGGGCGATCTGAGGTTACAGTGAGAGCTTTCCGCCGGGTCAGTCCCCACGGACCTTTCACTCCTCCCGCAGCAGCGGTTCTGTGCGGCTCCCCGGTGATTCTGCTGTGCCGTCTCACGGCGTGCCCAGCGTTTCATTTGGCGCGCTGATAGAGGATCAGATGTCGATCGCGGCATCGGTGGATGGGCAATCGTCCTCTGAGGATGAAGATTCGGCGAAGCTGCACCCCTCGGGTGTCGCGGCCGCCGCCGAATCAGACCCAGAGTTGACAGCCGTGCTTTCCCGGGCCGCCGCGAGATCGGGGCTGGAGGCGTGCACACCTCCTAGTCCCGAGCCCTCGCGGTGAGATGATTGGCTCCTCGGCACGGGCCGTGGCTCTCGGCCACGCCCTGCCCCGGTTCCTTTCTTTCCGGAAGTGCACGAGGAGCTGATGAAGTGGTGGACGGCCCCTTTTTACGGCCAGAAGCGGCTCGTCTGCCTCCTCCATCCTCGCTACCCTCAATGGCAGGGCGGCTACGGGGTACGTCGACATTCCCCAGGTGGAGAGTGCGGTTGCAGTGCACTTGTGCCTGCAAAACGCCGCCACTTGGAGGAATTGTCCTCGTCTCCCGTCCAAAGCCTGTAAGCTACGGCCGCTCTCGCGGCCAAGGCTTGCAGTGCTGCGGGCCAAGCCGCCTCTGCGCTGCATGCCAAGGCTATCCTGCGTGCACACCAAGCCATGGCATTAAATGCACGAGGGTAGTACCAACCCGAGGTTGAAGCAGGAACTGCGCTCAGCGACTGGCCTCGCCCTACGGGCAGGGTAAGTCGCAACGCAGACCCTCGAAGGCGATGTCCACAGGTGTGGTCCAAGAGCGCCATCTATGGCTCTGCCTTGCTGAGAGGAGCGATGTCGACAAAGTGAGCTTTCTCGACGCTCTCGTCTCGCAGGCTTGACTGTTCGGCGACACTGTCGAGGACTGTGCCCAGCAGTTCTCGGCAGTACAGAAGCAGACCGAGGCAACACATCTTGCCCCGGCGTGATGCACCGCTCCGCCGCAGAGCAAGACCCAGTCTGCTTGTCGCCGTGGGCGCCCTCCTGTGCCCTCCAGAGTTAGGGAACAGGTAAGTAACGGCTCCGCCCCGTGCTGAATCGTAAGCCGGCGCGTCGAGCCTCTCGCAGGAGCGCGGCGCCCCCTGTGTTCCAGCTGGCCCCTATGTCGTCCAGAGAGGCGATAAAGCGGCCCTGACACAGGCAACCCGGAGATGTGGGAGCCTGCTTGATCTCAGGAGATGGCGAGGACAGCGCCACTCCTTCCCCCGAAGGAGGGCAGGGGGAGAATCATTCATTCTGTTCCGCCGCTGGCTCAGGGGCCAGCGGTACCCACATTATCAAGTAAGAGCAATTCCCTTTCCTCCGAGTTTTTAGGTCCACGGGTCGACAGTGTGCGACGCGTTGCTTCCTCACTCTCACCCGCGACCCATTTTGCCAGCGGCCAAGAGAGTGCGGTTCGGGGACGCAGTGCTTCCCCACGCACTTCTAGCCAGTCCCTACGGGGACTCAGGGAGTTCTGCGAGGATGAGTCAGAACGCAGGGCCTTCTGTACCATCCAGCCTTACTCCCATTCGCTGCACCACTGCGGGTACGTCGATTGTGCCGTTGGAGCCACTTGCACGGCGTCTGGAGGCGTGGCTTGCGCTGCCCAGCCCGTCTCGTTGGCTCACGCGCACAATTCGACTCGGCTACGCGATTCAGTTCGCCAGGCGACCTCCCAAGTTCAGCGGCGTTCTCGAGACTGCGGTGGCAGCTCGGAATGCTCCTGTCTTGCGCGAGGAGATTGCTGTCCTCCTGGCAAGGATGCAATCGAGCCGGTCCCTCCAGCCGAGATGAGGCAGGGGGTTTACAGCCCTTATTTCATCGTACCCAAGAAAGTCGGTGGCCTTCGACCAATCCTGGATTGCGACTCCTGAACCGGGCCCTGCACAGGCTCCCGTTTAAGATGTTGACGCACAGGCGCATGATCAAATGCATACAGCCCCGGGATTGGTTTGCAGCGATCGACCTGAAGGATGCTTACTTTCGTGTTTCGATCCTTCCGCGACACAGACCGTCCTGCGGTTTGCGTCCGGGGGTCGGGCATGGCAGTACAGTGTCCTCCCCTTCGGGCTCTCCCTGTCCGCCCGTGTCTTCGCGAAGATCGCGGAGGGTGCCCTTGCCCCGTTACGGGAAGTGGGCATCAGGATCCTCAACTGTCTCGAGCATGGCCCGCACACGAGAACAGTTGTGCGATCACAGGGACCTGGTGCTTCGGCACCTCAGCCAGTTGGGGCTTCGGGTCAACTAGGAAAAGAGCAAGCTCTCCCCTGCGTAGAGAATCTCTTTTCTTAGAGTGGAGTAGACTCGGTGAGTATGAAGGCGCGCCTCACGGAAGAGCGCGCCCAATCAGTGCTGAACTGCCTGAGTTCCTTCAGAGGCAGGACTGTGGCCCCGCTGAAACTGTTTCAGAGGCTCCTGGGGCATATGGCATCCGTAGCTGCAGTCATGCCGCTCGGATTGCTTCATATGAGACCACTTCAGCACTGGTTGCACTCCCGAGTCCCGAGGTGGGCATGGCGCCGCGGTGCACTTCGGGTGAACATCACACAGGAGTGTCGCTGCTCCTTCAGCCCCTGGACAGACCTTGCCTTTCTACGGGCCGGGGTGCCCTTAGAACAAGTGTCTCGGCATATTGTTGTCACAACAGATGCCTCCAGCACGGGCTGGGGCGCTACATGCAACGGGCAGGCAGCCTCGGGGCTCTGGACGGGCCTCGACTGCTTTGGCACATCAACTGCCTAGAGCTGCTGGCAGTGCATCTAGCCTTGCGGCAGTTTCGGCCACTGCTGTTAGGCAAGCATGTGTTGGTCCATACTGACAACACTGCGGCTGTGTCGTATATCAACCGGATGGGGGGTATACGATCACGCCGCATGTCACAGCTCGCCCGCCATCTCCTCCTCTGGAGTCACACGCAGCTCAAATTGCTGCGCGCTGTCCACGTTCCGGGGGAGCTCAATCGTGCGGCCGACGCGCTCTCACGACAGCTCACTTCCCCGGAGAATGGCGACTCCATCCCGAGACGATCCGGCTGATCTGGAGTCGATTCGGGGAAGCTCAGGTAGACCTGTTTGCTTCCCACGAGTCCTCCCACTGCCAGCTGTATTTCTCCCTGACCGAGGGCACCCTCGGCACGGACGCACTGGCACACAGCTGGCCTCGGGTGTGCATCAAGTATGCATTTCCCCCAGTGAGCCTGCTCGCACAGACACTGTGCAAGTCAGGGAGGACGAGGAGCAGGTCCTGCTGGTCGCGCCGTTCTGGCCCACCCGGACCTGGTTCCCGAACTCATTCTCCTCGCGACAGCCCCTCCCTGGCCCATTCCTCTGAGGAAGGACTTCCTCTCTCAGGGGCTCGGCACCATTGGCACCCGCGTCCAGACCCTGGAACCTCCATGTGTGGCTCCTGGATGGGACGCGGCAGACTTGAGTGGTCTCCCACAGGCGGTGGTAGAGACCATCACTCAGGCTGGAGCTCCTTCTACAAGGCAAGCCTATGTACTGAAGTGGAGTCTGTTCGTGAACTGGTGTTCTTCTCGCCGAGAAGACCCCCGAAGATGCACGATTGGAGTAGTGCTTTCTTTCCTGCAAGAAAGGTTGGAGCGTAGGCTGTCACCCTCCACCTTGAAAGTGTATGTGGCCGCTATCGTGGCCCATCACGATGCAGTGGACGGCCGGTCCCTGGGAAAGCATGATCTCATCGTGAGGTTCCTGAGGGGTGCCAGGAGGTTGTATCCCCCTAGGCTACCCCTGAGGCCCTCCTGGGACCTCTCTATCGTCCTGGCTGGACTTCAGAGGGGTCCCTGTGAGCCGCTGGACTCAGTCGAGCTAAGGGAACAGGTAAGTAGCGGTTACCTGTCGGTTAAGACAGCGCTCCTGACCGCACTCACTTCCATCAGAGGGTCAGGGACCTCCAAGCATTTTCGGTGAGCGAAGAGTGCCTTGTGTTTGGGCCGGACTACTCTCACGTTGTCCTGAGACCCCGGCCTGGATACGTGCCCAAGGTTCCCACCACGCCCTTCCGCGATCAGGTGGTGAACCTGCAAGCACTGCCTTCGGAGGAGGCAGACCCAGCCTTAGCGTTGCTGTGTCCCGTAAGAGCATTGCGCATATACGTGGACCGCACCCGGAGCTTCGGAAGCTCTGAGCAGCTCCTTGTCTGTTACGGTGGTCAGCAGAAAGGGAAGGCTGTCTCCAAGCAGAGGTTGGCCCACTGGATAGTGGATGCCATCGCCTTGGCGTACCAATCCCAAGGCGAGCCGTGCCCCATGGGGTGAGGGCTCACTCCACACGGAGTGTTGCCTCCTCCTATGCGTTGGCGCACGGTGCCTCTCTGGCAGACATCTGTAGAGCTGCGGGCTGGGCGACACCGAACACCTTCGCGAGATTCTACAGTCTCTGCGTTGAGCCAGTTTCTTCCTGTGTGTGGGTAACAGGTAAGTGGCAGGAAGAACTGGCTGGTGTCACGCTTGCTGCGCCATTCCCCCTCACCCGGGGATACGAGCGCCTGTTTTCTCCTCCAGTTCAGTTCCCCGGACGGCGAACCCTGGTGGAGTTCCTCCAGCACCCCCGGCAGTCAGACTGGGCGGAGCAGTCTGACGCCAGGCCCTGTACTTGTGCTAGCTCGCCCGGGTCTCCGGTCAGCCCCTGTACTCGGCTAGGTGTCCGTACGGCTTTGATTCCCCTCGGGTAATCCCATACGTGTATTCTTCCAC
>CM041806.1:2141363-2150477 GCA_023376895.1 Aspiorhynchus laticeps | reverse complement strand
AAAAACGACGACAGCTGTGGTGAAATGAGATAAAACGAGCGGACTGGACAGAAACGATCGTCAAAAATGCTCGCACATGTCAGCACACTTCTTATCAGAAAAGGTTCAATAAAGTATTGTTTTTTGTTGTTATGGGCTCGTCTAAAGATTTCATATGCATATCACTATGTCGTGTATGAAATAATGTCTGTGTGCATGTGTGTAAAACAACAAACCGACGATTTATATGCTTAATCATATGTAATATGCATTGTTGTGATTAATTGTGGCTGCAATAATAATGTAGTAAAAATAGTTGCCTGCTGAAATTGAAATATATATATACATCTTCATGACTAGATACACGGTGAGTTTGTCTGTACTATACACGTCAACCGGATCGTCCATCCTTCGGGTCGGCCAATCTGGTTTCGTCCGTTAAAAGTTATCCTTTTCAAATAACAATTGCGGTCCTGGACAGTGCATCTATACCTTACATATGCAGGTAAAATCAGAATTTCTCCAGTTATTATTTAAAAAACAAGCTAAACACACTTTATAGCTAGCTTTAGTGAAGCAGTCAGGGAAATCTTTCTGCCACAGAAAAACCTCACAATGTTTACTGACAGAAAAAGGGTCTATTGGGGGACTCATACATAACTATTACCTATAAGGTTAAAACATGTACTGATGCTCATGAAGGCAACACAATGCATTAAGCATTATTATTTTTGAATTGGATGATCAGGGTAAATTGTACTTACTTTGTCGTCTGGGAAACATTTAAGTATTTATGTAGCTTCATAAGCGCAGTACCAAATAAAAAAATATGATCTTTAAACAAAATAAGAAAAATTTACACTGTTCAAAAGTTTTCACCCCCCAGCTCTTACTGCATTGTGTTGCCTTCTTGAGCATCAGTACATGTGTCCACCTTTTGTAATAACTGTGTATGAGTCCCTCCATGTGAAAAGATGGATCTCAAAATCATACAGTCACTGTTGGAAAGGGTTCAAATATGCAGAAGATGCTGGAAAACCAAAGATTGTGCAGGAGCTGGAGGATTTTTCTGAAGAACAGCTCAGTTTAACTGTTCAGAACCAACGAGAGACTCATGAACAACTATCACAACACAGAAAGACAGTCGTGGATCATCAGAAAACACAGATTTTTAAGATTCAAGGGTGTGTAAACTTTTGAACGAGGTCATTTTTTATGAATTCAGTTATTATTTTGTCTTGTGGAGAATATATAAACATCTGTTATGTGAAATAGCTTATCCAGGAGAGAACTAAATAAATAAATTTTAATGATTCCTCTTATTTAGTTAAAATTATTAACATATTTGCATATTCTGCAAGGGGTGTGTAATCTTATGAGCTAAACTGTATGTGCGTGTGTGTGTGTTTATGGCTCTAAGAACAGAAGGCAGGGTCAGGTCGAGCAGGTTGACTCGGTTTAATTGGGTGTATTAACAGCTGATATTTCTGACAGTGTTTGTGGTGCAGCACTGAAGAAACAATGACGTTCTTATAGTTAGAGATTCATCATGTTATCTCAGAGCGTGTCACAGACAGACCACCACGTTACCATCTGATGTGCACAGAAATCAGCAGATCTGTTTAATTCACATCATGCAGAGTCAGTGTGAACATCACATCAGTCCACATGGAAACTGAAACCTGTTTGAGCTTCTAGTAGCTCCATCAGTAACACCAAGGTTTTGGGTTCAATTCACAGAAAAGCAAGAACTGATCAAATTGAATGCAACATCAGTCACTTTGGATAAAAGCATCTGCCAAATGCATAAAACTGCATATTGAGATCTTTGTGAAGCAGCATTTAGCTTAAAGGGATAGTTCACTTTGAAATTAAAATGTGGTATCTATCAGCTTACCCCAAGGGCATCCAAGATGTAGGTGTCTTTTTTTCTTCAGTAGATCCAATTTTGATGTTTTTAGGTCAAACCGTTCTAGTCTGTCAGACATATAATGGCAGGTATAGGTCACTGTCTCTATAAGAGGGAAAAAGAACATGCACAGAGAAATCCAAATTAAACAATTCCCCATCGTAACTACACATTGATGGCCTAAGACACGAAACGAGCGGTTTGTGTGAGAAAACGAACAGTATTTATATTGTTTTTTACCTCTTGTACACAACCATGTCCAAGTGATCTGAGTGCACACACACATCCGGTGTGTGACGTGTGTGTGCGCGCGCTCTGGCTCACGCTGCATTCACACGGGGCGTCGGCGTCAACGCTTGACGGAGGGCATGTCTGAAGCGTGGTGCTGACGCAACTTCGTGGTATTTTCTTGTTGGAAGACGCGCACTGTCATCGCTCGTGTTGTTTCTGAACTGTCTACTCTAGGATAATGATGACTTCTTTTAAGCAGACCCGCTTGCTGTCATGCATTGTATTTCTATACGAGCGCTCCATGTATCCGTTTCACTCATCTGTAACTAGCCAAACACACATGCCACAACTCCACCCTCCTCACCCTGCGTCACTGCCACCTAACCATGTAAAAAATAACAGATCCAGGAACAGTTTATTGAGACATGACACCGGCGAGAAAAAAAAAAAGGAATCTTACTATGACGAAGGATTAGTCCATGAATAATATTTGTGCCATTCCGAAATTAAAGAGCCATCATTTTGTACCAAAAGGAATATACATAACCGTATATAATAATACTGTCAAACAATTCAAATAATTTTTTAAAGCACCACGCTTCAGACACGCCCTCCGTCAAGCGTTGACGCTGAGTTACAGATGAATGAAACAGATACATGGAGCGCTCGTATAGAAATACAATGCATGACAGCAAGCGCGTCTGCTTAAAAGAAGTCATCATTATCCTAGAGTAGACAGTTCAGAAACGACACGAGCGATGACAGTGCGCGTCTTCCAACAAGAAAATACCACGAAGTTGCGTCAGCACCACGCTTCAGACACGCCCTCCGTCAAGCGTGAGCCAGAGCGCGCGCACACACACGTCACACACCGGATGTGTGTGTGCACTCAGATCACTTGGACATGGTTGTGTACAAGAGGTAAAAAACGATATAAATACTGTTCGTTTTCTCACACAAACCGCTCGTTTCGTGTCTTAGGCCATCAATGTGTAGTTACGATGGGGAATTGTTTAATTTGGATTTCTCTGTGCATGTTCTTTTTCCCTCTTATAGAGACAGTGACCTATACCTGCCATTATATGACTGACAGACTAGAACGGTTTGACCTAAAAACATCAAAATTGGATCTACTGAAGAAAAAAAGACACCTACATCTTGGATGCCCTTGGGGTAAGCTGATAGATACCACATTTTAATTTCAAAGTGAACTATCCCTTTAAGCTGATTACTAAACTAGAAACCGTGTTTGAGTTATTCTCTGTGAAATAATTACAATTTATTACTTTTGCATGGACAGAAATGCAAAAAAGTCACATTTTGCACTAATTCTGTACAGGATCGATGCTGCTGCTCCATTATGTGTATATCAGTATTTTGTCTTGTTTCTATACTTTCTTAAATCAGAATACATTTTAAGAAGCAAAATGACATGAGATAATAAGTCTTGTTTAATGAGAAACTTAAAAAATAACTTTGAATGAAGTTGATTTTTCTGAGCCCATTAGCAGATTTTTTTGTTGTTTTAATCATAAATTCACATAATTTTCTCATTAAACAAGACTTCTTATCTTGTGTAGTTTTGCGTCTCCTTAAAATGTATTCTGATTTAAGCAAGTATAGATACTTGTGCTGGAAAACAAGACAAAAATACTGAGAAAGAAGCACTTTTTGTAGTGTCTGTGTTGGCAATTTTGGGTCAGAATGAGCTGTAAAATGCACCAGATTCAACGCCAGTCAAAATTTTTATCCAAAAAAAATGGCTAAAAGTTTTTTTGGATATGATCCAAAAAAATATGATCTTTAAACAAAATAAGAAAAATTTACACTGTTCAAAAGTTTTCACCCCCCAGCTCTTACTGCATTGTGTTGCCTTCTTGAGCATCAGTACATGTTTCCACCTTTTGTAATAACTGTGTATGAGTCCCTCCATGTGAAAAGATGGATCTCAAAATCATACAGTCACTGTTGGAAAGGGTTCAAATATGCAGAAGATGCTGGAAAACCAAAGATTGTGCAGGAGCTGGAGGATTTTTCTGAAGAACAGCTCAGTTTAACTGTTCAGAACAAACGAGAGACTCATGAACAACTATCACAACACAGAAAGACAGTCGTGGATCATCAGAAAACAACACAGATTATTAAGATTCAAGGGTGTGTAAACTTTTGAACGAGGTCATTTTTTATGAATTCAGTTATTATTTTGTCTTGTGGAGTATATATAAACATCTGTTATGTGAAATAGCTTATCCAGGAGAGTACTAAATAAAAAATAACATGCAATTTTAATGATTCCTCTTATTTAGTTAAAATTATTAACATATTTGCATATTCTGCAAGGGGTGTGTAATCTTATGAGCCAAACTGTATGTGTTTGTGTGTGTGTTTATGGCTCTAAGGACAGAAGGCAGGGTCAGGTCGAGCAGGTTGACTCTGTTTAATTGGGTGTATTAACAGCTGATATTTCTGACAGTGTTTGTGGTGCAGCACTGAAGAACAATGACGTTCTTATAGTTAGAGATTCAGAGCGTGTCAGATGTCTCAGTCACAGACAGACCACCACAGTCCATTTACCATCTGATGTGCTCAGAAATCAGCAGATCTGTTTAATTCACATCATGCAGAGTCAGTTTGAACATCACATCAGTCCACATGGAAACTGAAACCTGTTTGAGCTTCTAGTAGCTCCATCAGTAACACCAAGGTTTTGGGTTCAATTCACAGAAAAGCAAGAACTGATCAAATTGAATGCAACATCAGTCACTTTGGATAAAAGCATCTGCCAAATGCATAAAACTGCATATTGAGATCTTTGTGAAGCAGCATTTAGCTTAAAGGGATAGTTCACTTTGAAATTAAAATGTGGTATCTATCAGCTTACCCCAAGGGCATCCAAGATGTAGGTGTCTTTTTTTCTTCAGTAGATCCAATTTTGATGTTTTTAGGTCAAACCGTTCTAGTCTGTCAGTCATATAATGGCAGGTATAGGTCACTGTCTCTATAAGAGGGAAAAAGAACATGCACAGAGAAATCCAAATTAAACAATTCCCCATCGTAACTACACATTGATGGCCTAAGACACGAAACGAGCGGTTTGTGTGAGAAAACGAACAGTATTTATATCGTTTTTTACCTCTTGTACACAACCATGTCCAAGTGATCTGAGTGCACACACACATCCGGTGTGTGACGTGTGTGTGCGCGCGCTCTGGCTCACGCTGCATTCACACGGGGCGTCGGCGTCAACGCTTGACGGAGGGCGTGTCTGAAGCGTGGTGCTGACGCAACTTCGTGGTATTTTCTTGTTGGAAGACGCACACTGTCATCGCTCGTGTCGTTTCTGAACTGTCTACTCTAGGATAATGATGACTTCTTTTAAGCAGACCCGCTTGCTGTCATGCATTGTATTTCTATACGAGCGCTCCACGTATCCGTTTCATTCATCTGTAGCTCGCCAAACACACATGCCACAACTCCACCCTCCTCACCCTGCGTCACTGCCACCTAACCATGTAAAATATAACAGATCCAGGAACAGTTTATTGAGACATGACACCGGCGAGGAAAAAAAAAAGGAATCTTACTATGACGAAGGATTAGTCCATGAATAATATTTGTGCCATTCCGAAATTAAAGAGCCATCATTTTGTACCAAAAGGAATATACATAACCGTATATAATAATACTGTCAAACAATTCAAATAATTTTTTAAAGCACCACGCTTCAGACACGCCCTCCGTCAAGCGTTGACGCTGAGTTACAGATGAATGAAACGGATACGTGGAGCGCTCGTATAGAAATACAATGCATGACAGCAAGCGGGTCTGCTTAAAAGAAGTCATCATTATCCTAGAGTAGACAGTTCAGAAACGACACGAGCGATGACAGTGCGCGTCTTCCAACAAGAAAATACCACGAAGTTGCGTCAGCACCACGCTTCAGACACGCCCTCCGTCAAGCGTGAGCCAGAGCGCGCGCACACACACGTCACACACCGGATGTGTGTGTGCACTCAGATCACTTGGACATGGTTGTGTACAAGAGGTAAAAAACGATATAAATACTGTTCGTTTTCTCACACAAACCGCTCGTTTCGTGTCTTAGGCCATCAATGTGTAGTTACGATGGGGAATTGTTTAATTTGGATTTCTCTGTGCATGTTCTTTTTCCCTCTTATAGAGACAGTGACCTATACCTGCCATTATATGACTGACAGACTAGAACGGTTTGACCTAAAAACATCAAAATTGGATCTACTGAAGAAAAAAAGACACCTACATCTTGGATGCCCTTGGGGTAAGCTGATAGATACCACATTTTAATTTCAAAGTGAACTATCCCTTTAAGCTGATTACTAAACTAGAAACCGTGTTTGAGTTATTCTCTGTGAAATAATTACAATTTATTACTTTTGCATGGACAGAAATGCAAAAAAGTCACATTTTGCACTAATTCTGTACAGGATCGATGCTGCTGCTCCATTATGTGTATATCAGTATTTTGTCTTGTTTCTATACTTTCTTAAATCAGAATACATTTTAAGAAGCAAAATGACATGAGATAATAAGTCTTGTTTAATGAGAAACTTAAAAAATAACTTTGAATGAAGTTGATTTTTCTGAGCCCATAGCAGATTTTTTTGTTGTTTTAATCATAAATTCACATAATTTTCTCATTAAACAAGACTTCTTATCTTGTGTAGTTTTGCGTCTCCTTAAAATGTATTCTGATTTAAGCAAGTATGGATACTTGTGCTGGAAAACAAGACAAAAATACTGAGAAAGAAGCACTTTTTGTAGTGTCTGTGTTGGCAATTTTGGGTCAGAATGAGCTGTAAAATGCACCAGATTCAACGCCAGTCAAAATTTTTATCCAAAAAAATGGCTAAAAGTTTTATGCAAACAATAACAGTCACTCTGCATGCAAACACACACAGATCACCAGCGTAAACATACACAACACAGACGTTTCAGTGCATCCAGCTGCTTTAATAACAAAAGCACGCTGTGAAATCTGTGAAGTTATTCTAAAACTGCAGAGGCTTCTGGGTAAATCTGCTCTGAGCTGTTTTCATTAGTTGTGCATGAACCCCGCGGCTCCCAGGTTTAAAAAAGTACACTTCCATAACGTACTTAAAGTGCACTAATTTTGAACTTAATATACTAAAAATGATTATTTAGTACTTGTTAAGATAAACTTAAGATCATCTAAGTGTACTCAACTGTGCTATTTTTGGGACACCATGAATATGAACTAAAATGCGCTTTTAACATACTATCTCTGAATTTAAAAAATGTGTTTAGTCACCACTTGTGTAGTACACTTGAACCCATCTTTCATACACTGAAAAAATGATAAAAAAAATGTTTTAAGGTAAGTTGATGCAAACAATTTATTTTAGCTACATTAAAAAAAAAAAAAAGTTGAAAAGTTACATTTAAAAAAATGTATTCAGTAACCACTTGTAGTACACTTGAGGATACTAGTGTATACTCAAGTGTACTACAAGTGGTTACTGAATACATTTTTTTAATTCAGAGATAGTATGTTAAAAGCGCATTTTAGATCATATTCATAGTGTCCCAAAATAGCACAGTTGAGTACACTTAGATGATCTTAAGTAGCACTAAAGAATCACTTTTAGGCCTGGTTTCACAGACAGGGTTTAGACTAAGCCAGGATTAGGTCATAGTTCAATTAGGACATTTAAGTAATTTTTATAAACATGCTTAGAAAAAAACATTACTGGGCATCTTGAGACAAAACAAAGGCACTGATATATTTTAAGATCAGTCAGTGCAGGTTTATTTCAGATGAAACAGCTCAGGACTAGGCTTAAGCCTTGTCTGTGAAACCGGGGTTAGTATATTAAGTACATAATTAGTGCGTGATAATAGAGCACTTTAAGTACATTACGAAAGTGTACTTGTTTTTAACCTGGGCTCTCCATTGGCTCAGAGTCTGAAAGCCGAAGCGTGTTCTGATGCAGACGCTCCGTCAAACCCGTCGTGATCTCGAGACTTGAGGTTTATGTGCTCTTCACGCTGGCCGGGTCACACTCGTGTTCTCCGTGTCGGGCCGAGAGCCGGTCCAGAGAGCGTGGCGAGTGTGTGGGCGTCCGGCAGCGGCAGCAGCGGGCGAGATCGGCGCGGAACGAGGGCGTGTAGAGACCGTAGATCACCGGGTCGCAGCAGGTGTTCAGATTCCCGAACACAAAGAGCAGGTGATGGATGTACTCGGGCGTGACCTTCAGCATCTCCGGCTGGAACCAGTACCAGATGCCCAGCAGATAGTAGGGCGTCCAGCAGATCACGAACGACAGGACGATGATGATGGTCATCTTCAGCGTCTTCATCCGGGCTTTCGGGATCATGTCTGTGCCGCTGCGTCTCAGAGCCTCGCCTGCTGCAGACACAAACACGGCATCAGTGATCAGAGACGTTCCTCAAACAGAAGAGCATTGCGTTCGCAACATTGAGGTCATGGGTTCGATTCCTAGGGAATGCATGATCTGATTTACATTTATGCACTGGACAGATAAAGCAACTTACATTGCATTCAACATAAACATTTAATCAGTTCACGCTTTCCCGGGGAATGAAACCCATAACCTTGGTGTTGCAAGCGTTGTGCTCTTCTGTTTGAGTTACAGGAAGGCTGAAACTAAAACTGATCAAACATAGCTTGAATGCAATACAAGTCAGATAAAACATCTGCCAAATGCATGAATGAAAATGTGAAATGAGCCATTATGTATTTGTCATTTTGATTTTTTTTTCTCTCAATATGACTATGGTTTCTTTTACTTTTTTTTCATATTTGAGTTATTTTAGTACATCAACTTAAAACAATCAAAATTGCTTTTTTTCAGATTTTATTTCAGTTCATATTTATTTTATGTCAAGTTAAAAATGTTCTTTATGATTTTAGTCTAATTAACAATGCTCTTGCTAAATGCTCTAATTAACAATCTGCTAAAAGCAATTCAACATCC
>CM041806.1:2053863-2138863 GCA_023376895.1 Aspiorhynchus laticeps | reverse complement strand
TCATAATCATGACTTTTAATCTCATAATGACTTTATCTCAAAATTTATATTTTTACCTCATAATTGATTTTTTTTATCTTACTGATACTTTCTACCTCATTTTGACCTTTTACCTCATAATTATAGTTGTCATACGTTTGACTTTTTATGTCATAATTATGACTCTTTATCTCATAATTTTGATTATCTCATAATTCCGACTTTTTATCTCATAATTGACTTATTTTATCCCATTTAGACATTTATCTCATAGTTATGATTTTTTTTATCTCAAAATTGATACTTTTACCTCAATTGATGTTTAAATCTCATAATTTATACTTTTATCTCATAATTTAGATTATCTAATAATTATAACATTTTATCTCATAATTGTCATACTTTTGACGTCATAATTGACTCTTTTTCTCATATTTTCAATTCTCATTACTCTGACTTTCTCATAATTATGACTCATTGTATCTTTCGACATCTCATAATTATGATTTTTTTAATCTTATTGATACTTTCTACCTCATTTTGACCTTTTATCTCATAATTTTGATTATCTCATAATTCCGACTTTTTATCTCATAATTATGACTTATTGTATCCCATTTAGACATTTATCTCATAGTTATGATTTTTTTAATCTCAAAATTGATACTTTTACCTCAATTGATGTTTAAATCTCATAATTGACTTTTTATCTAATTATGAATTAGCATGTCATGACGTTTTTTATGGGGCAGAAAAAGCCTCCCATAGAAACTACACCTGACGTTAAATTTTGTTATTTTAATTTTTTATTTTGGTGGTTTACTCCACATGTGTGTTCCCACATGAAGAAAACGTTACTCATCCCAGATAAACTAAACGTTACGGTAAAATCTATTAGATGATGTGCAAGTCATATTTTGCCGTTACAGTCGAGTGTAAGAGGCTGCGGGACTCTGTACCTTTGCTCTTGTGCATCTGTCTGTTGATCTCGATGAGGATGCAGGTGTAACAGCAGCTCATGACCAGCAGAGGAATCACGTACAGCGTCACGAAATGAAACATGTTGTATGCCGTCTCGTGCCAGCGCTCGTGGAAACTCCCGTGTGTGACACACTGAGTGAAGTCCACGCTCTCCGCTTTCACCGTCCGGAAGATGAACAGCTATAAGAGGAAGAATGACGGATGAGTTGATCAGAACCAGTGAGTATTCATGCATTGGCAAATTATCTGCTATTTTACTCAATAACATGTCTTCTTCCAATAACATGTACATCCAAAATACAGATTGAAGTGTTTATTTTATTGCCCTTTATCTATTTGCGTCTATAGATTCCAATCTTTAAAGTTTTTTTATCTTACAAACACCGAACTTTACAGTTTAATTGCTCTCTATATTCTGACCATGTGTTCATATTTTAGTCACACTGATTTATACAACATTTTATTCCTAAAAACATGTGTCTGTTGACAGTATTTTCTGATTTATGGAGTGATAAAAAGAGAAATCCTAAATCCCCTCTGGAAAAAACTTTAACTCTAATATGACAACAGAATCAAACAAGAATTATGAGCCTGGATTTATCCAATGTTTAGATTTATTTGTGGTAAATTCATGCAAATTAGTGCATATTTCATTACATCAGGGGTTCCCAAACACATTCCTGGAGCCTCCCCAACACTGCACATTTTGCAAGTCTCCTTTATCAATCACACCTGATTCAACTCATCAGCTCATTAGTAGCAACTCCAAGACCTGAAATGGGTGTGTCAGACAGAGACATGCAACATGTGCAGTGTTGGAGAGGCTCCAGGAATGTGTTTGGGAACTCCTGCATTAGATAATGCCTCATTCTGTGAGTGACTATGAGTACGTAAATGTGTGTGAGTGTGTCTGAGTGAGTGAGATAGCATGAGTGAGTGAGTGAGCGTGAATGAGTTAGTGAGTGAGCGTGTGAGTGAGATAGCATGAGTGAGTGAGCGTGAATGAGTTAGTGAGTGAGTGAATATGTGAGTTAGTAAGTGTGAGTTAGTGAATGTGTGAGTTAGTGTGACAGTGTGTGAGTGAGTGAATGTGTGAGTTAGTGAGTGTGTGAGTGAGTGTGTGAGTGAATGAATGTGTGAGTCTGTGAGTTAGTGAATGTGTGAGCGTGAGTGAGAGTGTGTGAGTTAGTGAATGCGTGAGTGAGAGTGTGTGAGTTAGTGAGTGTGTGAGTTAGGGAATGTGTGTTAGTGAGTGAGCATGAGAGATAGCGTGAGCTTAAGTGAGTGAGCATGAGTGTGCGTGAGTGAGTGAGTGAGTGTGCGTATACGAGTGTGTGTGTTTGTGTAAATGTGTGTGAGTGTGACCTGTGGCGACGCGATCAGCGCGCTGAGGCTCCAGGCCAGCAGTAGCATCCTCCTCTTCCTGTGGTGTGCGTTGAGCGAGTCCAGCGGGCGCAGGATGGCGTGATGCCGGTCCAGACTGATGACCACCAGGATGAAGGCAGAGGTTTGCATGGCGAACAGCTTCAGGAAGCACAGCAGCTTACAGAGTCCATCTCCGGCGTACCACTGCACCGTCACGTTCCACACCATGTCCAGCGGCATCACGATGAAGGTCATCATCAGGTCGGCCGACGCCAGACTGATGATGAGAGGACGCAGGTGAGACGCCAGACGCCGGCCGAGCGACACGCTGATGAGGAGCGCCAGGTTACTGACCGCGGCGAACAGAAACAGCACCATGGTGGCCGCGACGCGGGCCTGAGCCGCGGGAGTGAAGGTGGGCGCCGTCCAGTCCATCAGCGGCGGCGGGAGAGACGTGTTAGAGACGGACGGCAGTGACGTGTTATCAGACATCACACCGCTCTGATCTACACCTGCATGAAGAGACACAAACAGCATCTGAATGAGGTAAAACTGAACAACAGCAGTGTAAAATACACTGATATGACAATATCATTTATATAATATACTCAATGTGGTGTGCATACACTTCTAAACCTAAACCTAAACCTGTTTTAGTCATTTAAACTATTCGACTATACTCATAATTATGATTTAGCATAATTTTCACTTTATCTCATAACGTAACTTTTCATTATATTGTCATAATTATGACATCTCATCATTTACATTTTTAAATCTCACAATAATGATGTAAGATGTCAATGTTGACTTCTTTTTTTTTTCTCATAATTTTGACTTTAATCTCATTATTATGAATTGGTATGTCAAATTACAACTTTTCTATATTTTTGTCATAATTATGATTTATGTCATAATTTTGACTCATCTCATAATTTTGACTTTTTAATCACATAATTATGACTTTAAAAAAGTTGTAATTGTGACACTAAGCCATACATATGAGATTTTAACAATCATAATTATGACAAAAAGTCATAATTATGAGATGGTATATCACAATTTTGTCATAATTATGATTTTTTTTATCTCATCATTTATTTATTTTTCCTTATGGGCTGGAAATGGGCTTCCACAGAAACTGAACCTGACACTAAAACACTTTGATTGTGATTAATCTGAGGAATATTCCACATTTGTGTCGCTACATGAACAAAATTTCTGCAATCCTAGATAAACAATTTATGTGTTTGCTAATTTAAGCATCACTGTTATTGCTCATAATTAGTGATATTAAAGTTGTGATAATAGGGTTAGTAATTAATATTAGTAATTAACATTTCAGATTACATGATTAGTTAAGCATTTCTCTTATGGCTCATTATAGTTAGTTATTTGAACAAACCATTATGAGTATTAAAGTTGCAATGAAATTGAAGCAGCAGCAGATCTTTTCTTCAGTATTTTGACGTGTTCTGCATGTTACGAGAAAGGAGATCCAGTTCCATGACAATCAGATTAAACATCACCAGGTCAAAAAAACTGCAAAATGAAACATGCACAGATGAATCGTTCACAGTAAGATACATTTAGAAAACTGATCCAGTGAATTTACATTTCAAACAGATTTTAAAGTGTATTTGAGAGATGCATTCGCTCTTAAACACAGAGCGTCCACAGACACGCCGTCAGATCAGAGCTGATAGCAGAGAAGAGATGTCCTGAGTGTCTTTGTGTGTCTCTGTCCTCGCCGTCAGGAGCTCCAGCTGAGAAACACCACACACATTCAACTAAAGCCCTAATCTGAGCCTGAACTGCCAAACAAGCGTTCCTTCAGCTCCAGGAATTCAGTTCAGCATCACACACACACTGAGACCCGACGTGGATCAGCACAGAACAACACCTCCTGATAGAATCAATAGTGTGTAACACAAACCCATGGAGTCTGTGATCATTAACAAACACTTCACATGTCAAACGAGAAGCCTGAAGAGTCTCGGTGGGGTTTGATGGCTTCATCTGAAGGTCAAAGTTTAGTTTGTTAATCAGGTGAACAGCATAATTGACACACGCTACACCTTCTGACTGCAAATGAATCCAACATCACTGTGTGTCACAATGCAGAGCACTGAATCCAGCGACTGTGGGGTTAAATGTTGTGTGTGAGATCTAGAAGTCTAACAGCACATTATAACCTGGATAGAAACAGCATTTTAGGATTTTTTAACATTCTTGCAGCCCAAACTTACACAAAAGGCATCCCAGGGAATGCATATATAGATTGAATGCAATGCAGTCACTTGGATAAAAGCATAATGCATAAATGTACATTTAAAAAGATTATGAAACATTGATGTCAAATACAAAATATGGTAACGCTTGACTTGAAGCCTTTATGTAATAAAATGCAGTTTTGCTGATTGATTAGCTGAATTGTTTGTGTTTTAATGCATTATGCTTTCTGAAGGAATAGATAAGTATTATACTGTATTAGAACTGTGGTTACAATTAATCATGAGATCATGCAATGCATTGTAAGGTGCATAATGATATATAAAATTTTAATGTAAAGTGTTACCAGAAATCTTTACAATTCTGTGCTATTTATAGGTAAAGAGATCTTCAGGTTTTGTTTTTCAAAGCAAAAGAGATGCCAAATACAGACACATTCTCACATTCATGCTCCTTTTTATGCTTTGAATATAGAATTTGTAATGACAATATGCAAATAATATGCAAAATAGAATCACTTTTGGACTCCACTGCAGTGCATACCGACTGTAAATCTAGACTTGTTAGACATATTTATGCCAGGTCTATAATTTATTAAACAGAACAGGATATTAAAATATTTAATGGCTAGTGCTCCGTCTGCATAAACACTTATATATTCATGTTCATTAAACCATAGAGCAGAATATAGCTCTGCAGGACTAGACACTTAATCAAAGAACGATCTGGATTCTTGTCAGTTTTACAGTTTGGTAGAATTTGAGATGGAACAGATTCATATGAAGGTCCAGTTTCATATTCTAGTAATAAACGAGCTGAGCTGATGATTGTTTACACTCAGCTTTACTGTATTATTACTGTACAAACACATGAAACACATTCCTCATGCTGCATCATTTTTTTTTTTTTTAGCTCTTCATCAAGATCCAGTTTGCTGAATGAAACTCTATCATGAGATGCTCACCTCAGAGTTGTTTCTCTGTAATGCAGGAGAATTCTCCTCCTCTCAGCCTGACTCTGTGTGAAATCCACTCTGTCCCATCGCACTGAATCCTGCTCGAGTCAAGCAAAGGAACTCCTGATTATCCAGATCTCACATCGCATGAGATGAGCAGGTGATGATCGGGATCTGCTGCTCATCCTGGACCCGATCATCACGTCTCATAATCCTGTTTAAGAGAAGCACAAGACATGATGAAGAGAAGCAGAGGAATACTGGAGAACTGAGGCGAGCTGCGGTGAGTACAGACTCTGTGTGTGTGAGTGAGAGAGAGAGAGAGAGAGAGAGAGTGAGTGTGTGTGAGAGAGGGAGTGTGTGAGTGTGTGAGAGGGAGTGTGTGTGTGTGTGTGAGAGAGGGAGTGTGTGAGTGTGTGTGAGAGGGAGTGTGTGTGTGTGTGTGTGAGAGAGAGAGAGTCTCTGTGTGTTTGTGTGTGAGAGAGAGAAATCAAAATCAAACCTACACCCTGAGTGTATCTGGGCGAGTTTTAAAGGGGACCTATTATGCAAAAATCACTTTTATAAGGTGTTTGAACACGGTTGTGTGGCCGCAGTGTGTGAAAACAACCAGCCTATAATGTTAAAAATCCACCAACTCATTTTTTTATAAACCCAATAAATCATAAACAGTCTCTCAGAATGAGCTGTTTCAGATTCTCCCTCTGTGCACGTCACTGAGGGGAACAAGCCCCGCCCATTTGTGATGCTCTCTGCCTCATTAGCATAAACACAGCCCTGAGTGAGAAGCTCCGCCTCCTCCATTACTGGAGATATATACACTGTCAGCTCCAAAGAGGCTTTACAAGTGTTGTGTTTTGGGATGCACTAATGAACATAGGAGTCTCCATAATCTCATCTGAGACGAGGACACTGCTTAAATTTCGTTTTAAATGTTTAGGAATCAATACCAACGCTTCGTGCACGAACGTCAGCTCCAGACAAAGTAAGTATCACGCGTTTGTTTTCCAAATTGTCTTTCTGAAAGAGCTTCTTGTCACTCTGTTAGGTGCTAAACCTATCATTGTCTCTGTGTTTTCACTGATGCTGTCTTCAAGTGCTATCAGAGTGATCGTGAATATGAATGTGGTGGTTAAAAGTTGCATATGAAAGCAACATGAGTCGATCGCATGAAGTTGTCGAGCTCATAACCAGAAGTGGGACTTATAAAGTTTGTGATGGCATGAGACCAGCTATGTTGTTATTTTTATCCCGCCGTGCTCCCCGTCTGTGTAATTCATAAATGCAAATTTATTATGCACAGTATAATCAGATGACTGACTTTGAAACCGAGTAGTTTTCTGTAAAGATAACAGGTTTGTATTAGTGTAATGTTTATTTGCAAAGGCTAGCACTGTTAATGCTGGAGCTCTTGAAGCTCCGCCCTCTTCTCCGGGAGCACCAGCTCATTTGCATTTAAAGCAACACACTCAAAACAGCACGTTTTGGCTCACACCCTAAAAATGCCAATTTTAACAAGCTATACAATGTATATGTGGGGTATATTGAGCTAAAACTTCACATATACGCTCTGGGGACATCAGAGACTTATTTTACATCTTGTAAAAAGGGGCATAATAGGTCCCCTTTAATGGAATATCACACATTGACAGACAGGTAAGAATTCACACCTGTGCGTGTGAGTAGATCAATCATTCTTCAGTAGTTATGGATGCTCTCGAAACACTGCGTCATGAAGCTTTGAAACCTTCGCAAATCATTTATCAAACCGGCAGTCACGTGACTTTAGTCAGCAAGGCTTTGTTACGTCATAACTATGTCGAAATGTTGTCTCGGTAATTATATGTCAATGCTTAAGATAACGCAAGTCATCTTGAAAATATGTATTTTTGCACACTATTGTTAGTCTTGTACTCTTTTGTATTCTTGCTACTAGAGGCGATGAGACTTTAGTTTTGGTTGATCTCTGTGAACACATTGTCTGTTTTTTTGTAATACCTAATCTCAGGTCAATTTTATAAATTTGTAGACATTTTTAATGACACATTTGTAAGGTTAAATATAAGAGTTGTATTTATTAGACTCTTACTGGCACATTAAGCAAGCTCTCCGTAAAGCAAACAAAGCAAGCCCTACAAATCAATAAAACATAGACTTCTTATTTAATGGTATTAGATGATTCGTTAATTGCATTTAATAGTTGACTTTCAATAAAATATTTGATTCAAAGTTTCATTTCTCCCATTGGCGGCTTGGCTGATGTGTTTTAAAGGGCGTGGCTTTGTATATAGTGGGCGTGGCCAGTCTGGCTGAAGTTATCAAGTGGCTTTTCACCAATAATTACCATTATAACTCAAACCTGAGCACTAACCGGTAGGTTTGCAGAAAATAACATACAGTATTAAATAATTCGCGACATGACACATTTTGAATTCTAACACAAGAGTATTTATTACTTACCTAGGTTTATTTATTGTGATATAAATCACATTCAGGACTGAGGAACACTAACACTACTGTTTTCTTAAAGGAACACTCCACTTTTTTTGGAAATAGGCTCATTTTATATCTCCCCAAGAGTTAAACAGTTGAGTTTTACCGTTTTTGAATCCATTCAGTCGATGTCTGGCGGTAGATCATTGAATCTGATTAGACCGTTAGCATCTCGCTCAAAAATGACCAGAGTTTCGATATTTGCCCTATTTAAAGCTTGACTCTTCTGTAGTTACATCGTGTACAAAGACCGACGGAAAATGATAAGTTGTGATTTTCTAGACCGATATGTCTAGGAACTATACTCTCATTCCGGCGTAATAATCAAGGAGCTTTGCTGCCGTACCATGTGTGCAGCAGATGATATTACACAGCGCCTGAAAGTAGTCCCCAGCTATATCATAACTAGTCACCTAGCCGGGGACTACTTTCAGGCGCTGTGTAATAAAGTGCTGTGTTCCTTTAAAGTATTAGTTCACTTCCAGAATAAAAATGTCCCGATAATTTACTCACCCCCATGTCATCCAAGATGTTCACGTCTTTCTTTCTTCAGTTGAAATGAAGTAATCATTTAAGCATGTTACGCAAGGAACAGTGTGGCTATCATATCACTTTAAGTATAAAAACCTAGAAATCTCAGACTAACTAAGTCTTTTTCAGACATGGAATACGTTTGTATGGAAGATCACTTTACTGACTGGTAAAGGTTTTGATATAAAATTTATTTTGATATTATCAGTGCAGCAGGTGCTTTATTATTGGATAAGGCAGGTGGATTCACTCAGGATGCTGAAATTGGTGAAAGTGTAATGAGACAACAATGAGAAGACATTTGTCCTGCTGAAATCCAGAAATACTGCTTGAAATAACACGTGATTTATGATCACACTGTTGGCATCACATGAGCTCAGGGCTTCTGATGCACCCTTTAAAATATCTCATTTTAATCAAAAATATGTCCAGACACGTGATGTCCACTAATGCAGGTGCAGCTCCTCTGAAGAGTTCAGTTCCTGCTTCAATCTTGAATCCTTGTGTTTGCATCTGGAAGCGTTGCCATGGCAAACACAATTCCTAAAAAACTAGAAAACCTCATCTCTATGGAGATATCATCCTTTGTCACATGACCGTGCAGAATCTGGACTTCAGTCTCCTCGTTAGGGGCGTGGCCTCATCGCTGTCAGGCTGAGTGAGGGGCGGAGTCACTGTGCTCCTGACCAATGGGTGTTTGCTGAAACATTTACACTTTCATTACAAACATGATCAGCACAAGATGTATGCACTCTAATACATTCATTTAAATAAAATACAGATTTATACCCGTTCTTCTGTACCGGCCTCGGCTTCATGGATTCAGCACACACATCACCTATGAAGGTAAAGTCAGATTTAATTTGTTTGAAGTCTTCTCTCTATATTTTTCTGATAATTTATGAGTTTGTTCAGACTCACCGTGTGCTGCTGATCCTGAGGACTCTGATGGGAGGATCTGATTAATCTCTGCTTTATCATACGTGTTATTCAGATTCCTGACGATCACATTCAACAGTATGAAGACTCAGAGACATGTTTTCAAATACAAGCTTTATAATGTAAAAGCTGCAATGCATTAAATGACTTAAATATTTAATTCTAATAAAAAAAATATTTGATAAAATGGCCATTGTGATTTAAAATGCAATAAAAAAAAAAAAAGAAATCCAGGTTTCCTTGTTTGTAGGGCTGTGTAATTTGGCCTAAAAAATTGTGATTTTATATTTCTATGGCTGTATAGTGATATTAATAAGAAATATTTTATGATTGCTATTATTACTAAGTTAAAAAATTATACAAAATGTACAATATTAATATGATAATATTTAATAATTTTAAAAAATAGAAAAATTAAAATTATAAAAATAAAAAAATGTACAGTACTAATATTTATTTCTTAATTTTCAAACATTAAACTGTCAAACGTACATTGAGTATAGTGAGTAGGACTTCACAATTTAGGGAAAAATCAAATTGCAATTGTGAATTAGCTGTGCTTGTTTGTAGGTATTTTATGATGATGACTATTTTTAATGAATAACACAAAATTTACAATATTGGTATTAAAAAATGTCACTGTAAAATAAAAAAAATTCAATACTAATATGCCTTAATTTCTTTAAATATTGAACCATCAAACTTATTTTGATTGTAAACCACCGTGCCTTAAAGCTTCTCTTTTGTTGGTGACAAGTAGAGGAAGATGGTTCATTTTGCATTTTCAAATTATTTCAATACAAGTGAAAAGGGAAGTTTTTGTTGTTTTTAGAGGCTGTTCACTTTCATTGTTAGGAAAAGATCATTTTAAACATTAGGCGTCGATGATATGTCTTGTGTGTGTGTTTTGACCTGTTGGCCTCTGGCAGTGTGATCTGATGATCTTGTTCTTGTTCCTGCTGCAGGTGTGTCTCTGATGACGTGATGGTTTGGCTGTGCTGCTTCCCGTCTGCTGAGAACAACAGAATAGCATACGGTAAATCTATTCTTCTGTATTGTACAGTATTGAGTGTTTCTCAGCCGTGAATGTGTGTGTTCAGTTCTTACAGGGTGCGTTCTCTCCGTTCTGCATCTCTCTCCTCCAGTGCTGGACATCAGACCTCACAGCCGTCGTCCTGCAGACACATGAGAGTGAACATCTCTCTCAACACACTACAGCTTCATTCACTCAAAAGCACACTAGAGCACCATCTGATGAAGAGGTGAGTTATGTGGTGTTACCGTGGCTGTCGTCGGTGATGTCTCTCTGGGACGGTTCGCTGTGATGCCGGTCCTCTCTGAGAGAGAGAGAGAGAATAGAGAACAGCATCAGTGATCAGACCGTGATGAATGTCACAGTACAGCGAGTAGGGCTGCATGATTTCAGGAAAGAAGTCTGCAATTTTTCTGATAAATATTGTGATTGCGATTTAAAATGCAATGAAAAAAAACTTTGCTATGCTTGTTTGTAGGTCTGCACAATTTGGCCGTGACTCTTGGCAATATCAATAATATATAAATTCTGATATAAATTGCGACTGTGATTTAAAATGCAATTTAAAAAACCTCCAGATTTGCTGCAAAAAAATTTGTGATTATATATCAATGTAACCTTAATAATAATTATTACGGTTTATGATTGTTATTACTAAATCAAAATATTAAAATAAGAAATAATTTCAGTTTCACAGTGCATATATTTATTTAAAGGTGCAGTAGGAGATCTTGGAAAATGCTAACTTTAGCCTGAACTTCCCACCCTCCCTGCAATCGCAGTCCAAAGCCACGCCCCCTGAACGCATGAACACACACAGACCACACGACCAGAGACAACATTACTACAATACATCATATGTCATTCACCGGTGAGAAAACACAGTTAGTAAAAGTGGCCCAAGACTGGTTGCCCACTGAAGCTAAGCAGGGTTGAGCTGGTCAGTACCTGGACAGGAGGCCAGCAGGGGGCGCTCACCCTGTGGTCTGTGTGGTTCCTAATGCCCCAGTATACTGCCCTACAAAGCAAAAAGGCAGTAACTACGCCGAGTGCAGAACTGAGAAAAATGACTTTAAAGTTATCCTGTCATCCAGCCTAAGTAGTTGTAGGTAGATTATTGTACATGTGGCTGTTTTGTTACTTTATATTAGCTTATTCTTTGTACATATCAATCCTCATATTTAATTTGATATTTTACCCCTATTTTGCAGTTACTGCATTCTTGCTTTGTATTACTTACCAAAAACGTGGCACCATACCAAGGAAAAAGGCAGTAACTACAGATTCTCCAAAAACTATTTTGCCACAACTTGGGCTCTGGGTGTGTTAGATACACTGTATTTGAAATAATTGGAACCATTTGTTTTCCTGAACATGGATATACCAAACCCAAACTAATTTGACCATTTTAGGTCAATATTTTCCACCCGGAAGCTGTTCTGGTGCTGAAACGGCTGCTTATCAAAACTAAGCTGTATCAAGGCCCAAAAGGGGACAATTTATTTTGAATAGGACCATATTATTATGTGTGAGTATTAGATTAATGTGTGTCTGGGGGTGTTTCTGTATCTGTAATGTAGTATCTGCTATACCTACAAATAGGGATGGGTACCGAAACTCTGTATTTAATCGGTCTCGGGGCTAAATTATGAAAGACCGGAGTATCGATAAGCTCTGACGTTATCGGTTCTGCTGTCGGTACTGGAGAAATTATGAAAACACACATTTATTGTTGCTACATATACACATTATCTTGCAAATTCTATCTCACCAGAGTTGCCAGCTGTTTTATATGCAATAATATTCAAACATTTGTCTATGATGCATTTTTGCTATTCGTAATTCAGAAGCGAGATCGCGCTCACGCAGAGGAGCTTCAGCACGCGCAACATGAAAGACCGGTTTAATTATGATAGAATAGAGAACTAACTATTAAAACATATGCACTTTATGCCTGTGGCTGTTATATTAAGCTAAGTTTATTTATTTATTTTTGATTTTGGCTTCTAAGGATTATAGCCGCGTTTCTTCTAGCACAACTTCCATCCCTTTACAGCGGCGCGCATTCGTTCCTCCCTAACCAACACTTAACGTCAGAATCAGCTCAATCGGTGATTGTTGTAAGATGCCGTCTTTACTGTTGCTAAATTGCGGGACATGTTTGATAATAAAACGCTGAAAGCACAATCCGCACAAGAGACGCTGCTCCCCAGGCTGAAATGTGTGTGTGTGTGTGTGCGCGCGCGCGCGCGTGTGTGTGTGTGTGTGTGTGCGTGCGCGCCTGCGGAGCGCTCCAAGACGGACAAGCAGATTACACTTTGAGCTTCGGGCGCGTCCAAACGATCAAATACACACAAAAATATGTCACAATGGCCAGCTACGAGAGTATTCACTTAAACAGTTTGTCTTAAGTGGACCAGAACAGTTTGGAGAAAATCCGATGTGTGTCAATATATTGCCTTAAAGTGACAGACTGGCGCTTCAATGTTAATCAAAGAAAAAAATGCAAAGAGAAAATCCCCCACAGCTCTTAATCTGAATAACGGTATAGCTTTAATAAGCATTAATCTATCTATACATACAGTGAAAACTATGCAGTGTGCATTTACATTTGATTACTTTTAGATTTCTTTTGTAGGCTATTACTTGCCTGAACAGTAATATTAGTAGACCTTCATGGAAAAATTAAAGCACTGTTTATTTCATTTAATTTGTATATTTGTTTTATTGTATTTGTCAGTTTGTTTTTACTTTGTTTCTTTGTTAATATTCTTACTGTATCTTATGTATATAAAACACTAAAAATGCCTGCACACTGGTGCATTTACAAATGGATGTTTTATATTAATTTAATTAAATATTTATTTTACATTTCAGAATATAAAGTAATGTTAATTCAGCTCCTAATTTGTTATAATATATATATATATATATATTAGGGATGAGCGAGTACAGCATTATCTGTATCTGTATCTGTTAACCATATGAATTATCTGTATCTGTATCTGTACTCGGACTGGGCGGGGCCTAACCCGGAAGTGGGCGGGATTTAACCTGGAAGTGGGTCGGGTTGTCTTGAAATGGGCGGGGCTTTAACCGGTATGTTATTTTAAGCATGCAATTGATATGGGTTGATCGGAAATTGTTATATTTATTGCTGATTAGAAAACTATTTACATGACAGCAGACGGTTTAAAAAAAAAAAAACTCCGATGACCGGCAGAGAGAGGGAGAGAGAGTGTGTGTGTGTAGCTAATTAATTTGTAATATAGTTTTATACCACTACTTTTTTTTTTTTTTTATGAAATACAGCAAGAAAGTGTCAGACACTCAGTGTGTGAATACTGAGTGTATTCCATGCCCATGGCATTTTTTACTGACCATGCAGTCAAAAAAACTGGTTAGAGCCAGCTGACGGTTTAAAAAAAAAAAAAAAAAATCTCCGACAGGCAGAGACGCGAGTCGCATTCTACCAAGCACCACGTCTGAACAAACCCCACGTTTACCAAAACTCTACTGGTTAATAAGTAAGTACTATAAACCAAAGTAAAAAACAAACCTGAAGCTGAAGAAACCCTAAACGTTAACGGAAAAAACCCGCGAACCTGAGTGACTGATGGAGAGACAGAGAGAGAGAGCGCGCTGTTCTCTTCTCTTCTCTTTGTTCTGTGTGTGAGTGAGCAGAGCGGGACACAGCATCACAATACACCTGTATGTGTAGGGGAGGGGCGCTGTGACTAGCCTATCACAGAACGCAGACACAGTCAGCTACCCAATGAGAATTTTTATTCAATCCGAGCACAGATATTGACTCGTATTACTCGTATGATACTTGTACTCGGCAAAAGTGCTTTATCCGTACCGGATACTCGTTTCAGCCGAGTATCCGGCTCAACTCTTATATATATATATATATATATATACAGTATAACAAAAAGTACCGATAAGAATACCGTTAAAGTACCGGACCGATAAGCAGTATCGATAAGAGTAGTAATACCGTTAAAACCTTAACGATACCCATCCCTACCTACAAATCACATTAATGTTAAAGCACTGCAAAACAACTTTTCTTTGGAGCAATATAGGCAAGTTAAACTCTAATTCAACAGAGCAAAACAAAATCATTTTGCCTAAGTGTTTCTGTCACGAATCCTGGTCATGTTCTTCTGTTAACTCTCCACCAGATGTCACTCACTCACCACACTGACTCTTACACCACACAGCACACTGGACTGCACTTCCCACAACCCATTGCACTGACACAGCTGTTCTCACTGATCACGCCCACACCTGAGAACCATTTCACTTCGTCTTGCCGTTCGGACTGTGTTTGCCCCTTGTTTGCATTATTGCTCTCGTTTCAGGATTATCTCTCTCTTATCTTCTTTCCCCGGCTTTGTGCCATCTCAAACAAAATTTGTGTGAAGTTAGAAGGGTGAAATCGCAAATGTTAAAACCGTCCCGTGAGGATGCCGCGAAATCAGCTGTGTGTTCACCATGGCAACAGTAACTTCACTGCGCAGCAACACGGTTATTTTTTGTCAGTTAAAACATAAGAATACAGCAATGGATGTTACTGTACTCATGCTTTGTTTCACTAGGGCTTTTTGCAGTTACTGTACAAACGACTACCATTTTTCTCCAAAACGACACACATTTGAGATAAGATGTTTTGTCACATAACAAAGGATGCCTTGAATGTCATGAAAATGATAATAACTAATTTTTGACCAAAAATGCAGTTACTGCCTTTTTGCTTTGTAGGGCAGTATAGTGACAAGGACCATCAAAAAGTATAATGGTATTTGATGATTTGTAAATTGCATTTAATAGAGTTGACTTTCAATAAAATATTTGATTCAAAGTTTCCAAGTTTCATTTCTCCCGGCTTGCATCGGGTTGGCTGACGTGTCTTTGAGGGCGTGGCTTTGTATATAGTGGGCGTGGCCAATCTGGCAGAAGTTAGCAAGTGGCTTTTCACCAATAATTACCATTATAACCCAAACCTGAGCACTAACCGGTAAGTTTGCAGAAAATAACATACAGTATTAAATATTTCACGACCTGACACATTTTAAATTCTAACACAAGAGTTTTTATTACTTACCTGGGTTTATTTCTTGTGATATAAATCACATTCAGGACTGAGGAACACTAACACTACTGTTTTCTGGATAAGTTCAATTCCAGAATAAAAATTTCCTGCTAATTTACTCACCCCAGTCATCCAAGATGTTCACGTCTTTCTTTCTTCAGTCGAAAAGAAATTAACTAATCATTTAAGCATGTTATGCATTTCTTGGTCCTACACCTTCCACAGAATATATAAATACATTTAGACCACTTAACTTAATGATTGCTATCGGGATGTGAAGAGACTTTCAACCAGCATAACAAAACATGTTTCTCAAGACAATCACCTATTGCACCTTTAATTAAATCACCGCCTTTGTGATTTAATCATTTCATTAATCGTGCAGCACTAGTAGTGCGATATTGAGAGAATAAGTGCATGTTTCATGTTTAATATTCACAGACTGACCTGCTGTAGGAGCAGCTTCTGCTGTAACGCTTCACTCAGTTCACTGACCAGACGCTCCTGCACTGAACCAGACACGTCCTGCAGATCAAACACACAACTGATCATTATACTCAAACACCGCAGACTTTATCTTCAGCAGGTGTACTGTATTTTCCAGAAAATAATCCGCACTGGGTCAAAATTGCATTAAGAGAAAAAAAACACCTTTAATTATTACCTTCAGAAATAATGTAAAATACCTGTACATAAAACAATGTACAATCATAAACACTATAAAGATGTATTTAAGTTACCCTCACTCTACAACAAATCCTTTACATTTAATTGTATTCAGAAAAGAACAGGAATAAAAAATATAAGTATAAACCAAACATAAGTTACAGTAGCATTCATTATAAATAACATTTATTAAAAATGGCCAGACTAAACAAAGCGCTGTGGGAAATGAACTTTACAAATAAATTTGTGCTCATATTCCTCTCGCATTCAGCGTTATTTTAGTATCACTGAAATACTATTATAGTTTTTCTTAATTTTTTGAATTAGTTTATTTTTTATATTTTCTGCTTTTATGTAAATTTGTTACATTTTTAGTAATTTTTTTGTGCGTCTTTGTCAGTTTTATTAGTTTAGTCTCTTTTTATTAGTTTTCAATGCAGTTTCAGTTTTAGCTATTTTAGTACATGTTAAACTAAATGGAAATGAGAAATGATGCCTTGGAAAATAGCTGAAATAAATACCTTTTTAAATATTTTATTTTACTTCAGTTAACATGTATTTTATTTCAAATAACAAAAATGTTTTTTTTTAATGGTTTTAGTTAACCAGTGCCAATACAAATGTGTGGCTTTGAATGTGTTTTGTGTGCTTGATGTTAATTGCATTGTAAGTTGCTTTGAAATATAGGTTTCAGATGATAAAACATGACATGTATTCCAGAAAATGGTAATCATGCTGCGATCTCACCTGACATTTGCACAGCAGTTGAAGGGCATCTTTATAGTACATGGTGGCTTTACCCGGGTCTCTCATCTGTAGTTTGATCCCACCGAGACCCTCGCAGGCCTGCCACTGACCAGACGGGTCATCTGTGAGAAGAGAGACAGACAGCATATGTTCATGTTTTCTGGCATTCCCTACTGTCACAAGTAGGGAATACCAGAAGGCGTGGCCTAATGGTTATAGAGTCACACTTGTAACCCAAATATACACTATATTGCCAAAAGTATTGGCACCCCTTCTAATGAACAGGTTTGACTACTTTAGTAATTTCTATGAGTGCAAATCTTAATGTTAAAGCATATAATGATATTCTAGGAAATTGTGTGCTTCTAATATTATAGCAACAGTTTGGACCCTTTTCTATTCTAACATGACAATGTCTCTGTGTATAAGACAAGGTTCATAAAGAAAATTATTTATTGAGTCAGTGTGGAAGAACTTGACTGGTCTGCATAAAACCAAGTCCTAATCCCAGTTTAACACCTCTGGTGTGACTGTAAATGCAGACCTTGAGACAAAAACTCATCACCAAACACCAATGACTTGTACATATGGGTTCAGTCATTTTAGACACTTACAAACCTGTTGCTACAGAGATGAAATACAATTTTTAAATACATGAATTGTTCCCATCGTTGTTGCCACAGATTTGGAAGTGCATTTTTCTGTTCTAAAGAAGGGGGTGCCAATACTTTTGTCTATATAGTGTATGTACAAGTCATTGGTGTTTGGTGATGAGTTTTTGGCTTTTTGGAAGTATTCTTCCAATTCTTTGGAAGTATCGCTACCAGCATGGAGTTCTTTTACATCTGCCATAAATATGGTTAGAGAATGACTGCCGCTGTCCTCATTCAAGGCGAGGCGTCTGGCATCTCAAACGAACTTACCGAATACCAATCAGTGAGATTTGCCGCTTGAACCGGCTGAAGTAAGATTTATTTCGTTCTTACTGCTGCTGAAATTTTTTGGATGTTATATTAATATTTAACAAAAATATTAAAGTTATTATTAAAGTTTTACAGTATGCATGCACATATAGTTTGCATATAGGACACGAATGTTACGATTACAATGTTGCATGCAGCTATTTATTTGGCTTTACTGTTACATGAAAATTAAAATATGTAATGTCATAATTACAATGTTTTGACAATTTACGTATGTTATGTAATTGTTGCATTAGGATATGAATTGATAAACATTTATTGATAATTTCATGTGTTTTCATTTACAGTAGCATGAACCACGAGTAGTCAAGTAACTCAAGTATTGTTTTGATGAGAAAACGACTAGCAGAAATAGGTAGTCATGCAAACCCCTAGTGTTTCCTACTCGCTGTGTGTGTGTGCGCGCACTTAGATGGGATAAATGCAGAGCACAAAGTCCGAGTATGGGACACTATATGAGACACTAAACATAATTTCACAATCACTAGCTGGTATGCTCCTTTTTTTTTTTTTGACCTGTCAGTAACACGGATAACACATGACAGTACGTATGTGTGGCTATGCTATCATCATTCACAGCCTTTTTTATTTTTTTTTATTTATTTTTTTTGTTTTTAAATATTTATTTATTTATTTTTTATATATTAATTACATTTTATATACCCTTTTACTTAACCACACTGTGACAGACAAGACCAGGGGACAGAGAAAACAAGAGAGAAAGAAGAAAGAAGAAGAAAAAAAAAAAGAAAGGTTGTGGGGAAAGTCAACAGAGAAGGGGGAGAGAGAGAGAGAAAAAAGGAGAATGGGGGATAGAGAGAGAGAGAGAGGGAAAAAACAAAACAAAAAAAAAACAGACAATTTGCTTCGATACCTGCTGACAAAAAGAGAAAACAACAGAAGAAAACAACCGAAGACACAACATCAAAGAGACTGCAGCAACAACCAACATCTGTATAAATCACAATAAATTCTAAATGTTAAATGTTATTGAGCAGCACACATAACTAATATTACAAAATAAGTTTTGAAGCAACAGCAGATCAAGACAATGTGTGTCTGTGAGCACCTGTTTTTACACCAATGTGAATGCTTGAGTGTACCCCTGTGTGTGTGAGCGCGCTTGTGTTCATAAGGTTCCTCCATGTAAATGTTTAATAGTGTGTGTGGGGAACAACAGCCCCATCCCGCAAGGCATGAAGCAGGCACGGAAAAGACCCGGGCCCCAAACATCCGGAGGCCCCCCAGGGCACGGGACCCCCAGGAGAACCACCGCAGGGACAACCGCGGCCTCCACCCAGAAACGGGCAGAGGAGAGCCCGAAGGTGGGACCTCCGACAGCCACAGTGTAGACGCCCCAGGGTGCCGTGGCGACAAGCCCGCAGGCTCCACCGGCAGCCGACCACACCAGGGCGGACCAGCTGGTATGCTCTTGATAGCCACCAGAGGGATCGGTCCCCTCAGTCCATTCGCCGCGGGGCCCCCTCAGGACAGCCCTGGTCTCAACCCTGTTAGCTCACCCTATAAAAGCCTGATTAATTCATCGCTTTTTTTATGCAAATCTGAGGCATTTGTATCCTGTTTCTCCTGTGTCTTGGTTTTTGGTTTGTTTGCATGTCCTCTGGATTTTTCTGTTTTTGCCTGTATCCTGGATATTATCTTTGTTTGGATTTTTTGCCTGGCTTTTTAGTTTACGACTTTGGATTACCACTCAGTAAATACTGCATTTGAATCCTCGGCCTTTGAAACTTGGAGAAGTTCATTACCCCTACATTATGTAATTATCTAGTATATTATGTAAAAGCAGTAAATTTTGACCTTGTGGGGACATTTTTGTCCCCATGAGGAAACAAGCTTATAAATCACACAGAATGAAGTGTTTTAAGAATGTAAAAATGCTTGTAGTTTTGTGTGAGGGGTAGGTGTAGGTTTAGGGGATAGAAAATACAGTTTGTACAGTAGAAAAACAATTACACATATGGAGAGTCCCCGCAAACCACATATAACAACATGAGTGTATGTGTGTGATCATGAAGGAATTGTAAATCTGAACAGTTTTCAGTCCTGCAGTACAAGTGTAGTCAATAGGATGCAGTATTACTGCAGTTTTTAAGGCTGTTGTCCTGCTTCACTGTAATATGTAACTTGTAAGTGTTTTTCTGGGACCGACATCTTGTAGATACACAGATCAGGCATAACATTATGAGCACCTTTTTAATATTGTGTTGGTCCCCATTTTGCTGCCAAAACAGCCCTGATTCGTTGAGGCATGGACTCCACCAGACCCCTGAAGGTGTGCTGTTGTGTCTGGCACCAAGATGTTAGAAGCAGATCCTTTATGTCCTGTAAGTTGCGAGGTGGGGCCTCCATGGATCGGATTTGTTTGTTCAGCACATCCCACAGATGCTTGATTGGATTGAGATCTGGGGAATATGGAGGCCAAGTCAACACCTCCAAGGCCCTGTCCCAAATGGCACCCTAAACCCTTGTGGTCTTCCTCTGAGTCCGCACTTTCGTGACATTATGCTTCTTTGACTGTTGGGTAGAATTCTGCTGCGGAGTTCGCACCAGTGCGGGCTCAGCAGAAGTGCGTATTGAGGGCGCATAACAGGGCATAAAGGCGCTCGTGAGCACCCTTCTGAATGCTAAAATGATGAATGGAACACCCTACAGCAGGGGTCGGCAAGTAAGTTTGGCATCGAGCCAAAAAAGGATAATTTAAGAAATTAATTGATGAAAAATGCAACTAGGCTATGAAGGTAAGATACTGATTATCGAGAATACCATTACGATGTTGTTTAAGAGATTACTGCCTAAACAGTTATGATAGTGTTTATTTGTCAGCATTTAAATGTACAGTTAGCCTACGTGTCTGGGTACTTTCCTGGGATTACCAGACTCAGCATATAAAATTATGTTCTTTAATTACATGAAACTGTATGTTAATTCCACTATCATTATTTACGGTGTTGCAATTATTTTGTTTCTCAGTTTCTGATAAGAAGGTTTCTGTGAGAGTCTCTACCTATATATAGCACATATAAAATGAGCTTCACTGGAAGATTACGAGCTGGCTTATCTTTATCCGGAAGTTCTAAATAGCTCTCCGTGCATATGGTCAATTGCCTGTGACGTACTGTTACAGTGTGAGCTGTTACTCTGTGTTAAATCCTGTAGTAGGACAAAAAGCCACATTTGTGTCGGTGACCGGCAGAGTAGGCTATCTGAGCGGAGTGGAGCGTCAATAATTTCCCCTCCGCGCTCCGAGCATTTAATAATCACTCCGCTCCCGCTCCACTCCACGCTCACTGATATCAGAAACACCGCCTTCGCTCCGCGTCTAAAGTATTTCAGTATGTTTGAAATATCACAGTTCTGTTCATAACGTATATTTAAAAAAAAAAATAACAAGAGTTTCAACGTGGCTTATTGGAACACTAGTGTGCAAACTTTTTTCCTGTAAGTTTCTGGATACAGTATACAGATGCGCGTTTGCTTTGTGTCATCAACTGGACAGATGGAGTGAAAGAACGCTCGCTTTGACACGTTTGATTTAAATCGCTTGTTCGTGTCTTTGTACAGATATCAGAGGATCTCAGCATTATGAACAAGTGGATAGTTTATTTTTAATGGCATCCCAGATCGTGTCAGAGGATTGATCTGAGCGTTTTGTTTTGTACACGAGGCACAGTGTCATGGAGAGTTCACAAAGAGTTTGTGTTGAAAGATGAAGCAGAACTAGATCTGACTGTAGCTGCATCAAACCGTAAGTAAATTATTTTATATTGCTTTGTCTGGAAATGACTGTTTTATTTTGATTATGTTGTCAAAACATGCAATAGCGACGGAATGTTGATATTGTTTCCTATGCAATGACATTAGCCAATCGTAACAGTGGTGGATTACTGACTTAAGTCCTAAAGGACCCGCCCATTAAAAACAGCCTGTTTCTGAGAGAGGTTCAGAATGAGGGTTGAAAATAATAATTTATCCACATATTTTATTGTATTGTTTTTTTGTGAAATAAAACTTTATTAACATTATAAGTAAACCTCAAGGAACATATTAAAATAATAAAAAAAAAATCCATGTCATGACCCCTTTAATAACAGCCAAGTGTGTCAATACTAACTCGGCAGCAATGAGGAGCCTGCTTTACAGACTCACAGACACACCTGTTTCACACACGTCACTCAAACACAGAACCAGGAAACACGTGAGTTCAGGGAAAAAGAAACCGAAGTGTGGTTGAGCTGTTGTGTATTTGTGTCTCTGTATTCATGCAGTAAAATGGCAGGAGCTAGAGTTTTTCAGGACGAGTTCATGTGTCCAGTGTGTCTGGATCTCCTGAAGGATCCAGTGACCATCCAGTGTGGACACAGTTACTGTAAGAGCTGTATTACAGGCTGCTGGGATCAGGAGGATCAGATGAGAGTCTACAGCTGCCCTCAGTGCAAACAGACCTTCAGTCCAAGACCTGCTTTAGCTAGAAACACCATGCTGGCTGAAGTGGTGGAGAAACTAAAGAAGAGGAAACGTTCTGCTGACTGTGACGCTGAAGCTGGAGATGTGCAGTGTGACGTCTGTACTGGAAGAAAATACAAAGCCGTCAAGTCCTGTCTGATGTGCCTCAACTCTTACTGTCAGAATCACCTCGAACAACATGAGAGTTGGTTTAAAGGAAAGAAACACAATTTGACTGAAGCCACTGGACGACTGCAGGAGATGATCTGCCAGAAACATGGGAAGATCCTTGAGGTTTTCTGTCGCACTGACCAGAAATGTATATGCGTGCTGTGTATGGATGAACATAAAAACCACGACACTGTATCAGCTGCAGCACAGAGGGCAGAGAAACAGGTATTTAAAACTAGACACTGATGAAATATTGCTGGCACTCATTTCATGTGTTTAGATCAGCACCATATTAACAGCTTACAGCATTCACACTGCACTGCCTTTATGAAGATTATCTTACATAAAATAGGCATTGATTAAGCAACATAAAATAATGGAGTGAACTATTCAGCCATTCTTTGACAAAATATATACTTTCATCAGTCAAATACAAGCTCTTCTGCACAGCAGAAACAGTGGCTATGTTAACATGCACAATTTGTGGTTCAATCAGACTGAATTCATTCTGACTGATGAATCTGAACGTAGTGTTTACATGAACGCTAAATAAAGTGACATGCGCACACTGCACAAATATAGAGTTTCTCACTGTTTGCACATAATAACCACTCTCCTGCACTGTTTCTTTATTTGTTTTTAACAGCAGAATTAATATTTTTCCATTTCTGGACAAATATACATATAAACCGCAGTGCCGTGTTGCTCATATTTATCATGCAGAAAAAATGCCCTTCCCCGCGGTTGCCTGTGGATGAGAATCCGAAACAAGGACTGGTGGGAGGTTGCCCTGCTCCACTTCACAGTTGCCGAGTGAAAGGAGTATTATAATGACAGGACACGCATTTATACAACACTTTATTCAGAATGAAGAACCGCTCGTTCTGCGAGTCATACATCAATACGCTATTTCTACGTCATTGCACATGCGCTGTCCTTTCAGTTTCGGTTTTCAATCCGATCGAGTGTTTACATGCATGCTCAATCGGATTAGAAAAGGAATAAACCACCCCCTTCAATCCGATCAAAATTTAATTCCGATCGAGCTCAATCGGATCGATTAAAGTGTTTACATGAAGCCTTTTCAGTCCGATTGAGCCGTCAATCCGATTATTTGGTTGCATGTAAACGTAGCCACCGTGAAACTCAATGGCCCTATTATACACCCAGCGCAATGCAATGCCAGGCGTGACGCGCAAATGTTTTTTTTGCTAGTTTCAGCCCAATGCAGTTATCATTTTCATGTCCAGCACCACGTTGTTTAAATAGCAAATGCACTTGCGCCAATCCATTCACCCATGGGCGTGCTGGTCTGAAAACTAGGTGTGTTCAGGTGCACTGTTGGCGCATTGCTATTTTGAGGCAACTGGAAATGAATGCACCATTGACCAACTAAAACTTGGTCTAAAGTCAATGGCACAGTATTTTTTATTTATTTACAGGGTGCGTTAGTAATATGCACCTATAGGCGGGTGCACAATGTGCGTACACTCTGCTATTACACACACAGGGATGCGCAGCAGCACACAAACATGCCAAATATTAAACATGAAAGGATTACAATGTAAAAGATTATTATTGAGTACACTTTAACCTCACGCATGAGCAGAGCCGTTTCCTCTCTGGAGAAGCGTTCAGTCTTTGCTCTTGCAAATTCTGCCTTGTAAATAGCGAATCCAACATGGTGCAAGCGCAGCTGGCTTTTAAAGGGAATGGGAGATGAGACTCTGGTTTATTGCACGTTACACCCAAACACACCCATGACTCATTAAGAAAATAGGTACAACCCTTTTGGACCATGCGCCTGGCACGCCAACTGTTTTTTCAATCGTTAAAGTAGCAAAAGTGGATTCGGACATGCCCTAAGTGCACCTGTGTCATGTGCTTAGATCGTTAAAATAGGGCCCAGTGTCTGAGTCTGCTTCACTCCGTGTGCTTCCAGATAATTACAATGATTGTAACCAATCATCACTTCTGGAGTTTGAACCTACAGCAATTAGTTAACGGATAAGTAAACTTTAAACTGCCTCACCCTATGTTAACTGGATTAATCTGTTCACATGATGATTTAGTGGCAGTAGTTTTCTGTGACATTCACTATCATCTGCTTGTCCTGCAGAAGCAGCTGAGGGAGATGCAGGAGACGTTCCAGCAGAGAATCCAGCAGAGAGAGAAAGATCTTCAGCAGTTGAGAGAGGCTGTGGAGTCTCATAAGGTGAGTCTGGAGAAGAAGAGAAGTTTGTCTCAGTCTCAGTTCAGACTCACTGAATCACTGTGTGTCCTAACAGCGCTCTGTACAGACAGCAGTGGAGGACAGTGAGAGGACATTTACTGAGCTCATCCTCTTTATTGCGAGAAGCCGCTCTGAGCTGATACAGCTGATCAGAGATCAGGAAAAGCGTGCAAAAAATCGAGCTGAAGGACGACTGGAGCGACTGGAGCAGGAGATCAATGATCTGAGGAGGAGAGACACTGAGCTGGAGCAGCTTTCACACACACAGGATCACATCCAGTTCCTGCAGGTAACACAGATCTAGAAGAACAGGGTCATAGTGGACTTGAGCAGATCCTGCTGTGACAGGGGTCTCACAGAAAAACATTTCATGAGTGTCTTATTATATAATCAGTTAGACTCGCATCTGATCAGAGTATGTGAGCGGAGTGGAGCGGCAACAATTTCCCCTCTGCGCTCCGAACATTTAATAATCACTCTGCTCCCGCTCCACTCCGCGCTCACTGATATCAGAAACACCGCTTCGCAGCTAAAGTATTTCAGTATGTTTGAAATATCACAGTTCTGTTCTTAATGTATATTAAAAGAAAAAATCAAATAACAGTAGAGTTTCAAAGTGGCTTATTGGAGCACTATAGTGTGCAAACCTTTTCCTACCACATGCCAAGCAAATAACATGTTTGTCAGCATTAAAAGGTATAATTGGTGCTTTTTGCAGTGCACATTTTGTTTGTGATTAAAATATCAGTATGTTTTCGTCAGTTATTTTAACTACGGATCGCGGCATTTCTTACAGATTTCTGCTCATTCGAAATCGGATAGCCTAAAGATGAAGTAGCACTGTAACATTACATTTGTTTGAATGCATTATTGAGAAAGCGATTGTGCGTGAATGTACTGTACCCATTTAAATCATCCTGAAAATATATTCAGTATTTAGAAGGGACAAACTAATTCCTTGAGAACTATAACTTTCAAGCTAGCTAAATATGTTTATCATGTGAATTCTTGCTAAATATGCAGTTATATTACGGGTCGTTGGCATGAATTGTACTTGTGATGGAGCGCTCTTGGAGTGAGTGAAAACCTCAACGCTCCGACTTTAAAAAAAAAAAATCACTCCTCCCTATTTTTTTAAGGCTTATTTTACAAAAGCTCAAAGATTAGTTTTTATTGTGAATGTACACAAATAAAAGCAAACCTTTTACAATTCCGATTATCTTCATGAATAAAAGGGAGTATTTGCTTCCACTGTTAGAAGGGGAAAAAAAATCAAGCGCACACAGTTAAGCATTCTACCTTGACAATGCAGCCTGTTCATTATCATTATAAAAAACAATGTCAAACATATGGAAAAAAACACACTGCTCAGTTTAAATATGTAGTAAAATCTGTGCCGTTAAGCGTTATCACCGTACCGCCGTGAAGTTATGCAAAACATTTTGTTTTACGTGGATATTGGAACGTGAGTGAAGCAGGCCTACATAAAAGGTAAATAATATTTTGGCATTCAAATACATCGCGAATACAGAAACATTTGATTTTGTGTCGAACGAGAGACCCAACATTGGTTTCAGTTTCGTTTTAGCCTAAATTAATTCGTTTTGGTTTGTCGTTTATATAGCTATAACTTCTTACATTTTTAATTCTTGTTCTTTTCTAAATAGCCTACTGTTAATTGAAATGATTTGTTGTGGAGTGAGGGGAACTAAAATAGCCTAGCTGTAACGGAACTGCCAGGCACAAAGGTAAGTGTGAAGAGATTGAGTTTATTACAGGATTTGGTGAGACAACAGTGGTGATATTCCTTGCGTGAGGTAAGTGGCCTTCTTAGAAGTATTGTGGATAGTGCGCTGGGATTCTGCCCTTGAGTCTTTTGAGTCCACAGATATATAGGTATCTGGTAGTGAGAGGGAAGGCAGAGGGTAAGTATCTTCAGGTAAGTAACACAGGTAAGTATACTCAGCTAGCATTCCGCTGTAGAGTGAGGGTCCATGTAGTATCCACAGGGATCAACGTCATGTCAGCTTAGTGACTTTAAGATCAGACGATGACTGGAGTGAGGAGTGTGTTTAAGTAGAGCAGCTGTGATGATGAGGAGCAGGTGTACATGATCATTAATCAGGTGCAGGTGAAGGTGATCAGTGATGGAGGAATACGGGCCATTCTGTGACAGTACCTCCCCCTCCCGGACGGCGCGTCCTGTGACGTAATAACAAAACCTGGGAGGGGGGGTGGGCGCCCTGGATGTCGGTGGAGAACATGGATACAGGGAAGGCATCCAGGGTGGAACCGGAGATTCGGGAGGCCATGGCGGATCCGGGGCTTCGGGAGGCCATGGCGGATCTGGAGGCTCGGGAGGCCATGGCGGATCCGGGGCTTCGGGAGACCATGGCCTATTTCTTTTGGGCGGCCATGGTGGGTCATGGATCTCCGTGGCCTTGGCTCTGGGCCCGGCCACCCAGGCAGAGGATATATAGCCCCCCCCCCAAAAAATTTCATGGGGAAGCTCCCCTCTGGTGGGCATTCTGGAGGAGCGGGCTCTTGAGGAGGCTCTGGAGGAGCGGGTTCTTGGAGGTACTCTGGAGAAGCGGACACTAGGAGGCGCTCTGGAGGAGCGGACACTAGGAGGCGCTCTGGAGGAGCGGGCACCAGGGGGCGCTCTTGCAGCGCGGAATCAGGACGGCTGGGCGGAACCAGCGGGACTTCAAGACGGCTGAGCGGAACCAGCGGGACTTCAGGATGGCTGGGCGGAACCAGCGGGACTACAGGACGGCTGGGCAGAACCAGCGGGAACTCAGGAGGGCACTGGCGTGGAGCAGCCACTGGAGGGCACTGGCGTGGAGCTGCCACTGGAGAGCTGGATGAAACCAGCAGGGGCTCAGGAGAACTGGACGGAACCAGCAGGGGCTCAGGAGAGCTGGACGGAACCAGTAGGGGCTCAGGAGAGCTGGACGGAACCAGCAGGGGCTCTGGAGGATAGGATACTCGGGGGTGCTCTGGCCACACTACCTCTCTGGGGCGCTCTGGCAGCGCAAACTCTCTGGGATGCTCTGGCTGAGCGGAGCTGGACGGGACCAGCAGGAACAACGGAGAGCTGGACGGGACCAGCGGAAACACAGGAGGACTGGATGGGACCAGCGGAAACTTAGGAAGAGGTTTGCGAGGAGAGGGCACAGGAATGCGCTGGCGTGGCGCTGGCACAGGAGGGCGCAGTTGAGGAGCAGGTTCTGGGGAGAGGACAGGAGACAGGAATCCCGAGGGAATAGCCTCATCTATAAGCTCCTGCTTTATTACGGGCGGTAGCCCATACTTAATCGCGGCCGGCGGAACCCTCATAATCGCGGGCGGCGGTAGCATCATCGCCACGGGCGACGGAACCATCTTCGTCGCGGACGGCGGCATCATCCTCGCCGTGGACGGCGGAATTATCGTCGCCATCTCGGGCGGCGGAACCATCATCATCGCTTCGAGCAGCGGAACCATTATTGTCGTTTTGAGAGGCGGAATCCTTTTCGACGAGGTAAAAGGCAGGTTGCTGATCCCCAAACCTCCCTTTCGGGGAACCAAAACAAACCGCCTTCTCATCTTCGGTTATGGTCTGATCTTCTGTAACGGAACTGCCAGACACAAAGGTAAGTGTGAAGAGATTGAGTTTATTACAGGATTTGGTGAGACAACAGTGGTGATATTCCTTGCGTGAGGTAAGTGGCCTTCTTAGAAGTATTGTGGATAGTGCGCTGGGATTCTGCCCTTGAGTCTTTTGAGTCCACAGATATATAGGTATCTGGTAGTGAGAGGGAAGGCAGAGGGTAAGTATCTTCAGGTAAGTAAGTATACTCAGCTAGCATTCCGCTGCAGAGTGAGGGTCCGTGTAGTATCCACAGGGATCAACGTCATGGCAGCTTAGTGACTTTAAGATCAGACGATGACTGGAGTGAGGAGTGTGTTTAAGTAGAGCAGCTGTGATGATGAGGAGCAGGTGTACATGATCATTAATCAGGTGAAGGTGATCAGTGATGGAGGAATATGGGCCATTCTGTGACACTAGCTATGTTTACAGTGTTTATTATAATGTTTGTAATTTGCTTAGGACGATTTCTGAATGAAATAATAAAATGCGACTTATAGGTGACTTATGTTCTTTTTTTCTCTCTCTCTAAAAAAAATATATTTTTTTTTTATACGCATAGCTTATTTTAACCATGCAGCAAACCTTTTAAAATATTTTTATAAATTACTGAAAAAAAAAACAACTAAATAAGTGACTTTAAACCGTTTAACTGATTGTATTAATCGGTCAAACTTCTAAACTACTGTGTTTACAGCAAGATGTTAAACGAATTTAGTATCTTGACAAGACGAATAAAATTATAATAGGCCATTTTTGTACAACCTAAAAAACAAATCCTCTGCGACACTTGTTCCTATTGTGTTGTAAAGTTTAAACAAATTGTATCCTGACAAGACGAATAAAAATAAGGAATACAATTTTTGTACATAGCCTATTTATTTTCTCTGTGACACTTTTTTTCCTACTGTGTTGGCAGCAAAACATTTTGCTGTCAATAAAAGACTCTTGACAAGACGAATAAAATAACAAATATAATTTTGTGCAGACTACACTTTTATTTGTTAATCTATCTCTCTTTCTTTCAGTAGAGTGAATTTAAATGTGTGATTCTGGAAACGAGATCTAAATTTAGCGGGAACCTTCGGGTCGGGAAGAAAATTATCAAAGCGGACAGCGGGTGAACAAAGAGTGAATATAGTGCGGGATCGGGTGGGTGCGGGATAAAGCCTTGCGGGAGTCAGTTAAGGCTCGTTAGCATTCGGCCTGCTTTAAATCAGACACAGAGATGTAGTGCGGTAAGATCGCATTTATTTGAATTAATTAATTATATAATTTATTTGAATTAGAGAGACAGAGAGAGAGGGGTAGTTGCGTGTGTGAACCTACGTCTGCGCGTCTCTCTCTACAAGCAATGAGGTTTAGTTACTTCAAAAACAGCGATTTTACCCCCTCATTGCAGAGAAATATAACGTTGCGAGTCAGTAGCCTATCATTTTACTAATAAAAGCTTCCATGCGGTGTTCGCTGCGCGATATCTCTGATATCTGTGTGCAATAACGTGTGTGCATGCGTCTATGAAAGCAGTGAAGCCTGCATGTTTTAGTTTAGCTACAAACCCGAGCCCGAAGCTATTCATTAAAAATGAACCCGAACCCGACCCAAAAGCCGAAAGTATTTCGGGACCCGTCGGGCTCGGGTCGGGTAGCAGACCTCTAGCTGGATGTGAGGGGTCAGAATGATTTTGCCAGCCCCTTTGCTCACTCTGGATAAGTACAGTTCTTGGGGAGTAGGGAGGGTTGTACCAATGATTCGCTCAGCAGTCCGGACTAACCTCTGTAGTCTTCTGAGGTCAGATTTGGTAGCTGAGCTGAACCAGACAGTTATTGAAGTGCAGAGGATGGATTCAATGACGGCAGAGTAGAACTGTTTCAGCAGCTCCTGTGGCAGGTTAAACTTCCTCAGCTGGTGAAAGAAGGACAACCTCTGCTGGGCCTTTTTAACAATGGAGTCTATGTGAATATCCCACTTCAGGTCCTGGGAGATGGTGGTGCCCAGGAACCTGAATGTCTCCACTGTCGTTACAGTGCTGTCCATGATGGTGAGTGGGGGGGAGATCAGGGGGGTTTCTCCTGAAGTCCACGATCATCTCCACTGTTTTGAGCGTGTTAAGCTCCAGGTTGTTAAGACTGCACCAGATGGCCAGCTCTTTAACCTCCTGTCTGTAAGCAGACTTGTCACCTTCCTGAATGAGGCCGATCAGTGTGGTGCCGTCTGCAAACTTCAGGAGCTTGACAGAGGGGTCTTTAGATGTGCAGTCGTTGGTGGAGTGGAGTGTTTGCTCTTGTCTTTTGTCAGATCGTTGGTGTGCTTACCTGCTGTTGTTTTGTTCCGTCCAGTTGATTCTCCAGTTTCCCGTGACATTGTTTTGTTCCTATTTGGAGTTTCTCTGCTTTTCTCTTTGGCTTATCCTGGACGTTCCCGTCAGCCGACATCTCTCAGCCCATTGCAGTCTCCTTGCTGCCATTTTCCTGTTTTTTCAATAAACTGTTTTGCAGCATTTGCTACTGGATTCAGCCTTTATTTCCTGACACTTACTGACACACACACACACACACACACACACATATATCGGAGATTGCACAGCTTACACATCCAGGAGCAAAGAAGCTTGTCAATGCTGCCCCGTGACTTTTATTAACAAAATAGTTTCAATAATGAATTGCTACATTATATTTTCCAGCAGCGAGGAGAAAACTGCTGTTTTTGTAGTAATAGTAAGCTCACTCATTGTAGAGAGAGACGCACAGAGGCACGTACATGCAACTTTTATCTCTCTCTCTCAACTTGGCCATATTTGAGAAAATAGTTTAAAGATTTCTAATTATTGGGGGAACTAGCCCCCCTCAATGTCTATGGTGGTTACCGCCCTGATCAGACATGAAAATATGTTGTGGGACTGTCATGTAGTCAGTTAAAGGGGTCATATGATGCTATTTTAAAGATCATTATTTTGTGTATTTGGTGTAACAGAATATGTTGACATACTTTAATGTTCAACAAACACATTATTTTTCAAATACTGTACATTATTGTAGTTCCTCTATGCCCCGACTCTCTCAAACACATAAGGCTTGTTCGACTTCATGCGGCGCCGCAAAGATCGGCTGCCGCCTGACAAAAGCAATGCATTCTGGTTAGAACATTTGTCCGACTTTGATCGGCGATCACATGTGCCATCAAAGTACCGCGAGAGCAAAACGAGACCAGCTGCCGAGGTCAGGCGCTGCAGTTGCTCAAAGTCGGCTGCGAAAGACTTGATGACGACACACTTTATTCTCATTGGTCAGATTCTGTGATGACAAGCACGACGTGTGTTGAGTGTTTATTCTAACAATTAATTTCCAATAATGCTCACAAATCTGTGTTTTATAACAGTAACGCTTTTTTAGTGTAGTCGCACTGTTATCTTGAGTAAAAAACACTGATAAAAGCATATATACCCACACTTTATTGGTATTTAGTAGCCTGTATGTTTATGCTGAACTTTATTCTTGAACAGATTGCGCTGTAAGCAGTATATAAAAAGTGTTTCTGTTGCTCAAACGTTTCTGTGTATTTCACATATTTCACTTTATATATTTTATATATTATATATTTTATATATAAATATATATCACTTTATATATTTCATATATCACACTTTCACTGTGTATTTCACATTTAATTCACTTTATCTGTGATAAGAGTATGGAAACACTGTGAGAGCGTCACTACCGGGAGCAGAAAGTGTCCGAATTGACGTTTCCACTTTTAATTCCGCCCCGACTGCAAGCGGCTACTCTCCCCAGCTGGTGACAGGCTAGTGTAGTTCATCTCAAACAAGCCTATAGTTTTCTACAAAGCCCCTCCTTCCAACAAGCAGTCTGCTCTGATTGGCCAACTGACCCAGTGCATTGTGGGTCAGTCCTAACACCAAAAGCACGCATCGGAAATGCAACGCCCCTTACAATAATCGCGAGCTTCAGCTTTCAAAGTAAATATAAAGACAGTTAATAATGTCCTTAGTTTTACCATCGGTTCAAGCCCGATGCTCGATGACATCTTTACAGGCAGAAATAGTAACAGGTTGAAAATTAGACCACGTTGCAGAGCTCCATGGTCTCTCGATGATATCAGAGACAGATTGCAAAACTTGAGATCTCAACCTATCTACCTTCTCCACCAAAAATGTCAAAAAGTTTTCACACAGTGTTTCAGACACATCAATAAAAACATCTACTGTTGGATTAAGAACATAATCTATTGTGGAGAAAATAGTTCTTGGGCAGTGGGAGTTGTTATTAATAATTTCAGACAAATACTTGGATTTTGCTGACTTCACAGCTTTCTGGAAATTAGAGAGAGAGTCCCTTAAAAGATCATAGGAGATCTGCAGTTTATCCTTAAGCCATTTTCGTTCATATCTCCTGCATATTTGTCGGAGCGAACGAATTGAGTCATTAAACCATGGTTCAGATTTTTTTTTTTGTTGCGCTTTGCCTTCATTGGTGCAACTGAGTTCAAAATATTCAAACACTTATCATTAAAAGAATAAAGATACTCATCAACGTTTGAATTCCCAGGCGATGCATCCGTAAAATCCACAGGATGAAAAGTTGTATACGCTGAGGCAAACTCCTCTACTGCATTGGCTGTGAAATGGCGAATCCAACGGGTTTGCACAGCCGTGATAATGGGTCGCCAAGGAATGGAAGCGTTAAAACAAATGGATTTATGGTCTGAGAATCCTGTATCACTAATTAGAATGTCCGATAGGCCTGTAGAAAAACCATGAGTGAAGATCAAATCCAAGGTATGACCGTGAGTATGTGTGGGTTCATGTACCCATTGTATAAAATTCAATGCATCCATAAGATTACAGAAGTCCCTGGGAAGCGGCTTGTTTGGGCAACAGATGTGAATATTAAAATCGCCCAATAATAAGATATTATTTACTTTGTTACAGCACCACCCAGAAACTCGGCAAACTCCTTTAAAAAAGCACTGTTAGGCTGCGGAGGCCTGTAAATTATCACGAACGTTACAGAGTCAGCGGCTACTTCCAATTGAAACATTTGAAGTTCGAAGCTGTTGTACGCCTCCGAAGCAATAATTCTGCCTTTAAAGATTTCTTTAAGAACTGTGGCTATGCCCCCTCCGCGACCAGATGTCCTCGGGGTATTAAAAAAGGAGCAATCCGCGGGGACAAGTTCGTTAAACGGGCTCAAATCGCAGTCCTTGATCCAAGTTTCCGTCATAAAAAGAATGTCCAGATTATTATGAGTGAAAAAGTCACGATGAATGAAGGTCTTATTTGACAGTGACCGAACATTAAGCAAAGACATCCTGAGAAGCGTTGATGTATCAGCCGTATTTTTGAGACCTGTAGCAGGCATCAAATTTGAAAAGAGCTCATTTTGTGCATAAAATGTTAATTTCCCAGTTTAAACACTTATGTTATCTTATGTTCTATTGTGAATAAAATATTGGCTCATGTGATTTGAAATTCTTTTAGTTTTCATTTTATTCAAATTTAAAAAACGTCCCAACATTTCCGGAATTCGGGTTGGATTTCATGTAAATTTCATGGATGTACTCAGTGCCAAATTTGTAAATTGTGAGGTCCCGGAACAAAGTGGGGTGACCTATCTGGCATGTGATTAGAGAAGGGAGAGCTAACGGAGCATTCGTGCAATCACATTGGTGGACCTGCTTAAGTAATTAACAGCGTGCATCAGTTGCTTCAGGGATTGTACGATCATGAAAAACCTGGAAAAGTCATGAAAATTTAAAACAGGAGTTTCCTGGTCTGGAAAAGTCATGGAAATTTACTTCACAAATCTCGGTATAATAGAATTATGTTTAATCAGGTCCTGAATTTCGTTGGAGGATTGTGTGTATATCACATAGTTTTACTCATTCCCGCAGCTTTCGAGTTTACAATGAGGGAAATTCCTGCAAACATTTATTCAATATAGCATGTAAGTTAGATAAGTAAATAAATCCACACAAACAATCAGATGAAAATCACTCATTTGAAAACAGCGTGAGAGATTCAGCTGCACCGCTTCTTCTCTCTTTCACTGTCTCAAAGTGGCATCACATCAGCGCATCTCGTCTGCACTACAAGGAGCTGCTGTACGTTGCGATACGAGACCTTCACTCACGTTTCGGGACAGTTGACAGAATTGTCACTTGCCTAATCAAGTTTCTGTGCTCTCACAGTCACGTCCAAAGCGTGCACGTATAAAGCGTATTATTTTTCCTAGCTTGTTGCACTTAAGCGGCCAAATACACACAAAATGACGTCAAAATGGCTGTCCCGGTGAGTATCCTCATAAACACAGTCAGTTTTGTCTTAGGTAAATGTAAACAGTTGAGAAAGAAAATGCATGTGTATCAGTATTGGATCCATCACGTCACATTTTTTGTGGGCTCAAGTTTCGTTATTTCAGCTGTAACGTTAGATGCGCGGCAAGTGTGCTTATAGTAAAAGCTTTTTCCTGAAATATATGCATACTATGGGTCAGCATAAACATCTTTCATTGGCATGTGAGGAGGGGGATCCGCCAAATGAGGTGCTGGATTGGATTTCGGAGTTACCGCATAAAATAAGCCCCGGATGTTCTGAAAAAAATCTATATAGGCTACTTTTGTGCAGGCTTTTGGGGGCAGGAACAGGACAAAACATCAATGTTGTGGGTGGGAGCAGGACAAAATAACATTTCTCTGGAGACGGGCGGGCGTGAGACAGAATCCTGCAGGAGCGGGACTGAAAAATCCATCCCGTGCAGGTCTCTACCCGTGTTTCAGTTGTCTTATGTTGGTCATTGTTCCTGCATGTGTGTTCTTATTTCTGGTGCCCTTATGTGGATTTACTCATTGTTTCAGATTTGGATTATCTGTCAATGTGCTTTTGTCAATTAAACTGTGCTTGATTTGTCTTGTTCCTGTTCACATTAGTTTTGATTTCTGTTTTCTGTAGAGTTTCCAGTCTCTCTCAGCGCCTCCTGAATCTGAAGACGGTGTCAATCCCTTCAGTTCTCTCTTCTCTTTTGATGACTTGAGAGAATCTGTCTGTGAGCTGAGAGACAAAATTGAGGATTTCTGTAAAGAGGAGCTCAAGAAGATCTCAGACAGAGGTAAAGTCCTGGAGATTCATCTGCTCTCAGAAATGAGTCCATCATCATTTCATATTAGGGATGTCAATTTTCAATCATTTTCATAATCGATCGTCGTTTAAATTAACGATCAATTAATCGTTAACCTTGACCACTGCAAAATGCATCTATTGCAGTGGCATTTAGTCACCGGCATGACAGGATGTGCAAATGCCACTCCAGGGCTCCAGACTGCGACTAAAACGGTCACATTTGCAACCAAAAATATTCATTTGCGAGTGATGTTTTTGCTGAGGTCGCCACTGGTGACTATATAAATTTACATGTTATGACTTAAAAATTTGCATGCAATTGTTTTGCAATCACATCTTTTGTTATGTTCCCGTATTAAACTTAAAATTAAAAGATGCGCATCAAAGTTTTAGTAAAAAAAAAAGTTTCAAACTGTCCTCGTCTCTGCCGCACAGCAGCGCTGATGCACACACAGTCTGCTAAACGCATCTCCAGTTGTGCAGCGCGAGAGAGATTGAAATGATGGAGATGTGAAAGTGCAGAAAAGCAGTGTCTATTTCATGCACAACTTCAACAAACTACAACAGTTAAAGCTGTCAGCTGTGTGGATATTGGCAATATCGTTAAGAATTCTCATTTATAATCATTACTAATATGTCTTCTTCTTACCAAAATCTTAGTCTATATGCTGTGTTAATACGTGAACTTCATATTATTTGTAGCACACTTGCCGTCCAGTAATCACAAAAAGCTTTGTGCTTCGTTACTTTTTAAGAAACAAAGTATCTGCTTTAAAATGATGCCAAATTCATAATGAAATTCAAACTATACGGTTTTGGCGCTCTTTAATGTGGCAGGAGCGATCACTTTAGCGCCTTAGTTAAAGCAGCAAGTGAACCCATTATATCTTTCTATGTACTACTATAGTATGAAATGAACATGAATTAACATCAAAAGCTAGGCTATTTTATAAGAGATCCTACATTACAACTTACTGAAATGTCTCATGTAAAAGCTCATTCAGTGTTTCAAACTGAGGAAAACGTGTAAAGCTTGTGAACATTGCATTGTAATAATACATTTACCTCAGAATAACCATAAGCTCATCAGTCAGCTAGAAAAATAACTATAAAGGAGCATTTTGCTATATTTATGCGCTATTGCATATTAATATTTTTACTTAATCTGTCTACAATGATTCAACTCCTCCTATAAAATAGCATTTTACTAATAAAGAAAAACAGACTGAATGTGTGATAAATAGTGATAAAACATGTATAGCCTGAATGCACTGTAAGTCGCTTTGGATAAAAGCATCTGCTAAATGCATAAATGTAGATGTGTTAAAGACACATGACAACATTTATAGGATGCACTGAGGAGCCCAAACTACTCTCAGTGGCCGAGTGATGCTTATGATCCATGATATTGGTACAGATTCTGTGTAACGAACAATTCTTTGTGACTGTATATTTCAAGTTGGAAAAGACATTTAGTTCCCACTTTAAGTAAACCTTAGTTCCCAGGTTGACCTGATCATCTATTAAAATGCTGATAAAGTCAAGAAAAGATGAGACATAAACACATGACAGTATGATTGAAATGTTAAAATGTAGGAAAATAATAATAATAATAAAATAAAACACTTTTATTCTGTGGCACCTAAAAAAATAATTTGGCGCCTAAGTTTTTTTCTTATAGGAGCCAATGGCTCCTTACTCTATTTTTTTGTCTGGAGCCCTGCACTCAAAACGCCAGCTTCCTCGCCCGAATGAAAAGGGTTTTTAGTCTAAATAAAAGGCTAGTGGCAGGATGGTAAAATGAATGGATGTGATTACGATCATTTGATAAATGAAGAGAGCGCGCCGTAGTTACGCACGGGATCATTATTGTGTGCTGTTTCATATCCTGTCACGGAGACCGCTGAATGCGCCTTTTTAAATGGTTTCATGGTGCTCGTTGTTTTATTTTATATATACATTACAAAATATACATGATTTAAAATAAAATGATCCCAAATGCAAGTCCGGCGCGTGGGGCTGTGACGCGCGGTCAGTGATCCGCTTCCAAAACCACCGGCGTTGCTACAAACGCACTGTTACTCATTTGAAACATTTTAATGTGAGTATTATGACACAAGTGAGGTACAAAGCTTTGTTAATTAGATAAATAATTGGTTAGCAGGCAAATGTTACATCGCGACCATGCTTTTGGATTCATGCCGAGCGCATCCATTTAAATCAAGTCATATGCGTCTTGTGTTCTGTTTTTCCGGATGGACACGAATTTAATATTATTTATTGTTTCTTTTCCCAAATCCTCACTGTCTCACCCTCTAGATTCGCAGGTTTATTTTATTGTTGTTCACTTTTAATCACTGATTTCGCATCTCTTACTGTGGTAAACGTGGGGGGAAATGAAAGATTTTGTGGCCATGAATTAAGAATTCGTTGCTATGACTTAAATTGTTCCCGCATTTAAGTTAAATCATGGGTTTTCTAGGGAACAAATTAATGAAACATGGACAGCTGCCACAAATTAATATGTCGTAGGAATGAATTAACACGTTGTATGAATGAATAGCCTGTATCTGTCCTGCTGGCGTGCGCAGCCCTGTCAAAGCGAAGTGCCCGATATGCAACAATTATCTATGGAAATTATAATTGAACATGACTTATTACTACATTTCAATACAAAATAACTTTGTACTGTATCTGTTTTAATGTACTTTTAAAGTTTGGATCATATTAAAAGCATAGTTTGTACATTAGTAAATTATTTTCTTGTAAGATCCAGCCCCTTCACCGTCACTCACAGCCGTTTGCACGTGTTTTGCGCATGAGCCGCACGCACCCCAAAATGAAACTGCTTAATCGACCATCGATAGCTTTTATTGATTACATCTCTTATCAACAATTAATCGATTGTCGATTAATCGTTGACATCCCTATTTCATATCATGGAGAACATCATATTAGAAATGTCTTAGGAATCACATGAGAATCACACTGTTCATGTCTGTTGATTTCCACAGTCACGTTCACCAACATTGTTCTCTGGACCAGGAATGACTTCCTACAATGTAAGTCAGTAAGAAAACAAGCAGAAAAACTCATAGTCCAGGTGATATGTGCAAAATTTTAGGTGAAATGTTCACGTTTTCATAAAAGCATGAAATTTGGTGCACTTGTATAGTTTGCGGCCCTAAACATTTTCAGAAATGGATCCATCGCAAAGACACCTTGTGGTTGCCATGGCGACCATTTTACTTTCCGCCATAACCAAATTATGTATTTTGTGTCATGTCTCCTGAACCAAACATAACACCGAAAAGGTGATGTTTACCCCTATGTTTTGATGGTCAAGGATTACAATGATACCATATACAGCAACATAAATTGTTCAAGTGAAGAGTTAATGGTGAAATCAGCAACGAGCATCACAGTATCACAGCATTTACAAAAGTCCATATTATGGCTATTATTAGTTTTTCTTTCTTTGATAATTAACTAATATTTTATTCAATAGTACAATAAAAGGATGTTTTAATTCATTTATTATTAATTTGTTACATTTAGCGCTTTTCTGGGTACTCAAAGCGCTTTGGAAGGGGGAACCTCAATCTCAACTGTGCAGCATCCACCTGGATGATGCGACAGCAGCCATATTGCGCCAGAACGCCCACCACACACCGGCTAAATAATATTTTATTCAACAGTACAATAAAAGATTGTTTTCAAGAATACAATAATTTATTTCAGAGATATAAAAAAATATCATCTCAAGTAAGTGTATTTTTCCTTACCTCTCAGGTAGAGTAAGGTAGGCGGTAGTATGTTTCCAATATATTCTTGTTCTCTCAACAACGCTCTAACATCACATGCAAATGGCAATGCAATCTTGCTAAACTGTGTCCTAGCTGCACCTCTGTCATTTTCTCTGGGTCTCTGGTCAACAAACTTCATTCTGGCCATTGCTTCTCAGTCTACTCTTAGTATCTTGGGCTTGACTGTGACCTGGATCTGTCCAGAATACTCTGCAACCCCTGCTGTTCTCTCTAACAACTTCCCTTTCTTCTAACAACTTCCCAGTACCCTTCCCAGCAGGTTGGAAGGGTACTGGTCTTCTCATTTATAATAATTGGAAATACTCAACCCACTCTTCCCTATGCATTAAAAAATATTTTGAGTTTCAACTACGGAGTAGTTAAACTCCATATTGTAATGATTTATCACCTTCCTGGTCATATATTATCGTTTATAGAGGAGCTGTATGGGCTGCTGTCCTCATGGTAGTCCACTTGTAGTCTTTGGTGATTTCGAAATCCATCTGGAGAAGCCTTACACTGCAGACTTCCACTTCCACTCCTCGCTTCATTTGATCTAAAATGGCTTACCACCACAAGCATTAACAAATCAGGCAACCAGCTTGACTTAATTTACACATGCAATTGTATCACAGACAACATTTGGTAAAACCTATAGACATCTCTGCTCATTTCTTTATTATATTTAACCTATATATTATTACCTGTGTGCCACCAATTCCTCTACCAGTTACTTTTTGGGAAAACCTACGCTCCCTTTCACCCTTCCATCTTTTCCCTGTAGTGTCATCCTCTCTTCCCTCACCCACCTATTTCTCATCTCTGGATGTAAATACAGCAAGTGACACTTTATGATCCACTTTAACTTCATTGCACAAGTGAGGCAAAGCAAACGCACACCTATAGAGGTGCAAGTTGAAGGAAAAAATATGATCTAATTGAAAGAGAACAACTGCACACTCACTTACGCATAAGCTATTTCCTGTAGCTCAAATGGTAGAGCATGGCGCTAGCAACGCCAAGATCATGGGTTCGATTCCCAGGGAAAGCAAGAGCTGATAAAATGCAAAACTGTAACTTGAATGCAATGTTTCATCATCCTGCTAGGTTCATCAAAAATTATTCTTTGGTGACCAACTGACCTTCAAGGACCATATTATAAAGACAGCTCGATCATGCATGTTTGCATTGCACAACATCAGGAGGATCAGGCCCTTCCAAACAGAGCATGCTGAACAACTTCTTGCCCAGGCCCTTGTAATTTCTAGGTTGGACTATTGCAATGCTCTTCTAGCTGGACTTCCATCATGCGCAAACAAACTTCGACAAATGTTTCAGAATGCAGTGGCACGACTGGTCTTCCATGAGCCCAAAAGGGCCCACTTCACACCTCTCTTTATCTCCCTGCACTGGCTACCGGTTGTGGCTCGCATCAAGTTCAAGACATTGATGTTTGCGTACAGTATAGCCACAGGTTCAGCACCCTCCTACTTCCTCCTCACTCTTACGAATCTACATCCCCTCCAGAAGCCTGAGATCTGTAAGTAAGTGATGCCTTGTGGTAACATAACAGAGAAGCATTTTCATTCACATTTCCTGGCTGGTGAAATGATCATCCAACACCTGCAGTTCTTAACAGAACACTCGACACGTTATCTGACAGCAACACTAATTTAATCCTATACCTGACCCATTTGACATAAAAACTGCAACCCCAACCACACTTGCATTTAATCTCCTACATGAGGTATAAAAAACTCATTTATTAAAACTTTTATTCAAATTGTGAATAGATTAAATACAGAAAGCAAGCAAAGAGCGCTCCCTTTAATATAATCACTACAGCTGTCAATCAGTGGCAGCACGATTGGCTACATTGCTCAGCATGTACTGGACTGAGTCGAAATAGTCTTGGTTATTGTACCCGCAACCCGCCCATGCTTGTAACCATCCGGCCCGCACCTGCACCACCCTACACATAAATATTATTCCACCTGTTACATCAAATATTAGCGGTTCACCTGCGTGTACCCGCCCGCATTCAGGACTCTGGCTTCCCCCTTGTGGACAACATAATAGACAACTCTGGCCCCAGAGAGTGATTGTAAATTAAATTTACATGAAATATGTTTGAAATTTCATTCAGCATCTTCTGAGATTTCATTGTAATCCTTCTCATAAAGTCACTAAATTAACCATTAACTGTTCACCTGATTGCGTTGCTGTCTGCGTGTGATGTTAGAGCGTTGTTGAGAGAGAACAAGAATGTATTGGAAATACACTTACCTGAGATTATTTTTTTTATATACAGTATCTCTGAAATATATGATGGTATTCTTGAAAAAAATTATTTTAATGTATTATTGAATAAAATATTAGTTAATTATCAAAGAAAGAAAAAATGAATAGCCATAATTTGGACTTTTGTAAATGCTGTGATACTGTGATGCTCATTGCTGATTTCACCATTAACTTTTCACCTGAACAGTTTATGTTGCTGTATATGGTATCATTGTAATCCTTGATCATCAAAACATAGGGGTAGACCTTTTCTGTGTTATCATGTTTGGTTTAGGAGATATGACACAAAATACATAATTTGGTTATGGCGGAAAGTAAAATGGTCGCCATGGCAACCACAAGGTGTTTTTGCGATGGCTCCATTTCTGAAAATGTTTAGGGCGTAAACTATACAAGTGCACCAAATTTCATGCTTTTATGAAAAAGTGAAAAAAAAATCACATATCACCTGGACTATCACTATCACTGAGTGTGTTCATGTTCTTCCTGTTGAAGGTAAAAGAAGAGTTTTATAATTGATGATGTAAATGATGATTTGCACAGGATATCTGGTCACCTGTACTGAGACACTAGTTGCGTTTATATGGACCCTATAATCCGATCGTTATAGGACTAGAAGCACAATCGGAATAAAAAAGTCACATGTAAACACGTCAATCGGATTGAATTGGCCAGATCTGATTAAAATTTCAATCGGATCGTAAGGGGTGGTTTATTCCTTTTGTAATCCGAGCGAGAGGACATGTAAACACTTGATCTGATTGAAACACGGAACTGGAAAGTACTGCGCATGTGCAGTGACATAAAAATAGCGTAATGACGTATGACGCACGGAACGAGCTGTTCTTCCTGGTGAATAAAAAGTGTTATAAATGAGTGTCCAGTCATTCTAAAACACTGCTTTCACTCAGCGTATGTGAAGTGGAGCAGGACAACGTCCCACCAGTCCTTGTTTAAGACTCTCAGCCACAGACGACTGGTTTTGGGCACGGGAAGGGACATATTTACGGCTTTCTATAGTAAGCAGCACTGCACAATAATTAATGTGCTGGTCGTCGACTAATTAGGACCCAAAGTAAATAAATATAAAGTGTGCTTTTTAAAACAATACACGAGAACAGCGGGAAACTGAATATTCATGCAGTGTGCGCTGTTAAAAGATTAAATCCGATCAGAAGCTTGTGACATATAAACGATCACATCAACCCGATCACTTTATTTGGCATTCATGTAAACACTACGTTCGGATTTGACAATCAGAATGAATTCATTCGGATGGAAGCAAAAAGTGTCCATGTAAACGTAGCTAATGATGATACACTGAACATGAAGAGTTCAGCTACATGAAAAGATCAAACAGATTCATAATTCCTGATTCTGATGTGTTTTATCTCCATCAGATTCCCATCAGCTCACTCTGGATCTGAACACAGTGAATAAAAACCTCTGTCTGTCTGAGAACAACAGAGTGATTACTGTCACTGGTATAGTCCAGTCGTATCCAGATCATCCAGACAGATTTGATGTGTCTCAGGTGTTGTGTAGAGAGAGTGTGTGTGGACGCTGTTACTGGGAGCTGGAGTGGAGTGGAAATAATGGTTTGTGTATATCAGTGTCATATAAGAGCATCAGCAGGAAGGGACGGGGTAATGAGTCTCGGTTTGGATGTAATGATCATTCCTGGTGTTTGTGCTGCACTCCCTCTAATTACTTATTCAAACACAATTATATACAGACTGTTCTCCCTGTGAAGCCCATCGCCAGTAGAATAGGAGTGTTTGTGGATCACAGTGCAGGAACTCTGTCCTTCTACAGCGTCTCTGACACAATGAGCCTCATCCACACAGTCCAGACCACATTCATTCAGCCACTCTATGTTGGGTTTTGGGTTAATGGTGGGTCATCAGTGAAACTGTGTTGATGAATCAGATTAGATTGACAAGAAATTCTACCCATAATGCTTTGAGCTGCATGATAAATCAGTAACAGTCAGATGTTATGTGAGTCTCTTCTTTTCTCTTCATTACATTAATACTGCAGCTGAACTTCTGTCAGTGAAAGAACAGAATATATGGATAATAATTTATTCTATTATAGATCAGTGGTTAAAAAGTGTAAATTACATGAAATTTCAAGCTGTTGACATTGAATGTGTGTGTGAGTGAGTAGGAATGAGTGTATTTGTGTACTTGTGTATTACTTGTGTAATGAAATATGTAAAATCACTAGTGAGGATATTTAACTGGTTCTCACTAGTTAAAAAGCTTTATAAATCAGCCAAAATATGTTTATGTAAATCTAGTGCATTTGTACCTCTTTATGTGAGGGGTAGGTTTAGGGGTTGGGTTAGGTGAGGGGTCTGCAACCTTTGAGACCAAAATTTGCCAGGAGCCGCAAAACATATTCAACCTTTAAATGAATATAACCAGGGCTTGACATTAACTTTTTTGCTCACCGGCCACTGTGGCTAGTGGATTTCCAAATTTACTAGCCACTCAGCATTTTCACTGGCCACAATTTTGTTGTTGGGAAATTACATTTTATATGACTTAATATTGCATACAAAAATGTATTTAAATTGATTTCCAGGTCATTTTTGACCTATTTAAACGAATCACGATATAGTTGGAGGAAGGAGTTTACATGAATGTACAGTATGTCTGAGGGGAACTGACTGTCTTTAGAAAGTTTTAGATGGTACCTTGAATGTGAGTCTCTTTGGATAGATGGTATTTTCTTTTTATCTTACCTCCGTATAATTCATATTAAAGCAGTGTTCATAAGCGGAACGCTGCTTTGTTTACAGTGGGAACCAAAAAAACGCTGTATCGCTGCTGTTCCATAAGTGCCACCTGCTGTTCCATAAGTGCCACCTGCCACCTATACATTATCCATTCACCACACTTACTTATTTTATTTTATTTTCTCATTTCAAATTTGCACATACTTGACCTGTACATACATAATTGCCTATATTATATATTGTGTTTGTGCTGTTTTGTACACTGCCTATTTGTATATTATTCTTTTATTACCTGTGTCCTGTCCTGTTGCTGTCTTTCTGTTGCACTGTGGAGCTTCTGTCACCACAACAAATTCCTTGTATGTGTAAACATACTTGGCCAATAAAGCTCATTCTGATTCTGATTCTGAAATAGACGTATGAGTGCTGCCAGCATTGCTGCAGAGGTTGAAGGGGTGGGGGTTCAGCCTGTCAGTGCGCAGACCATACGCCGCACACTGCATCAAATTGGTCTACATGGCTGTCATCCCAGAAGGAAGCCTCTTCTAAAGATGATGCACAAGAAAGCCCGCAAACAGTTTGCTGAAGACAAGCAGACTAAGGACATGGATTACTGGAGCCATGTCCTGTGGTCTAATGAGACCAAGATAAACTTATTTGGTTCAGATGGTGTCAAGCGTGTGTGGCGGCAACCAGGTGAGGACTACAAAGACAAGTGTGTCTTGCCTACAGTCAAGCATGGTGGTGGGAGTGTCAAGGTCTGGGGCTGCATGAGGGCTGCCGACACTGGGGAGCTACAGTTCATTGAGGGAACCATGAATGCCAACATGTACTGTGACATACTGAAGCAGAGCATGATCCCCTCCGTTCGGAGACTGGGCCGCAGGGCAGTATTCCAACATGATAATGACCCCAAACACACCTCCAAGATGACCACTGCCTTGCTAAAGAAGCTGAGGGTAAAGGTGATGGACTGGCCAAGCATGTCTCCAGACCTAAACCCTATTGAGCATCTGTGGGGTATCCTCAAATGGAAGGTGGAGGAGCGCAAGGTTGACACGGAGCTGGTGGATGTTAGAGTAACATCCACCAGCTCTGTGATGTCGTCATGGAGGAGTGGAAGAGGACTCCAGTGGCAACCTGTGAAGCTCTGGTGAACTCCATGCCCAAGAGGGTTAAGGCAGTGCTGGATAATGGTGGCCACAAAAAATATGGGCACACTTTGGGCCCAATTTGGACATTTTCACTTGGGGATGTACTCACTTTTGTGGCCAGTGGTTTAGACATTAATGGCTGTGTGTTGAGTTATTTTGAGGGGACAGCAAATTTACACTGTTATACAAGCTGTACACTCACTACTTTACATTGTAGCGAAGTGTAATTTCTTCAGTGTTTTCACATGAAAAGATATAATAAAATATTTACAAAAATGTGAGGGGTGTACTCGCTTCTGTGAGATACTGTATATACATGTAAATATTTTCAAAATATATGCTGCATGTGTGTATTTATATACATAATAAATATACACAGTACACATACATATATTACGTAAACAAAAACTTTTATTTTGGATGCGATTAATCACGATTAATCGTTTGACAGCACTAATAGTTTCTCAAAAATAAAGTCAGACCATTCTGTTTTTGCTTCAAATTTCATCAGGATGGCACCACCTCCGCCTCATTTTGAGCCAGGAAAAACCCTGATGTCAGAGTAAATGTAATAAATCCTCATATAGACACTAAGATCTAGGGCTGCACGATATTGAAAAAAAACTCACATTGCGATATTTTTTTTCTCCCTGCGATATATATTGCGATGTGTAGAAATACAGGAATGTTCATCAGATGTCTTGAATTGGGCAGTAAAAAAAAAAAAAAAAAAGTCTTGAATTGCTCAAAAATTAAATGATTCTAGAATAATTTGGGTGATTTTATAGGCATATTCATGGAAAATAAACAATATAAAACCCTGAAAAATTACTTTTTATTTATTGCCTTATTTTGCGTTGTTTATTACACTATTTGACTTACCTTATTCACTATCAATTCAAGCAAATCGAGGAGTTAATATGTAATATTTAATAATGAATGTTGCTTCTTACCCTAAAATAAGGGAGCTCCTTTGTGAATGAAGAAGTGCAGTCTGGCATCTAGAAGCGATCCAGTTATGGGGAGGCTATATATGTAGGCCTATGTATTCCAGGTTAAAACAGAGCGCTACACTAAAGAGGACACATAATTATCACATTAGGGAATTAACATGAGTGACAAAATAAGTAATTTAACCTTTTATTCAACAATTACAAACCTCTTTTTGAAAATAGAAAAGTAGTAAACTTTTGTCACAATTTGAAAAATAAAAAAGCTATACACCATCCCCTGAGTGGTTCGTAAAATAAAACAAATAACTTGTAACAAGTTAAACTTAACCTGTTGTAATAATTAACAACAATTAACTTATGATAAATAACATATATCAGAATAATTTGTTTTGCAGGCTTTTTTTTAACAACAGTGCTAAAGTAAAACAAGTGTTGGTCATCATAGCAAACAAAGATTAAATTAAACTTTTCAACAACTGTATAAAAAAATTAATCTGGTTTCTTTCTCTCAACTGTTACATACAGTTAATATACTCAAATACCAATTAGACTTTTTAAGCTTCTGTATGCATTAATTTGCTCATTCAAGCTTAGAGGTTTTGGCTAAGAATACCAGTCTATCCACCATTGCAGGCTTGAGACTTGAACGTTGGCAAGTGATTATGTTGCCACTTGCACTGAAAACCCGCTCTGACGGGGAACTTGTAGCGGAAATAGAAAGATATTTGTCCGTGCATTTCACTGCTGATTGTACTTGGTATGATTGTGTATGTGACAAATAAATACCTACCTACCTACCTACCTACCTATATTTGCAGGCAAGCTTGGCAAGATGTGGAAAGCTTACTCTGTGTGTTTTCCACCATGCAAGTGGATCTTGCTCTTTGTCTATGGAAGGCGTTAGCAGGTAGTTGCTTAATTCCACAGCATCTTTAAGGGTCACAGAGGAATCGCCCTTCGCCCTTAGTTTAAAGAAACTTCCCAAGGACTTCTTGGCTTTTTTTTGCCTGGGATGTTTCAGCAACTTCGTGCTCCACCTCAGTGCTGCAGCTTGCCATCTCCTCCTGGCATTCCATCATCTCTGATGCAACTTTGGCCTTCACTCTGGACATGTCTGCACTGATGAAGTCCATCTTGAATCGGGGGTCCAAACAAGAAGCCACATCTAGCAGCTCCTGAGTAGCATCATCTTTATATTTCTCATTGATGTAGTGCAACATCTCCTTCTTCAAGGTCTTAGTCAGGTCTGTGTCTTCCTCATGCATTAGCAGCATTGAAGTATTTGAGGTGAGGAACTGGCTTCACATAGGAGACACTAACATAATCTTCTCCGGAGAGAGCATCTGTGAAATCCAGCAGTGGGCCCAGTGTCTTGCTGACAGATTCCAGGACATTTATATCTTGCCAGGTTGGAATCAGATGCCTCGCCTTCTTGTCCTCAGACAGGACCTGAGTTAAAGCCTTCCGCTGCTCTAAAATCCTGTTGATCATCATCTGCCTGGAACCCCATCTTGTTTGGCATTCTGATATGAGGGAATGTGCCGGTAAATTTAGCTCCTTCTGGGCTTTTTCAAGAGCAGCTCTGGCCTTCCAGCTGTGAGAAAAGTGACCCACTAGCTTCTTGCAGATACCTGTAGCACGGTCAATGTGTCCATCCTTTTTTATTGCATTTTCTAAGCGAAAAATAAAAACAAAAGTAAGTACATATTACATTTTAATATCATGAAAAATAAATTGCTCATAAAACTGTTATGGTAACTAATTATTTACCGATATTTTACATATATGTAGTTTCTAGGGCTGCACGATATATCGCATGCAATTGTTATGCGCATCTTATCAGTAAAGCCGGTTCTGTGATTATTAATAAATCTCCATCACCTGTTTTCAAATGGAGCGGCATTTAATACACAGAGCCGTAGTTCACTGACAAGCTACGCAATATCACGTTCAATATCGCAGGCGATTCATCTGTGAGTCTGAGCGTGAATTGCGTTGCTTGTCGGTGAACTACGGCTCTGTGTATTAAATGCCGCTCCATTTGAAAACAGGTGATGGAGATTTATTAATAATCACAGAACCGGCTTTACTGACAAGATGCGCATAACAATTGCATGCGATATATCGTGCAGCCTTAGTTTATACATGCTTTCGTTAAAAGAGGGGACATATTATTAATAAAATATAGGGACATTTTATTAATATTGTTTTTGTAAAATGCTAAAATATGTGGAAAAAAAAGCTTCCAGAGAAATAAGTTTGCTTACTAACATTTATGATAAGTTACTGAACTTAGGAAAATGTTTATTTCAAGTCATGGCAATAGCAACAATAGTAAAAATGTATGGGCCTAACTTACCAATTGCAAGGTGCAGCCTGTGCCCAAAGCACTGTAGCCTGGTCCACTTGTTGAGGGCAGCAGCCTTTACCATGTTCGCCGCATTGTCTGTAGTTATACAGACGAGACGTCTCTCATCCAGGCCCCAAGCAGTCAATGCTTCTCTCATCCCCGTTGCGATGTTCTCGCTTGTATAATCCTCCGGGAAAAATGCTGTTTGCAAACAGCGACTTTTCAGCTGGAAGTCCTCATCAATAAAGTGTATGGTCAGACTTATGTAGGGCTCCGTTGTTCGGCTGGACCACAAGTCCGTTGTTGCTGCATAATATTTCACTTGTGATAGCTCAGTTCCCACTTGTGCCTTGCATTTGTCGTACAGCTCTGGGATGGCAACTTGAGAAAAATAAGTGCGTGATGGTATAACATAACGCTTGTCAAGTGACCAGATCATGTTGGCAAAACCCGGGTTGGTAACCATGTTAATTGGTACCATGTCTTTCGCCAGGTGAAATGTTATCGCATCCGTGATATCTTTATGCCGCTTGGAACCCTTCTCATATGGTGTAACACTGGCAAACGCATCCGAAATAGTTTTTTGCTTTGGACGGCAATCAGATCTGGCTTTGCACTCGTCATACAGAGCTCTGTGGTGCCGACTTAAATGATCAAACAAATTAGTTGTGTTTCCGCGTGTTGTGGCAACAACTGCACGGCACTCCTGACAAAGTACCTGTTTTTGGTCAACATCATCCTTTCTGTCGCCAAAATATTTCCAAATAACTGACGATGCGCTTCTTTTTGCAACCAAATCGTCCATTTCGCCATGCGCACGGAGAGACTGCGTGTCAAAAACGTTGAAGCAACGTGTGCTTTGTAAAAATTTTTTTTAAAGAACCCATAAATCAGAATTAATTACTTTATATCAGGCAAATATAGAACGTGCAAGTTTTTTTTGTTTTGAATAATAAAAAAAAAATATTGCCCTGCATCGCACCTCCTGCGATGTGACTATTGCGCATGAGTACATCGCGATATCGATGCTGAAACGATATATCGTGCAGCCCTAGTAAGATCAGTGTGTGTGTCCTGCTGAGTGACCATGTGTTTCTGTGCTTTTCTCTGTTTGTGTTGATTTAGTTTTAATGTAGTGTCACATCAATCATTTCATTATTACTATCATAATTACCTTTCAATTCAAATGATCACACACAGTCAATAAATAATTTTCATTATTCACCTTATGGAGCTCCGGCTCTTGTCAGTGTTTTGTGTTATTTTGTCTAAAGCTGTCACAAGACGCTGTTTTTATTGTGATGCATTTAATTGTTAAATGTGGAATTTGTTTTTATTTTTTGGTTACAGCTTGTTGTTAATTTATTCTATTTTAGATCAGTGATTAAAACCTGTAAATGACATGAAATTTCAACATGCTGAAATTCAGTAAGTGTGTGTGTGTATTTATTTATGTATGTGTGTGTCAGTGGTTTAGTACCAGTGTGTGCGTTTATGTATGTGTGTGTGTTTATGTGTGTGTGTGTCAGTGGTTCAGTACTGGTGTGTGTGTGTGTGTGTGTGAGTGGTTTAGTACTGGCAAGAGTGTGTTTATGTCAGTGTTTGTGTGTGTTTGAGAGTGTATGTCAGTGGTTCAGTACCAGTGTGAGTGTGTGGGTGTGTGTGTGTACAGTGTTTCCCTACCATTATATTAGGGGAGCGACCCGCCTCCCCTTGAAGGTCAAGTAAATTTTATTTAATTTTATTTTCTCTATAGCGCCAGATCACAACAGAAGTAATTTAACAAATCATAAGGCTATTGTAAGAATAAATTAAACTTGTTTTTATGCTTTCAAATAATTAGACATGCTAAAACACAGAATTTGGTGACAATTTTGTTAAACTTTTACTAAATTGATTTTAAATTAAGACAATTTAAATTAATTTAAATTTAATTAATTAGACATGCTTGTTGATTAATAAGATTTAATTTAACCATTAAAAAGGAGTCCAGAAAAATTACAACATAAAAAAATTGGGAAAAAACATACCCTCCTCTCAAAAGCAGTAAGCCTAGGGGAAACACTGGTGTGTGTGTGTGTGTGTGTGTGTGTTTGAATGTGTGTGTCAGTGGTTCAGTACCGGTGTCTCTGAAGGCCTGTTGTGCGTGTAGGTAACTCTCCCACGCCTCCTCCAGCTCTCCCAGCTCCACCAGAGCGAATCCCAGATTACTGAAGCAGCGACCCTGAGCTCCGCGACTGCCCAGAGAGCCTGCGGGACACACCACACGTCACTCACTCACGGGATATTACAGTAATCATGATGACACCAAACATAACAGCAGCAGATCAACAGACATTATCACACTACCCCTGAAGAATGTGATTTTATAAGGCATCACTGACTACATAATTTCTTTTCACCTGTAAGCTATTTTGTCATTTACTTTACTAGTTCTGTGAATTTTTCATGTAAATTCTCAATTAATATGAGCACAACAAACTGCATGTATATTAATTCCCGTAAGCAAAATGCATTGCTGCATTGGCCACCCACATGCACATGACTGAGCTAAACTCTGGTGTTTCGTGTCTGAGGTGTGTGTGTCTCACCGTGGAGCGCCGCTGCCTCTCTGTGGTATCTCAGGGACTGCTGGTACTGACCCAAACTGTTATAGACGGCTCCCAGATTCTGCAGAACCACAGCCAGTCTGTGCGGTTTGGAGGAGACCAGAGGAAGCGCCTGCTCATAACACTCAGACGCCTCGGAGAACAGCCTCATCTGAGAGAAACTCAGAGCCACGTCACTCAGCAGCTTCCCTGAAACGCAGGTGAGGACAGAAATGGTGTTTTTCATATGATAAATACATAAAAGTATTTCATATGTTAAAGGCAGATGCACTGAACCCAAACATTTTTTTTTGATGCATACTACCATTTGAGAGTATTTATATTTATGCATTTGGCAGATGCTTTTATCTGAAAGAATTTAAACTGCATTGATTGCATACATTTTTATCAGTTCATGCATGTTCATTTGGCTGGGAATCGAACCTATGATCTTGGCGTTGCAAGCGGTATGTTTTTACTGTTTGAGTTTCAGGAAAACACTCAGAATGAGTGCTTTTTCACACATCTTCTGTTTAAACTGTTATAATGTCAAAAATACTTACAATTCTGTTTATAAAATGTACAGTTTCATGTTTGTATTTCAGAATTACTTATGTAATATATAAAGCATCAAAATTAATCATAATAGAAAGTTTTTACATATCACACAACTTATCAGTGTGTCAAAACTTTGCATTTATCATTATATTTATAATAATCAGTCATTTATGTAATTCGTGATTTGATTTATATCATTTGTCATTTAATTATTTGTCACTTTTATTGCGTTTTTATATTTTATTGTACTTTTTACGTATTATTCTCCTTGCTCTCACAATGCTTGCTGTTGTTTAATCTTACAATTGTGGAGTTTCATTCAGTGTTTGTCTTCACAAATAAGAGATAATATCGCAGAGGTTTTATGGGATGGGATATTCATGTGAAGCAATTTGGTATAAAAACACTTGTGTTTGTGCTGATTAGCCTGAGCATTAAAAAATACACAACTAAGATTATTTAATATCATATTTAATAAACTCTACTCATTCTTATCATTACTTCGTCTCCTGCTTCTGTTCTTTCTTAGCTTTCTCACTCAAATTTATTTGATAGATGACTGTTAATACAGTTTTGGGAATCAGACAAAATGCAGTAAACACTGATTTTGGGTACAAGACAAAACTGATATTTTCTGACAGGATCTGGCATCTTTGATTGGATCTAATATTGCTGATCTAACATTTTTGATGCTATCAGCAGGCTGATAAGACAATCTAACAAACTTGAATCTGCATATGTTCATCATCACCCGTTTAGTGTTTGTTTTTAGTGAGTATTAATGATGCAGAACTTAATAAACATCACTAATTGATCATTCTGAACAGCGAGCGTGTTACCTAGCGTCTGCTGATCGCTTATGCCGCTGCTCATCTCCAGGCTGTCGGTCAGCACGCTGATGATGTCATCGCTGGAGCTGCGGCCGCTCTGCAGCATGTGTTTCCCAGCATCCTTCAGCGCCAGCGCAGCTGCAGACGCGTTCCCCGCTAGTTTATAACTCTCAGCGGCTCGCTGGAAACTCGCTGCAGCCTCGTCCCACTCCTGCATCACACAAACACAAACGGCTCAAATACACCTGCAGCTCATGCATTAGGATTAAATAAACACAGAAATACAAGAGCTTGAGTTGAGACCAGTGGCCAGTCCACATGCAAATATAATGATGACATGCAGTTCAGTTTAAGGATTTTTTTATTTGAATCTCAAATTAAGATTTTTTTTTTTTTTACAAAAAAAACAAAACCGGTGCATAACATTATCTATAAATCAAAGTTTGAATGGAGTTTGTATGTTAAGCGGTTTGGGCTGAATAAAATGCACCGGTTTAATTATAAGGACAGTTTCATTAACCTTCCTTCAGTGTTTTAAAGGTTTAGAACAAATCTTATATTATGTTGTTGTCAAGTTTGGAGATGCTGGAAATTCTGGTTCACCTCTGATTTTTCTTCTTGATATTTGGTGACTTTAGCCCGATTCGGACGGTAATTGTTTCTCATATGGACGTCTGTAAAAATAAATTTACATATCACCTCAGTGATAAAACTCATGCATTCGGATGGTGATTTATTCACAGTGGAGGAGCGAGTTCTGTGATCCTACGAACCCGGGAACACATGCTCACGTGACCAATCACATGATTGTCTGCTGTAAATAAAATTTATTTTATTTACAAATGTATTCTTATTATTGTGTAAAATGTATTTAAAAATACTTATTATTATGTAAAATGTATTATTATTATTCCAAGCATATTTTATAATATTTATTATTTGATTATTTAAATCTCCTGTTGAAAAATAGGAAAATAGAGGCGCTATAGTTGTATATAATTATACGCGATATATATCTGTTTATAATACACATTTTAAAATTGTATTGCATACCTACTGCTGCCATAATAAAGACCCATTTCGATTTTTACGTGCTTTTCTTCTCTTCTGCTCCCAGTCGCTGTGGTTGAGCAGTCATGAAGTATTGTTCTTTTAAATACTTTCCAGCATTTCAGAAATATGTAAATTACACCGAAGTACAGCGTTACGGTGTTCGGGAGTGCTCAAAAGGGTTTAAAAACTGAATTTTGAATCGATTTCTTCTCGTAAACTCAGAGATGTGGATTCGGACGGCAATTAAATTACCACACGACCTCGGTGTTGGTCAAAAAACAGTAGGTAATTCGGCCGGGGATTTTCACGGGGGTGGTGAGAGAAAAACACAGACATCCTAGATTCGGACGGCAATTAAATCACCAACTACCCCCTGTATATGGTGAAAATCACTTACGTCCCCCTGAGAAACAATTACCGTCCGAATAGGGCTTTTTTCGCATTTTATGATCATGAACATACATGCAAAATTATGACACTCTGATGTGTCATGGAACAAGCAAACAAAATTTTTCACTCAGAAATTGATAGTAAATTTTACATATAATTGTAAAAAATGAAACCCACTGAATTAAATGTAAAATTTTAGAAATGACTGAAATAATCTTTAATAATAATCTTTGTTTTATTTACATCTTTGAAAACTCATTTATTACAATGCAGCAGCACAGAACCAAAAAAATATAATTTTTTAATTATAGTTTGTCAGTTTATCAACTTTGAGGGTATTTACATTTGTTACATTTATAGTTAACTAAAACTAAATCTAAAACATAACAAAAACATTTTCATGACTTGAAATAAGACCAATGTTAACTGAAATAAAATATAAAGTTTAATTCATATGTATAGTTTTTATTTCAGTTTCAGTAAACAAATCCTAGTGTAAGAATTATTATTATTATTATTTTTTTTTTTTTTTAACTCATTGTCTAACTAATTGTTAACTAATTTTTAACTAATTGTCTAAGTGTCTTTTAGGTCACACAAGATTTACACCGATATTTATTAAAAGGTGAAGAACCACCATCATGCCTTACTTGCCAAACTAAAATGACTGTGAAGCATATTTTATTGGGTTGTACTGTTTTTAATGTAAATAGACAACAGTTTTATTCAGAGGTGTTTAACTGATTTATTTAAAAATGCATCACCTGAATGTATTTTATCATTTTTGTCTAGTGTACATCTGAAATGTCTTTTATAAGCTTTTGTTAATTGCATACCTTGTATAATTTATTCAGAGATCGTCATGAAAATAGCCTTGATGCTGGCATGGTGTTAAAAAGTGAGTCAATAAATAAAATTTCAGTTCTAGTTATTTTAGTACATCAATATAAACTTGATGAAAATGAGAAATGCTGTCTTGGAAACTAGCTGAAATAAAACAAGTTAACATATTATTTTATCCAATATTAATTTACACTGCATTGATTGCTTACCGTACATTTGTATGTGTTCATATGTTAATGTTAATTTCACTGGGAACCCATGATCTTGGCATTGTGAGCATATTGAGCATACTTCAGGAAAGCACACAGAATGAGTAATTTTCCACACTTTTTATGTTTAAATTGCTAAAACGGTTTTAAAAATGCAATACTGTTTATATAATGTACAGTTTGTGGGGAAAAAATGCTTTGCAAATACAGTTAAAAATCATGTTTTTTTTTTTTTTTTTGGCAATGCACGAGAATCATTTATGCTAAAGGTTTACTGTTTTTGTTTTGACTTTTGGCAAATTGCATTAAATCCAATTAGGGTTCATGTGACAAAGAACATAACAGTCATAACACACCTTCCCCAGCAGGTGGCAGTGTGCGAGTCTGACGCAGGTGTCTCCCTCGGCTGCGGCGTCTCCCTGCGATCGGTACAGCTGCGCGGCCTGCAGATAGTGTCTCACCGCCTGCGTTCGGTCCTCCAGAGCCTCGTGGGCCGTGGCCAGGTTAAACTGCAGGTCTGCGATCCGCTCGCCTCTCTCGCTCGGCTGTGTGCGCGACAGGACATCCAGCCCCTTCTGAGGCTCGCCCGCCTGCACGTACGCTGCACCCAGATTAAACGCACAGGTGCGCTGCAGTCTCTTCTCTCTGAGCTGAAGACGAGAGCAAATCAGGAGGCTTTACTCTGTGTCTGATATGGCAGATGTTTTCAGTAACTGATGTCAATGTAGAAATACTTATTCACAGCTCGTTGATTTATTTATTCTAAAACCCAAATTTTCTGATAATAAAGGGGTTCCTAAGATAAAATGAGTAGAATTCGACTGGTCATTTAATGGCAGCCACCAGAAGAGTGAAAGATGAATGACCTAAACCAGGAGTTTTTCAATCTTTTAGATGTCTACGATCCCCAAATCTAATCATCTTTGTGTGAGGGACCCATCCTAAGATTTACTATTTATACTATGATTTTTTTTGAAGTTGTAAGTAAAACAAAGATTATTTGGGTACATTTTACAAGAAAATACGGTTTCAGTTTTTCTACTTCAAAAACTTCAAGTTAAATTCAATATGTTGCTTGCATTTTCTCTGTAATTGTTCATGAAATTGACTAGATATTTCTGTTTCTACACGTTTTTTTTTTTGTTTTTTTCAGTGTGGGAAAAATTTATATTATAAATGTTTGAAAAATATTATTTATTTTTTTTAGTTTTTATTGTATGTACTATATTACTTACTTACTATAGAAGCCCGTTTTCTCTGATTTCTGAGTTTACATCTCACAATTCTGTTTTTTGCTTCCACAACAGAATAAAAATAGATTTTAAAAAGTTGGAATTGCGAGATATAAACTCAAAAAGTAAAATGTTTTATTCCATGGTGGAAATGGGCTTCCATAATTTACTTATTTTAATTTAATTTTTAATTACTTATCTTTCTTAACCTTATTTGTTATCATTTATTTAGTTTCACTTTTTTTTTTTACATTGTTTGAAAACCACTGACCTAAACTATACATTAAGATAATACGCGGTATAATGCATGTTATGAAAAATAATGTAGTTTATGGGACCAATAAAGACTTTAAATCAACATGAAACGGTTTCTCAACCCATGTTACTTCTGTAATGTTTCATTATGAAATGAATGGATGGTAAAAATCTGTACAAAAACAGTCTGCTATGCTGCTTGATGTTGCACACTGGTAATTCTCATCAAATTATTTAATTATCATAATCATAAACACTGTTTTTACTGTTCACTGCACTTTGTTTTCTTATTTAACTATAGCACTCATGAGTCTTGCAAATTCAGAGAAAACAGTTTACTTCCACGTTTCAAAATAAGGTGGATATGACAGGTGGCTGAAATATTAGAAAAAGTTATTAAATTTTGATAAAAGATTTCCTTTGGGATATGCACAAGAATGCATTGTCAAGTCAGTTTTGATTTCATGTTTTCTTCACATTGTACCTTAGTGGCAGCCTTTAATGCGCTCCTGAAGCTCTGCAGCGCTGCGTTATTGTCTCCGCTCTGCAGCGCTGCGTGTCCAGCTGCGGTCAGTCTCTGGATCTCCAGCTGAGCGTCTGTCTCCTCCACATCAGCTCTGTCCGTCCCGCTCCGCTCCGCTTTCTTCTTCTTCTTCTTCTCTCGAGCATCTCTGACTGGAGACCCATCAGAGGCCATGAACTCAGTGTAGATCACAGCTGAGAGGAGACATGATGCTCAACCTGAACACACACACACACACACAGTTGGTTTTTATGTTACACATGGACTCTTCATAGGCGTAATGGCGTAACCGGTGTGTGTGTGTGTGTGTGTGTTTGTGTCTGTATGTGTGTGTTTGAATGTGTGTGTGAGAGTGGTTCAGTACCTGTGTGTGTGTGTGTGTGTGTGTGTGTGTGAGAGTGTGTGTGTGTGTGTGTGTGCGTTTGTGTCTGTATGTGTGTGTTTGAATGTGTGTGTGAGAGTGGTTCAGTACCGGTGTGTGTGTGTGTGTGTGTGTGTGTGAGAGAGTGTGTGTGTGTGTGTGTTTGTGTCTGCATGTGTGTGTGAGTGATTCAGTACCGGTGTGTGTGTCTGTATGTGTATGTGTGTTTGAGTGTGTGGTTCAGCAACTCAGTAACTAGTAGTGTAACTAAATTACTAATAAGATTTTTTTGTAATAATATTAGTTAATATCCATAAAACAGCTCGTTACTTAGGGTAACTTTACCCTACTGATTTGAAGTCCAACAATCCAATAATTCCTAGATTTATTTCTCAGATTTAATTAGATTAATACAACACTTTTACTTAAACGTTACTATTAATCGTGTTTGTAATAACCTCTGACTGCGATCCAATGTCGACTTTGGTCAAATGATGAGGCAGAAATATATTGTTAGAAACATTTTAGAAGACTTTTATGGAGTAATGTAAACTAACTTAGTAGTGTAACTAATTAATATTGCAGCCAGAAAATAATAAGTATAAAGTAACGTTAATAATATTAACGTTACTTTTGAAAGGAGTAACGTTAACTAACTAGAAGTAATGAGTAACGTAATTATTTTTTTTTAATAACGTTAACTAGACCAATACTTCTCATAAACTATATATACCTGTACACACACAACATGATATTACATTAATCTATATGAAATTAAAATTAAAAAGTCGTAATTAACGTTACCTTTTTTAGATTCAGTGACGAAAACGGGCTTCCATCCTTAACGCACATCGATAAGTTATTTATAACCTTACCTTACCTTAAAAACCTTCGAAACAAGTCGTCTGGGTGTGTTGAACTAAAGATGTCGATAATTTTATCATAATCTAAATTTTCTGTTAGTATAGATCGCTGTTTTAGTCATTTTTATGATAAACATTCGAGGGAGCCGTTAATCCTGACAGAACTTTGGGCGCGAAAATTTGAATGTAGTACAACTGGCGTCAGTAGCATAGTAACTGAAGACACTAATTAGCATATTATTATTATTGTTATTATTATTACATAGTTCTAATGAAACACATGACAACACACGTTACATTTAAAATAATTAATTCAGAATTTAAACTCTAAAATTGTATTATTAAAAAAAATGTATTTCCATAGATCTGACTGGATGGGAAAGCTGTCAATCAGACCCACCCGTAGCCCCGCCCCTCGCTTTATAATGAAATATCCCACACGAATTCTTATGAAACTTCAATTAAATGTAAAGTAAATTATATGACCCAGAACTGACTTTAAAGCATCCAGGTTAAGAAAATAAATGGTGAAACTGAAATACAGTTCATCGTCAGCAGCAGGACAGTAGTTTAACGTGTGTGTTAATGGCAGAGAGGATTCACACTTCACTAATGAATCATTCATCAGTCTTCTAGAGTGTCACTAAAACACAGCAAACTGAACTCTCATCACACACACAATATAAAGACCCTGCGCCATAACACTACAGCAAACCATATATCATATAAAACTATAACAGACGTATAACACACTTATAAACTGGAGTTTGGCTCTAAAGGAGGTTCACTTACACAGTTTCCGCTGGGATCCCCGGATGTTGCTCATATATTCCTTCTTTAGAGTCATGTCGTAAATCATGAGCTGATCGATGTATGAACAGGTGAACAGACAGACAGGTGAGCACACCTGAGCAGGTGCTGATCACAACGTTTCCATGGAAACGCCATCAGTGACGTTTCCAAGACGGTAACCTGTATTTACATTTTATTATCATTTACCTACCTACATTATTTATATATAATTTACCTAAATTATAAATTAGGTTAAAAAAAAACATCTTTGTATTTTATTTTAAAAAATAAATATTTTTTAATATTATAAAAAAGTGTTTTATGTTCCAAAATAATCTCCAGAACATTGTAGAAAACCTTCAAAGATTAGCAATACTCTTTAAACCTTCTTACAGTCTGGTTCACACGATTAAACACGATGACTATTCTGTTATTCTCTGGTTTGTTTTGTTGACAACACGTTTAAACTACATTACCCATAATGCGCAGCGGCTCTTCCTGCCGTCATCAGGTGGGTGGAGCCGCGCCGCAGCCAATGAGAAGCGGGCGGGATATTCAAACCGTAAACAACTGACAGACGGGAGCGTTCGCGGTTTCAGGCGTCGTTTATCATTAAATTATTAATCAGAGAGATTAATCTAGTCATCGATATAGACGTATTAGATATTTATTGAACACTACAGAGAGAGAGAGCGCCACTAATTCGCGGCTTCAGACAGAAACGGTTTGATAAGAAGTAAATCGCGTCGCTTGTCAGAGATCAGCGCGTGTGTTTGTATTGATCTAACGTTAACGTTATCGAAGTATTGATCAGATATCGACAACACAGAGATGGGGGACGGTGTTCAAGTCCGGTCTGGCTGTAAGTACTGAAATAAAAGACTTTCACCTGAAGTCTGTGTGTGTGTGTGTGTGTGTGTGTGTGTGTGTGTGTGTGTGTGTGTGTGTGTGTGTGTGTGTGTGCCTACCTAACCATATTTTGGGGACAAATTTGTACCCAAAAGTGAGCTAAACCTGACCAAATCTCTAAAAATCTCCCTTTGGGGATGTCCTCATTTGTAAAACTGCTGTAAAAATAAAGTAAACAGAGTTTTCTGTGAGGGGAAGGGTGTGGGTTGCATTAGCTTCTTTAGCATCTGTAACTATCTGTTTATAAAAACAATAGAAGTCTATGTAATGTCCCCATTTAGATAACTAAGTAAACGTGTGTGTGTGTGTGTGTGTGTGTGTGTGTGTGTGTGTGTGTGTGTGTGTGTGTGTGTGTGAGTGATTGACATGTTAAATATGATTGAGCTTTAATGTTGGTGTTGAATGTGATCGAGGTTTTGTATTTTGTATTGAAGGTTGTATTGAGGTTTTGTAGTGAGTTTGACTGAGGTTTTATGTTGGTGTTGAATGTGATTGAGGTTTTGTATTGAGGTCAAATGTGTTTTTTGTTCACCGCTGATGTTGTTTTCAGATGAGCGTCTGACCGCAGAGGAGATGGATGAACAGAGGATTCAGAATGTGGCTTATCAATACCTGTGCCGTCTGGAGGAGGCCAAGAGGTGCAACACACACACACACACACACACACACACCTTTACAGCATACACGTGTTCAGCATAACACAGACACACACACCTTTACAGCATACACATGTGTTCAGCATAACACACACACACACACACACACACACACACATGTGTTCAGCATAACACACACACACACACACACCTTTACAGCATACACGTGTTCAGCATAACACACACACACCTTTACAGCATACACATGTGTTCAGCATAACACACACACACACACACACACACACACACGTGTTCAGCATAACACACACACACACACACACACACACACTACACCTTTACAGCATACACATGTTCAGCATAACACACACACACACACACCTTTACAGCATACACGTGTGTTCAGCATCACACACACACACACACACGTGTTCAGCATAACACACACACACACGTGTGTTCAGCATAACACACACACACACACACACACACGTGTTCAGCATAACACACACACACACACACACATGTGTTCAGCATCACACACACACTGGTTCTGCTGTGAGGTGTGTCTGATGTGTTTTTGCTGTGTTTTTATCTGTAAAGTGTTCTAACAATTAGATTTTGATAATCAATACTCTGAAAGATTATAAAAGGGCCACCAAGCGATCTATATACTGCTATAAGTTTAATTAATCAAAAAAACAAACCAATATTTATTTGCAGTATTTTATTAATTGGTGTGTTATTCCAGTGCTTTCCTTGAAGACTGTACAAACCAGAAGTTATAAATGAATGATATACACTGGGTGAAAAAAGGTTTAAAATATAAATGTTACAATATAAGAGCAGTTATGAGTCCCTGCAGCACAAAAGCAGTCATAAGTAACACAGGTATATTTGTAGCAATAGACAACAATACATTGTATGGGTCAAAATTATTGATTTTTCTTTTATGCCAAAAATCATTAGGTTAGTACAGATCATGTTTCATGAAGATATTGTAAATTTCCTACCATAAATATATCAAAACTTAATTTTTCATTATTAATATGCATAGCTAAGACTTCATTTGAACAACTTTAAAGGTGATTTTCTCAATATTTAGATTTTTTTGCACCCTCAGATTCCAGATTTTCAAATATTGTCCTATCATAACAAACCATACATCAATGGAAAGATTATTTATTCAGCTTCATGATGATGTATAAATCTCAATTTTGAAAAATTGACCCTTATGACTGGTTTTGTGATCCAGGGTCACACATCCAAATCCTCATTTGATTAGTGAGTTGGTGTTAAGCTGAATCTGTGGAAACACCTGTGCTGTCTGCAGGTGGATGGAGGCGTGTCTGAAGGAGGAGTTACCTGCTCCTATTGAGCTGGAGGAGGCGCTGAGGAACGGGGTTTATCTGGCTAAACTCGGCCACTGCTTCGCTCCTCGTGTGGTTCCTCTGAAGAAGATTTATGATGTGGACCAGGAGCGATACAAGGTCTGCGTTTCATGACTGTGATAATGTACATGTGCCTTTGGCTTCAGTGGGTTATGCATCACTGCAAAAAATGATTTTCTTCTTTAGGATTTTTATCATGTTTTCCAGTACAAATATCTAAACATTCCTAATCCAATATTCAAGCAAAATGACATAAGATATACAGTCTTTTCTGAAATATGTGTCAAAATTAAGTGAGTTCATGCTTCAAATAAGCACAAATATTTGCCACTGGGGACAGAAATATCAACTTAATTCAAAGAGAAAACAAGTTTAATTTTCTGACAGCACCTGCAGAAATTCTTTATTATTTAAAGCATAAACTCACTTCATTTTGATACATTTTTCAGACAAGACGTTATATCTTATCCCATTTTTTATGTATTTGTTTTAAGAATGTTTAGCTATTTGTACTGAAAAACAAGACAAAAATACTAGGTAAGAAACTAGTTATTTGCAGTATATAAATGAATATAGAGCTTAAAGGAATAGTTAATGTAAAAATGAGTGACATTTAGTCACTCTCATGTCGTTCCAAACCTGTATGAACACAAAAGAAGATATTTAGAAGAATGTTGGTAACCAAATAATGTTGGTTCCCATTGACTGTTTTTGTCTAAACACTGCAAAAACTGATGTTTGTCTTCAGTTTTTGTCTTGTTTTCCAGCACAAATATCTAAACATTCTTAATTCAAGATTCAAGCAAAATTACATAAGATATACAGTCTTGTTTTCTGAAAAATTAAGTGCTTCAAATATGAATAAATATTTGCCACGGAGTTCAGAAAAATCCACTTAATTCAAAGAGAAAACAAGGTTACTTTTCTGACCCCACCTGCAGAATTTTTTTTATTTAAAAGCATAAACGCTTCATTTTGATACATTTTTCAGACAAGGCGTTATATCTTATCCCATTTTTTATGTATTTGTTTTAAGAATGTTTAGCTATTTGTACTGAAAAACAAGACAAAAATACTAGGTAAGAAACTAGTTATTTGCAGTATATAAATGAATATAGAGTAGAGGTCGACCGATAGTGGATTGTACCGATACCGATAGCTAGGTTGGAGCACACTAGCCGATACCGATTAATCAACCGATAGTTTTTAAAATTGATACTGAACGAAAACTAAAATAGAGCTTTGCTATTGTTTAAAAAAGCAGTAACAGTACTGAACCATACTTTGTAAATGAATACAAATTTAGTATTAATATTAATTACTATATTGATCATTAAAGTTATTTCATAGTTTACTAATGTTAAAAGAAGAAAATTTAAATATGAAGATTTTAGAATTCTATGATAGAATTTATCACCTAGGGTGAAGTCATTATATTTGTCCCAAATCATTGTTAATGTACATAATGTAATTTAATAGAAAACTATGTGAACGGCGCTCTGTTCCGTGGCAGGATTTTCTATCGGCTGTATTTAAATGCGAGTCTGGAGTTTCCCGCTCTGTGCAGCGCGCAGTGTCACGTGCCAAAACAAACAACACGTGCTGTCAGTGATTTCCGCCTCTAGAGGGCGCTCTCGTACTGTATAATGACAGCAGACCCTTCTCAGCCGCTCCAGCAACAGATGCAACACGGAAAACTATCGGCATGGATTTTTGCCGATAACCGATAGTTCCGCAAATCAACTATCGGTGCCGATTAATCGGTCTACCTCTAATATAGAGCTTAAAGGAATAGTTCATTTAAAAATTATAATTCTGTCGTCATTTAGTCACTCATGTCATTCCAAACCTGAATCTGAACAAAAGAAGATATTTAGAAGAATGTTGGTAACCAAATAATGTTGGTTCCCATTGACTGTTTTTGTCTAAACACTGCAAAAACTGATGTTTGTCTTCATTTTTTGTCTTGTTTTCCAGCACAAATATCTAAACATTCCTAATTCAAGATACAAGCAAAATTACATAAGATATACAGTCTTGTTTTCTGAAAAATTAAGTGAGTTTATGCTTCAAATATGAATAAATATTTGCCACGGGGGTCAGAAAAATCCACTTAATTCAAAGAGAAAACAAGGTTACTTTTATGACCCCACCTGCAGATTTTTTTTATTATTTAAAAGCATAAACACTTCATTTTTAAGACAACAAGACTTGATATCTCATGTCATTTTGCTTTTGAAGTAACTGTATTTGTTTTAAGAATGATTAGGTATTTGTACTAGAGTAGTCAATAAGACAAAAACACCAAGTAAAATAGTTATTTACAGTGTTTAAAGGAATATTTCATTTAAAAATGATAATTCTGTCATCGTTTAGTCACTCTCATGTTGTTCCAAACCTGTATGAACACAAAAGAAGATATTTTGAGGAATATTGGTAACTAAATAATGTTGGTTCCCATTGACTTCTATTGTATTTTTATTATTTTTTGTCCATACACTGCACAAACTGATGTTTATCCTCAGGTTTGTCTTATCCAGCACAAATATCTAAACATTTTAAAATCAAGATGCATTTATTGGAGATGCAAAACGACATATTAAGTCTTATTTTAAGAGAAATGCATCAAAATTAAGTGTTTTATTTTTTATTTTGCTTAAAACGAAACAAACATCTGCTGTTGGGGTCTGAAAAATAAACTTGGTTTCCCTTTGGATCAAGTGGATTCTTATCGACAGATATTTGTTCTTGTTTTATGCATTGACTCACTTCATTTTGATGCATTTTTCAGAATACAAGACTTAATCTGTTAAATTTTGCTTTTTAAAAATACAGTATCTTGATTTTAAGGATGTTTAGATACTTGTACTGGAAATTAAGACAAAAATACTTAGGACTGTATTCATTTTTTGCAGTTTATAATAGAAATCAGTGGGAACTGTAACGGTTCAAAGCATTCCTCATTCATTCATCTTTTATGTTTCAAAAAATCACACGGGTTTGGAACGACACGAGGGCATAATTGATGACACGATGATCATCTGTGCATGTGCAGGAATGACAGGGTAGTGATTGATTGTGTGCAGTTCTGTCTGTTGATGTTAAACCTGATCTGATGTCTCTTCTTCAGGCCTCCGGGCTTCAGTTCCGTCACACAGACAACATCAACCACTGGAGGAGCGCCATGATGGAGGTCGGCCTGCCTGCGGTAAATCACACTCTTCTGTCTGCGTTATATCCCATGATGCACTGCAGTCGCTCTACAGCACGAACATTAACTCTAATCAGGGTTCCTACGGGGTTTGGACAAGTGTGGAAAAAAGAAAGCAGAGTATGGACAAATATTTGTGTTTCCAGACTTTTGACCCCATTTAGTTTTTTTTATAATAGAAAATTAAGAATTTAATAAAAATAAATTTATCGTACAAGAAGTGAGGTTTCATGGTGATTCTTTAGTGATCGCCGAATATGACTGAATGAATTCAAGGTGCACTTTTTCATTATGCAAAATGCAGGTTATAAGCATTTTGGGTTTCTTCACACTATATTCTTAGCACATAACCTCAAGGACACTTTGCAAAAATAAAAAATATACAGACTTTTATGTGCGCATGAGAAACCATTAAACTTAGCATATATTACAATGCACACTGAGCCACCTGTTGATACAGAGTATGCATTACCTAAGGCCTTGAAATATGGCATAATGCTCCAATGAAAGCCAAATCTTAAACACTTTTTTTACAGTATCAGTCTTTATTATAGACCCTTGAACTTGGCAAATTGTATGCCATCAGCCCATTTCACGTCATGGTTTCTGCGCCGCCACAGACGATGTGTTAAATTGGACATCATGCCTTGATATTAGAGGTACTACCGCAAGAAAAGCAAACTTTTGAGCAGGTAGATCTCTGATAATTCATGTGCATCCATGCTCTAGTTTTATTCATAGTAAGATGGCAGTGATGCACAAAGGAAAAAGGTTATATAAAGCTATAAAATGTAATGCATAAGCATGCAAAACATTATCATGCACATGTGAATAGTTTCTCGAGGGCACAGAAAAGTTTCTTGTGTGCATGTAAAAGTCTGTTTTTTTTATTATTTTGTATTTTAGGGATTCTGTATGTTGTCACTTTGAGAAAATCAATGAAAAAACCCTGAGAAAATAAAAATATTTACAGATGACTGTACTGTATACCAAATATAAAGCTGAAAATATTGCTCTATGAACCATTTATGTTAAATATGGTCTGAAAATCTATCGAGAGGTGAGTCTGGAAAAGTATGGAATTTGAAATGGAAAATTTGTAGGATGCATATTCCTCATTACTGAAGATGTGTTCTGCAGATCTTCCATCCAGAGACGACAGATGTGTACGACAAGAAGAACATGCCCAGAGCCGTTTACTGCATTCACGCGCTGAGGTCTGGAGCAGAGATGATTATAATCACATTCTGTGTTTTATTGCAGTTTGAGGTGGTGTTATTAACCATGCTCTCTGATCTCTTGTGTTAGTTTGTTCTTGTTTCGTTTGGGACTCGCCCCTCAGATCCACGACCTCTGCGGGAAGGTCAAGTTCACAGGTGACGCTCACATCAGCTCTGTGTGTTTTTAAAGCGCTGGATTTAGGGCTGCACAATTAATCGAATTTCTAATCGCAATTACTATTACGTAATCGTTCAAAGCAGCAATTAATCGTTCAAATTCCACTTATGTTATTCTGTGTGCTTAAGATTCTTTCTACATGTTATCTTAAGGATTTTTGCATTGTTTTAATTATAGTTTTAGTATAGCATTATAATAACATGCATATTTTTACTTTTTTATTTAAAGAAGAAACCAATCCAATGTATAGTTGACATTTAAGGCTTAATATTATTAGAGTTTTTTCAGCTTGTTTATTTTCATCTAAAAATATGGCATGCGGTTGCTTCAAACAATGGTATAAACATCATTCAATGTAAATTGTGATGATCGTAATTAATAATCGCAATTACAATTTCAAGGGAATAATCGACAATTATGATTTTTGTCATAATCGTGCAGCCCTAGCTGGATTGACTGATCAGCATCCAGAAGCACTGCTATCTGTTTATAAAGTGTGTGACATGTTCTGCAGAGGAGGAGATCAATAACATGAAGCGGGAGCTGGATAAATACGGCATTCAGATGCCAGCGTTCAGTAAGATTGGAGGAATCCTGGCTAACGAGCTTTCTGTGGACGAGGCCGCAGGTAAAACACAAGCCTGCGCTGAGAAACTCACGCTTTTACTCTGGGTTTTATCATTTAATAAATGATTACATTTATAAAAGCACCTTTCTAATTACTTTAAGTGCTAAAATAAAATTAATTATTATAAAATATATAAATAAATACAAAAGTTATGCATCCAGATCAGTGTTGCTTTAGTCTCACTGAGATACTATTGTAGTTTTTATTAACTTTTTATTATTTATTGTTAACTCATTTTTTTTAACTTTATTATTTTGTGTATTTTGCCTTTTTTTTTGTAGGTTTTTTTTTGTCTATATAGTTTAATTTTTATTTCAATTTTAGTTATTTTAGTAAATCAGGTTAAAGTACATTAAAATGAGATGTTGCTGAAATAAAGTTGTTGGGTGTTTTTTTTGTTTGTTTGTTTGTTTTTTTACTTCAGTTAACATTTATTATATTTCAAGTGGATTTAGATTTAATTTTAGTTAACTATAATAACCCTGATCCGGATCAATACATTTTAATTTTCTCAAATATTCGTTCTTGTTTTTCAGCACAAATCTCTAAACTTTCTTAATTCAAGATACTTTTTTTTTACTGATTTAAAAGAAATTAATTTATGCTTAAAACAAGAAAAAATATCTGCCAGTAAAGTCTTTTTCTGACCTCGTTGACAGTATTTATTAATATTTGTGTTATTTATTGTTAAAACTCAAGTTTTATTTTAACTTTAAACTTTAATTTTGTGTATTTTTGTCATTGTTTTAGTAGTTTGTTTTTGTCTATATAGTTTTTATTCATTGTTTTCAATTTTAGTACATCAGGTTAAACTAAATTAAAATGAGATGTCGCTGAAATACTTTACTTCAGTTAACATTTATTATATTTCAAGTGGATTTAGATTTAATTTAGTTGACTATAATAACCCTGATCCAGATCAATACTGATTTAAAATAAGTGAATTTATGCTTAAAACAAGAAAAAAAATCTGAAAAATAAGAGAAAAGTTTATTTTTCTGACCTCGTTGACAGTATTTATTAATATTTGTGTTATTTATGGTTAAAACTCAGTTTTATTTTACCTTTAAACTTTAATTTTGTGTATTTTTGTCATTGTTTTAGTAGTTTGTTTTTGTCTATATAGTTTTTATTCTTTTTTTTTTTTTAGTACATCAGGTTAAACTAAATTAAAATGAGATGTCGCTTAAATAATGTTTTTTTATGTAACATTTATTATATTTCAAGTGGATTTAGATTTAATGTTAGTTGACTATAATAACCCTGATCCAGATCAATACTGATTTAAAATAAGTGAATTTATGCTTAAAACAAGAAAAAATATCTGCCCGTAAAGTCAGAAAAATAAGAGAAAAGTTTATTTTTCTGACCTCGTTGACAGATATTTGTTTTGTTTATGAATTTTTAGTCACTGTGCATCCCCAGTAAATGTGCAAAAGAATCTTTAGATGCTTGTACTGGATTAAAATACTGATTAAGAACAGCAGTGTGATGTTTTTGATGTTTAAATGTCCTCTTTACCCTAAGTATTACAGATAGTGTCACAGAAACACACACTTGAAGTCTGCGTCGAGCAGAATGCTGATGTGAGATGTTGTGTGTGTCGTGTCTGCAGTGCATGCGGCTGTGATCGCCATCAACGAGGCGGTGGATCGAGGCTGTGTGGAGGTCACAGCTCAGGCCCTGAGGAACCCTAACGCCATGCTGACCGCTCTGCAGGACACACTGATGGCCGTCTATCAGGAGATGCTGCGGCAGGCGCGTCTTCAGAAAGCAGCGCGAGCGCGGACACACGTGAGAGCCTCGCTGCACACACACACTCGTGATGAGAGAAACACTGCTGAATGATTGTGTGTGTTTCAGGGAAACGGATCGGCAGAGAAAGACATCTATGAGGAATATCTGACGCAGAGAGAAATACAAGACTGTGTTAACAGAGTCAACAGTGAGTCTCTAAACAACACACGTCTGAGTCACATTTCACCATGAAATATATAGTGTAAATAATAGTGCTGTCAAACGATTAATCACATCCAAAATAAACGTTTTTGTTTACATAATATATGTGTGTGCTGTGTATATTTGTGTATATATAAATACACACACATGCATGTATATATTTTGAAAATATTTACATGTATATGTTTATACTCATATAAATTATAGCATATATTTAATATATAAACGTAACATATTTTTCTTAAATGTATACATGTTTGTGTGTGTATTTATATAAATGATAAATATACACTACACACTCATATATTATGTAAACAAACTTTTATTTTGGATGTGATTAATCGTTTGACAGAACTAGTAAATAGGACATTTGCATAAAAAGTAAAAACAGGATTTATTAATTAATTTTTTTAGAACTATATTAAGATTCTTTGAATGCAATTGACTATTGTTCATTATTTTTTATTTTTATAACGTTGTTAATAATAACAAAACAACTTTCTTATTGTATTGCTATTTCCGTTGTTATTTTCCTTTATCATCTTATTGTTAATAAGTATATTAATAATAATAAGTAATAAAACGTGTTGTTGGTTTTTATTCTAATATTGCTGTTGTTAACAAAAAATAACAATTATCAGTATTTCAATTATTGTTATTTTTTTCTTTATCTTATTATTGTTATAATATGAAAATAAAACTATTAAAAATAATAACACTAAATATACAACTACAATTATTTTTTATTACTATTTTTATTTTTTATTTTATTATAATGAAAAACAATTAATAATAACACAATTTCATGGCAGTTTCTCTTTACAGTAATGAAAATGATGTGCTTAATTATGACAAATTGCACTTAAAAGTCACTTATCACAATGTAAACATAATGCAAAAAATCTTAATATTCCTAAAAACAGACTTCATTTTAATGAAGCTAAGCATCATTTCTTATTTCTCTCTGCTGTGTTTTCATTGAGCGGAGTTTGCTGTTGGACGATGACCGTGTTTTTGTGTGTGTGTCTGTGTGTGTGTGTGTCTGTGTGTGTGTGTCTCTCTGTGTGTGTCTCTGTGTGTGTCTCTGTGTGTGTGTGTCTCTGTGTGTGTGTGTGTGTGTGTGTGTGTGTCTCTGTGTGTGTGTGTGTGTGTCTCTCTGTGTCTGTGTCTCTGTGTGTGTGTGTGTGTGTGTGTGTGTATGTGTCTCTGTGTGTGTGTGTCTCTGTGTGTGTGTGTCTCTCTGTGTGTGTGTCTCTGTGTGTGTGTGTCTCTGTGTGTGTGTGTCTCTGTGTGTGTGTGTGTGTGTGTGTGTCTCTCTGTGTCTGTGTCTCTGTGTGTGTGTGTGTGTCTCTGTGTGTGTGTGTCTCTGTGTGTGTGTCTCTCTGTGTCTCTGTGTGTGTGTGTGTGTGTGTGTGTGTGTGTGTCTCTCTGTGTGTGTGTGTCTCTCTCTGTGTGTCTGTGTGTGTGTGTGTGTGTGTGTGTGTGTGTGTGTGTGTGTGTGTGTGTGTGTGTGTGTGTGTGTCTCTCTCTGTGTGTGTGTGTGTGTTGCAGTGCGGGCAGCGGTGGAGCGGGTGGACGAGGTGCTGGACTGTGCTGATTCTCTAGCACTGATCTCCGCTCTGCAGAACTCCAGTCTGGCGCTCACAGGACTGATCCGGGATCACGCCGGCTGGTACCTGGAGCAGCTGACCGCTGACCGAGAGCAGAAAGCCCTGGTGAGATGCTCACAATCATCTCACACACTCATACACACACCATACTCCGCTGACCGAGGTGTGTGTTTGTCAGGATCTGGGCTGTGTGGATCCTCTGGAGAGAGATGAGCTGCAGGAGGGCATCAGTGTGGCCAATGAGGAGGCGCAGAGAGACCGAACCTGTCAGTGATGCATCTAAACACTCTCTCGTACCAATGCAGGCCTGTTCATTAGTGAGTGAGCTGTGGAAAAGACCAGTCTGTGGTGTTAAAGTGTGTGTGTGTGTGTGCAGTGCAGCAGGCGGTGTGTAAAATAAACGAGGCGGTGCAGCGCGGAGACGCTCGTCAGACGGTTCGAGCTCTAATGAATCCAGATGCTCATCTGCCAGACGTTTATCCGTTTGCTGCAGAGCTTTATCAGAGAGAGCTGGCACCACTGCAGCACCAGTGTCCACAGGTAACACACACACACACACACACACACACTCACACACACACATCCTTGATTATAATACTTTGTGGGGTCGTAATGTCTCCACAAAGATAGTAAAAACTGTGTGTGTGTTCGTGTCTCTGTGTGTGCGTCTCTGTGTGTGTGTGTGTGTGTGTCTCTCTCTGTGTGTGTGTGTGTGTGTGTGTGTGTGTGTGTGTGTGTGTGTGTACGTGTGTCTCTCTCTGTGTGTGTCTGTGTGTGTGTGTGTGTGTGTGTGTGTGTGTACATGTGTGTCTCTGTGTGTGTGTGTGTACATGTGTGTCTCTGTGTGTGTGTGTGTCTGTGTGTGTGTGTGTGTGTCTCTGTGTGTGTGTGTCTCTCTCTGTGTGTGTGTGTGTGTCTCTCTCTGTGTGTGTGTGTGTGTCTCTCTCTGTGTGTGTGTGTGTCTGTGTGTGTGTCTCTCTGTGTGTGTGTTTGTCTCTGCGTGTGTGTGTTTGTCTCTGCGTGTGTGTGTGTGTGTGTGTCTCTCTCTGTGTGTGTGTGTCTCTCTCTCTGTGTGTGTGTGTGTGTGTGTGTGTGTGTGTGTGTGTGTGTGTCTCTCTCTGTGTGTGTGGGTGTGTGTCTCTGTGTGGGTGTGTGTCTCTGTGGGTGTGTCTCTCTCTGTGTGTGTGTGTGGGTGTGTCTCTCTGTGTGTGTGTGTGTGTGTGTGTGTGTGTGTGTGTGTGTGTGTGTGTGTCTCTCTCTGTGTGTGTGGGTGTGTGTCTCTGTGTGTGTGTCTCTCTCTGTGTGTGTGTGTGTGTGTGTCTCTCTCTCTGTGTGTGTGTGTGTGTGTGTGTGTCTCTCTCTCTGTGTGTGTGTGTGTGTGTGTCTCTCTCTCTCTGTGTGTGTGTGTGTGTGTGTGTGTGTGTGTGTGTGTGTGTAGGGTGAGCTGCAGCAGGAGGAGCTGTTTGTCGCGGTGGAGATGTTGTCTGCGGTGGCTCTGGTTAATCAGGCCGTGGAGGTTCAAGACTTCGGGGCGTTCAGTGCTACACTGGTCAGTCCTGCAGCCGGACTCGGTGACATCGATGACAGTCTGATCCAGAGGTCTGACCACTCACTCATCAAAACCTGTCACACACACTACTGCATGTCTTCTGCGGTCTGATACATAGTTATCCAGTAAAAGCTCTTTTAGCTCATCCAGTGTCTTTCTGCTGTCAAATCTTGACTGATTTTGATCAAGTAAACGTCAGAATAACTGCAGTCATATCTCCAGATGAACACTTTCTGGACTGAAGCAGCTCAGCTTTACTTGATTCTCCATCAATCATGTTTTAGTCTCAAATCTGATCATCAGGATCTTTTGAGGAGCGTTTGTTTCCAGAAGCTTTACTCACTGTTCCTCAGCGGAGGAATGATCTTCATCTCACATTTTCTGAGGAGCCTTTATTATTCATCTCTCAATCAGCATTGCATTATATGTTTGGATCATTTCAATCTCATCTGACTGAGACATATTATTGGAGATATAGACTGATATTTAGATCATTTTATGTCAGTATCTGCTGCAGTGTTATAAAGATCTAATTGATTTACATCACAAGCATCAGAATTTCATCATAGATATATCAGTATCTGCACCAAATTCATATTTTTGCTCAGTTTGAGTCTCTGAATATAATTGAGCTTCATATTGTCACTGTATCAGACTAGATGAGCCATAAAAGCCTGATGGAGCAAATATGACAAAACATGTATTTTTTTTAGATTTTGTCTAAAGGTTTGATAAACTGTTCCATTTAAAAAAAAATAGATTTTCTGATTATTATTTCATGTCAAACTCTGTTTGTGTGTGTGTTTGTTTGTTTGTGTGTGTGTGTGTGTGTGTGTGTTTGTTTGTTTGTTTGTGTTTGTGTGTTTCTTTGTGTGTGTGTGTGTGTGTTTCTTTGTGTGTGTTTTTTTTGTTTGTTTGTGTGTGTGTGTTTCTTTGTGTGTGTGTTTCTTTGTATGTGTGTGTTTCTGTGTCTGTGTCTGTGTGTGTGTGTGTGTGTGTGTGTGTGTGTCTGTCTGTCTGTCTGTCTGTGTGTGTGTGTGTGTGTGTGTGTGTGTGTGTGTGTGTGTGTGTGTGTGTAGGTATTTCGAGGAGCTGTGTGAGCTGAAGAGGAGGGCAGGTAAAGCTCTTCTCACCTGGAACGATCTGCAGAAGGGACTGAACGCCGTCAACACGACTGCTCACGGGGAACATGAACGTCAGTTCATCACACATGTGATTTTAAAGTGATTATAATAATTAGTCATCAGCATTAGTGACGTTCTGGTTGTTGATCTCCGCAGAGATTCTCTCCATCGGTCTGATCAATCAGGCTCTGAGCCGCAGCGATCCTCAGAAGACGCTCTCGGCGCTGATGCTGCCCTCCAGCGGCCTGCAGGACATCTTCCCGCTCAATGCCAGACGCTACCACGATGTTCTGACCCGCGCCAAACGACACAAGGCTGAGGTGACACCTTCATTCATCTCTGCTGGTTTACTGTGCTACATCAGGATTGAGAATAGGCCTGCGATGATAAATCGATTCTGAGATCTTCAGAATGCATCGTGATTCTCTCTGGAATGGATGCTGAGCTTATATTCTAACAGCAGATGGCGCTCTACTCTAGTTTTTATCCACACACTCAAATGCTGATGAAGAAGAGCACTTGTGCGTTCGGCTATGGCTTTGTCCAAATACCCACACTTATGGTTTTGGCTACTTGAGAGTGCGTGCGTGCGACAGGAAGTAAGTGTGCAAGTCTGTCCCATGTCTTCAAAATGCCAAAGTGCAGTGCCCTTAATGGATACTAAATCCACACCATCTCGAATACCGGCTAAGCGTATCCCATCATGCATCATGTTCTGGATATAAATCGTGGGACTTTTTCCGAGATCTCACGAGAGGTCACGGAAACCTTTCCAATGCAAGTTAAATATTAATATAATAATTAGATATTACATATAATTTGGTAGAAAAACCACAAATCCACAAATTAAAATTGTCTTGTTATAGGGACTACTGAACAGACATTTAGAAGCTGATTTTAAAATGCAAAGTATTTCAAAATAAAGCTATTTAAACACTTACATTTTTACAACACTATAAGTGTGTCCCATCAGGTAATGAAAAGTTCGACACGCACTTGTGGTCTTCATCCTCACTTGGGCCAAATACAGGAAATACGTCATTTAAGTAGTCAAGTGCAAAGTATGCAAGTGTGGGTATTTGGACAAAGCCTGAGTCTGCAACCTCGGCTCAGAATGCTTTTATGACCAGATTAATGTTAACATTAACACCTTGTGATTCACTTCAACCTTTTCTAATCTTATGAATGATTATTTTAGGTTCAAGTGTGTAAGGATTTGGAAACAAGCAGAGTTCAGCTGTTTCTGAAGCATGCAGCGCCACCTGCTGTTCAACACTAACCTCAGAATCACCATTCATTCGGAAATCTCAGAATCGTTTCTCGATTCGTGATGCATTGATTTATTTTCCCAGCCCTAACTGAGACCCGACCCTTATACTGTTCAGTTCAGTACAGGGGTTCAGTCATTCATTCATAAAGCTGCACTATATGACTTCTTCTCTTTATTGCCATCTTTGTTTGAAACATACAGTTGCAAGTTAGTTGTAAAGTGTGTTTTTTTTTACCTGGGTTATGCTTTTGCTCAAATAAATCTGATGGTTTACATCAAGGCATACTGACAGTAAGTTTTGTTCTGACCCATTAAATACATAAATGTTTTAAAATAAATAATACTACTGACATTTAGATATAATATTTGTTCAGTGAGGTGAGAAGAGTCACGCAGTGAGAACTATTTTATTAAACTTTGGTTCAGAAATTGTAAAAGTTCAAATACTGGTCATAATTTGTGTATTATTTTATGCTATCTATATTTCACTGTCTAAGCACAACAGTCTCGGATTACTTATTGCATGTTATTATGAAAATGAATTAGCATTTTATGTAAAAAAAAAATTACGTATAAAACAAGGTTATTATAGTTAACCAAAAAAAACATAAATAAATGTTTGTTTTCATTACTTAAAATAAATGTTAACTACTAAAAATGTTAAAACCATACAACAAAGTTACAAAAAATTAATTAAAATGAAAACAAAATATAAACATTTATTCAAAATGTTAAACTTTGGTTCAGAAATTGTAAAAGTTAAAATACTGGTCATAATTTGTGTATTATTTTATGCTATCTTTAGATTTAATTTTCTAAGCACAACAGTCTCGGATTACTTATTGCATATTGTTATGAAAATTATTAATTTGAAGTAAGAATTTACATAAAATAAGGTTATTATAGTTAACTAAAACCATAAAGAAATGTTCGTTTTCATTACTTAAAATAAATGTTAAATACTAACAATGTCAAAACCACACAGCAAAGGTACAAAAAAATTAATAAAATGAAATGAAAACAAAATATGAAAGTAAATCTATTTTAAAATATTCATAAAATAGATACTAAAATAACTCTGGTAAGAACATAGCACTCATGTGAAATAGTAGTCTAATCTTTCTTTGTATAGAAATGATGTAAAACTGAGATTTCCTGCAAAATCTGACTCAACGGCTCAAATTATGAATTGTTATTTATTATAAGCTTACTCTTGTGATTTGGGGTAAGACATGGAGATCATTTTGAACTGATTTTCTAAGTATTTGATTTGATTTTTGTTTGTTTTTGACAAAAACTAAATCCATGCACCTTTAAATGTATTCAGTGTGACTGCAGCTGAGTGCTGAATGATTGCAGTCTAGGTCTGTATTTCTGGATCTCGCTCTGTGTCCAGTCTGAACGAGTGAATGATGATGTGTTCTTGTGTAGTTGAGCCGTGACGCTGGAGCTGAGCTCTGGTTGGCTGATATTCAGGAAGGTGTGAGACTGGCCAATCAGGACACTCAGAAAGCCCTGAAGAGTGAGTGAGCGCACACTAACACTCATGATACACTTGACACGCCTATAACTGCAAAGGATTCCTATAGATTTTTTAAAAATTATAATTTAAGGCAAAACCGTTTTTTTTATGCTCAATTTTGAGATTTTGTTATCCCCCCCCCAATAACATGTCTTCTCTCAAACTAGTGGAAAGAAACCTCCAAAATACATATTTAAGGGTTCATTTTATTGCACTACATCAATTCCAATCCATATCTTTAGAGTTTTTTCTCTTACACAAACACACACCAAACTTTACAGTTTTATTCCTCTCTATATTCTGAAGGTTTGATCATATTTCATTATTTATACAACATTTTACTCTTCAAAGCATAGTGAAAATGTTTGTTTTCTGTCTGTTGACAGTATTTTCTGATTTATGGAGTGATGAAAAGAGACGTCCTTTAATGTGACCGCAAAATCAAACTAGAATTATGAACTTGACTTCATCCAATGTTCAGACTTATTTGCTGGAAATGTATGCCAATTAGTGCATATTTCATAAGATTTAGTCTCATTTGCATATTTAGAGATACATTTTTAGAAACTGGGTAAGAGTGGTGATGTTTATTAGGTTTGTTTTGTTTTGTCGCTTTAAAATGTAATTGTTACATGCCCTGCAGCTTTATCACATCATTTTCAGTCCTCACAAGGAAACAAATGCTAACTGTGTGTGTGTGTGTGTGTGTGTGTGTGTGTGTGTGTGTGTGTGTGTGTGTGTGTGTGTGTGTGTGTGTGTGTGTGTGTGTGTGTGTGTGTGTGTGTGTGTGTGTGTGTGTGTGTGTGTGTGTGTGTGTGTGTGTGTGTGTGTGTGTGTGTGTGTGTGTGTCTGTGTGTGTGTCTGTGTGTCTGTGTGTGTGTGTCTGTGTGTCTGTCTGTGTGTGTCTGTGTGTGTCTGTCTGTGTGTGTGTGTGTGCGTCTGTCTGTGTGTGTGTGTGTGCGTCTGTCTGTGTGTGTGTGTGCGTCTGTCTGTGTGTGTGTGTGCGCGTCTGTCTGTCTGTGTGTGCGCGTCTGTCTGTCTGTGTGTCTGCCTGTCTGTGTGTGTGTGTGTGCGCATGTCTGTCTGTGTGTGTGTGTGTGTGTGTGTGTGCGCCTGTCTGTCTGTGTGTGTGTGTGTGCGTGCGTGCGCCTGTTTGTTTGTTTGTCTGTCTGTGTGTGTGTGCGCGCCTGTCTCTGTGTGTGTGTGTGTGTGTGCGCCTGTCTGTCTGTCTGTGTGTGTGCGCGCCTGTCTGTGTGTGTGTGTGCGCGCGCCTGTCTGTCTGTCTGTGTGTGTGTGTGTGCGCGCGCCTGTCTGTCTGTGTGTGTGTGTGTGTGTGCGCGCCTGTCTGTCTGTGTGTGCGCCTGTCTGTGTGTGTGTGTGTGTGTGTGTCTGTGTGTGTGTATGTGTGTGTGTGTGTGTTCTGTACAGTGTGTCTGGGTCTGGCGGCGGTCAATCAGGCTGTTAAAGAGGGCCGAGCGTCTCAGACGTTGCGTGTTCTGCGTCTGCCAGAGGTGGCGCTGCGGAGCGTGGTTTCTGAATGTGCTGATGGGTATCAGACGGAGCTGACCGCCCTGCTCCGCGCCAAAACACTGGAGGGTCAGTCCAACACAAACACACAACTAGAGCTCTGTTACACAACTGGACCCGACAAGCTGCTCATTCAGAGTTCTTATGGTCCCTGTCGATCATGAGCGTAGGGTTCGGTGGCAGGGATTTAAGTTTAATGCTATTCATTTTATGCTTGAACAGTCCTTGAGCTTTAACATTTGATAGTGATGCAGTTACTTATTGCATGTAGAGGACATGTTGACTTCAACACAAACACAGCACAGAAATGTGTCCCTGGAGCACAAAAGCAGTCATAAGTAACACGTATATTTGTAGCAATAGACAACAATACATTGTATGGGTCAAAATTATACATTTTTCTTTTATGCCAAAAATCATTAGGATATTAAGATCATGTTCCATGAAGATATTTTGTCAATTTCCTACCGTAAATATATTAAAACTTCATTTTTGATTATTAATATGCATTGCTAAGAACTTCATTTGAACAACTTTAAAGATGATTTTCTCAATATTTAGATTTTTTTGCACCCTCAGATTCCAGATTTTCAAATATTGTCCTATCATAACAAACCATACATCAGTGGAAATCGTATTTATAGCAAAAAATTGACCCTTATGACTGGTTTTCTGATCCATGGTCACAAATATGATCCTTGTTTAAATTCATAAGTCTGCACTGCTGACTATACCTGTGTGATTCCTCCTGTATGATCCTAGTGGTGTTTAAGTGTGTGTTTGTGTGTTGAGCAGGTGATAACAGAAGCCCGTGGATGAGGACGAAGCTGCCAGACAGCAGCTCTTATTTCTTTCACCTGCAGAAGCTGGAGGGCACCTGGGAAAGACCTCAAGGCTTCGTCCAGAACAGCACCTTCCTGACACGCGAGGAGATACAGGTGAGACACACACCTGAACCAGCAAAAAGGGGATACACATCAATACAGCGTAATTTTTGCCACACTGTACAACTATAATTACTGTTTTTGCATTCTTGTAAGAGGTAGGTGTAGACGTTAATAAAACACAATCTAATAGGTAAAAAATGTAATTGTTTGTTTCCGGTTAAAGCTGTATCCCGTCTAGCCACAACCAGTGTTGGGTGTAACTAGTTACTAGGTAATTAGTTACTGTAATTTAATTGCTTTTCCCTGTAATTTAATTACAGTTACTTCTTATGTAGCTGAGCTTAATACTGTGTATAGACTATAGAAAATGTATATACAATACAATACTGTATTTAACGTCTAACCTTAAAATGCATGCTTTTTATGCACCCTTCTCACTTTAAATACTTTGGTGAGTTAATAATAATATTAGTAACACTTTAGTGTCCAGTTCTCAATATTACCTGGTTATTAGCATGAATATTACTGGGATGTTGGCTGTTTATTATTGCTTAAAAAGCACATATTAATGTCTTATTCTGCAAGACCTTATTCTAAATCCATAATCCGACTCAATTCTTAAACTTAACAACTACTTTACTAAGTATTAATAAGCAGTAATTAGGAGTATATTGAGGCAAAAGTCATAGTTAATAGTGAGAATTTGACCCTAATCTAAAGTGTGACCAGAATAATGTATGTAGCTATCTGTTATTTATTTAAAAGAATTATAAGAACTATTTCATGTCTATCCTGGTATCATTAACTTATCAAGGTTGATATAGGATTTAGTAATTAATTACTTTTTGGAGTAACTTACTCAACACTGCAAACCAGAAAGCAAGCGTTTATTTATATAGCACTTTTCCAAACAAGTTCATGCAGTTCAAGAAGAAATCAAATGCACCAAATACAAAATAGAAATAACCCATTAACATACAAGAACAAAGTTTAAAATATATATAATTAAAATGTAAAATATAAAGCAAAAACATTTAATTAAAGGGGAAAAAAACACATAAAATATACAAAATACTAAGATTTTATAGGACGTTACAGAACGGCCAGACTGTAAAAGTATGTTTTTTTTATTTAGACTTAAAACTATTAATGCTTTCAGCACATTTTATGTCTTCTGAAGGTTGTTAGCGTAACGGCTAAAAGCAGCATCACCAAATGTTTTAGCTCTACTATGAGGTACAGTTAAAAGAAAATAATTTGAAGACCTAAGAGTCCTTCTGGGTTCATATACTACAAGCATTTTTGAAACCTAGTCTGGAACAAGTCCATGCAATGCCTTATAAACTAATAAAAGATATTTAAAATCACTACGAAAGCTCACAGGTGTACTGTACTTTGTCAGTATTCTAGCAGCAGTATTTTGTATTAGTTGTAATTGATTAATTGTATTCTTTGGTAGACCTGAAAGGAGGGCAGTACAATAGTCAAGCCTGCTAGTTATAAATGCATGCATTAATTTTTCTGTATTGGTCAGAGATAGAAATGATCTTTCTGGTCACAACCCAGTAACTCATGCTGAATCTGACATCCAGAGGTAACTGTGTGATGTGTGTTCTGTGCCGCCCCCTGCAGGCCGTGTGCTGTAGTGTGTGATGTGTGTTCTGTGCCGCCCCCTGCAGGCCGTGTGCAGTAGTGTGTGATGTGTGTTCTGTGCTGCCCCCTGCAGGCCGTGTGCAGTAGTGTGTGATGTGTGCTCTGTGCCGCCCCCTGCAGGCCGTGTGCAGTAGTGTGTGATGTGTGTTCTGTGCTGCCCCCTGCAGGCCGTGTGCAGTAGTGTGTGATGTGTGTTCTGTGCTGCCCCCTGCAGGCCGTGTGCAGTAGTGTGTGATGTGTGTTCTGTGCTGCCCCCTGCAGGCCGTGTGCAGTAGTGTGTGATGTGTATTCTGTGCCGCCCCCTGCAGGCCGTGTGCAGTAGTGTGTGATGTGTATTCTGTGCCGCCCCCTGCAGGCCGTGTGCTGTAGTGTGTGATGTGTGTTCTGTGCCGCCCCCTGCAGGCCGTGTGCAGTAGTGTGTGATGTGTATTCTGTGCCGCCCCCTGCAGGCCGTGTGCTGTAGTGTGTGATGTGTGTTCTGTGCCGCCCCCTGCAGGCCGTGTGCAGTAGTGTGACCGCGGCTCACAGCAGAGATGCTCAGTGGAAGACCAGTGAGACGCTGGTGCTGATGCTGCAGGCGCGCATGAGAGGATTCCTGCTGCGACAGAAGCTTGCCGAGCGTCTGCACTTCCTAAACACTCAGCTGCCCGCCGTCATCACCATCCAGGTGAGACTCATGTTAGATCGGGTCAGCCCCAGACGCCAGATCCCATCAGAAAACATCAGTTTGTCCAGTTACAGAACAACTAGTCAGCAGAGCTGTTGATACCCAAAACAAGTGTTTAACAGTCTTCTGTCAGTCAAGAAGCTGACCGAGAAAAGCCAGAGAAGAGCAGAAGCAGGGGATGAAGTGAAAATGATAAAAAGTAAGAGTTTATTGAACAATCTTAGTTGCGTATGTCTCAGATCAGACCCAGAAGGATTAAGCTCTGATAAAGCTTTCCTGTTCATTTTTGTTACATTTTCATAGTTTTAATGTTTTGTGTAACAATGCTTTCTGTGTTCAGGGTTGACTGTAGTAATAATAATGCAAAAACCTACATAATAATAATAATAATGCAAAAAAAATATATAAACCTTGACAAAAAGTAGTCTTTGAGAATGCATTTAAATCCACAACCTAATAAAAGTAAACAATTATGTCTAAAAACAACAAGGGAATTCACAAGCCTCTCTATAGAGTTCTATACAGGCAACTAGTGGTTACACCATGAAATTACATGTTTGTCTTTCTTTGCTCTCACCAGGAGGTGCTAATCTGCATTCAAAAATTGAATTTTAAAGGATTAAGGCCTAAGCATACTTCGTTTTGTACGCTAGCGTATGCGTACAGTCGGCACGCAGGCGGTCGACACATGCGCACTTGAAAGCTTCATCCATGTTCAGTGTCTGCTCTATTTTTCCCGGTTAAGTCATGACTGATATCAAATATTTTTGAACTCTTTTAAACCAAAGCTGAGCTGTCTCACGCCCTCTCGCTCACGAGCGCTCGTCTGTTGTTGCAGTCTCCGCTGTTTTGTTGTCATTGTCCGTCTCTTTTTCTAGTGTGAAACAACGGCCTGGGACAGTGTTGCCACCATGTGGGAAAACCTGATTACTGCAAAATAACTTCAGTGCGACCTGAGCGTACAAAGTACGCACGGTTACTAAAATCGGGTGGTGCGTGTACAGTACGCACGGACTGTTCTGATGACGCAATTCGTGTAAAAAGTGAAGTATACTTTGGCCTTTAGTGTCTTTTCATCTGAAATACTGCATAAATTGAAAAATAATTTTTAAAAAATGAGAGAAAAAATATTTTTGTACTATTTTCAATGGGACAAATTGATCATAATTATTGCATAAATATTAATTAGTACCATACAATTCTCTCAAAATACAAAAGAATAAATATTATTGAACAAAAATATATTAGATTGATTTTACTGAAGAAAAAAGTTAAATTTCAGGTGTCCGGTCACTTTTGACCATGAAGACCACGAGTGTGACTCCCAAATGAGGAGCGCACAAGGGTTAAGAATCTTTAGACATTTGCACTGGACAACAAGACAAAAATACAGGGGATGAGCAGCAGTTTCTTGGAGTGTGGTCAGAAACTACATTAAAAGTTATTTCTAATGTATGGGAGCAGAGATATTTAAGCCATAAGGTTTGGGTTTTTTTGGTAAAATTAATGAAAAAAGTTATAGAATCTATAAACTGTTTGGAAGTTGTACTTTCAAACTTTGAAGTGTTGTAAATACAAGACATTTACATTTGTGACCCTGGACCACAAAACCACTCATAAGTGTCAAAATTGAGATTTCTACATCATCTGAAAGTTATGAATTTGAAACAAGGATCATATTTGTGACCCTGGACCAGAAAACCAGTCATAAGGGTACATTTTTTGCTATAAATAATCTTTCCATTGATGTATGGTTTGTTATGATAGGACAATATTTGAAAATCTGGAATCTGAGGGTGCAAAAAAATCTAAATATTGAGAAAATCATCTTTAAAGTTGTTCAAATGAAGTTCTTAGCAATGCATATTACTAATCAAAAATTAAGTTTTGATATATTTACGGTAGGAAATTTACAAAATATCTTCATGGAACATGATCTTAATATCCTAATGATTTTTGGCATAAAAGAAAAATTTATAATTTTGACCCATACAATGTATTGTTGTCTATTGCTACAGATCACATTTGACAGTGTTCCATTCAATTTATTCCTTAGTTTATTTACTTGGTCTTAAAAGGTAAAATGTTGCACATGTATCCAAAGAGCTGGATGATAATATAGTTACATTTTGTAACACTATAAACAGTAATGGAGATTTCACTTGCGATACAATGTGTGTGTTCAGTCTCACTGGAGGAGGGTCATTCAGCAGAGAGAGTATCTCCACAGACTGCAGTATCTCTATCAGAACTGGAGAGCCGTCGTTAAGGTAAAGCACGATGCAGTCAGACACACGAGGAACACGTATGTATGTGTGTGTGTTTGGACTGACGTGTGATTCTCCCGCTCAGATCCAGGCCACGGTGAAGATGTGGCTCGCCCGCAGGAGATACCTCGCCCGCCTCGCTTACTTCAGGAGACACGTGAGGATCACGCCTGCTTCGTCACCAGCGTGTCTGTGTGTGGCATACGTGTTCACGTGTTTGTGTTTGATTCGTCTGTCAGGTCGGAGCTATAATCCGGATCCAGGCGTTCTTCAGAGCCAGCAGGACCCGAGAGGAGTATCACTTACTGGGTCAGTCAATGCAAACACAATATTCGAGTTTTTATATATATATATATATATTTGAGTCTTTTCTAGGATTGGGAATCGAAAATCAATTCTAATTCCAGAAGCCGATACTTGTCGTAAAATTTAAATTTTAAAAATGTATTTGTCATTGAATCATTCATTCAAGAGATTCATTCAAAAACACTGATTCATTCAGTAATGAAACGAGTCAATCTTGAGTGAGTCATTGAATCATTCATTCAAGAGATTCATTCAAAAACACTGATTCATTCAGTAATGAAACAAGTGAATCTTGAGTGAGTCATTGAATCATTCATTCAAGAGATTCATTCAAAAACACTGATTCATTCAGTAATGAAACGAGTGAGTCTTGAGTGAATCATTGAATCATTCATTCAAGAGATTCATTCAAAAACACTGATTCATTCAGTAATGAAACAAGTGAATCTTGAGTGAGTCATTGAATCATTCATTCAAGAGATTCATTCAAAAACACTCATTCATTCAGTAATGAAACAAGTGAATCTTGAGTGAGTCATTGAATCATTCATTCAAGAGATTCATTCAAAAACACTGATTCATTCAGTAATGAAACAAGTGAGTCTTGAGTGAATCATTGAATCATTCATTCAAGAGATTCATTCAAAAACTGATTCATTCAGTAATGAAACGAGTGAATCTTGAGTGAGTCATTGAATCATTAATTCAAGAGATTCATTCAAAAACACTGATTCATTCAGTAATGAAACGAGTGAATCTTGAGTGAGTCATTGAATCATTCATTCAAGAGATTTATTCAAAAGCACTGATTCATTCAGTAATGAAACAAGTGAATCTTGAGTGAGTCATTGAATCATTCATTCAAGAGATTCATTCAAAAACACTGATTCATTCAGTAATGAAACGAGTGAATCTTGAGTGAGTCATTGAATCATTCATTCAAGAGATTAATTCAAAAACACTGATTAATTCAGTAATGAAACGAGTGAATCTTGAGTGAGTCACTGAATCATTCATTCAAGAGATTCATTCAAAAACTGATTCATTCAGTAATGAAACGAGTGAATC
>CM041806.1:2036363-2043863 GCA_023376895.1 Aspiorhynchus laticeps | reverse complement strand
AACCGCTTCAGGTGAGGGACACACACACACTCACAGCCGCTTCAGGTGAGGGACACACACACACTCACAGCCGCTTCAGGTGAGGGACACACACACACACTGACAACCGCTTCAGGTGAGGGACACACACTGACAACCGCTTCAGGTGAGGGACACACACACACACACACACACTCACAGCCGCTTCAGGTGAGGGACACACACACACACTGACAACCGCTTCAGGTGAGGGACACACACTGACAACCGCTTCAGGTGAGGGACACACACACACACTCACAGCCGCTTCAGGTGAGGGACACACACACACACTGACAACCGCTTCAGGTGAGGGACACACACTGACAACCGCTTCAGGTGAGGGACACACATACACACACTCACAGCCGCTTCAGGTGAGGGACACACACACACACTGACAACCGCTTCAGGTGAGGGACACACACACACACACTGACAACCGCTTCAGGTGAGGGACACACACACACACACTGACAACCGCTTCAGGTGAGGGACACACACACACACTCACAGCCGCTTCAGGTGAGGGACACACACTCACACACACACATGACTGATATCTGAGGAGCAGCTCAGAACACACACTTCCCGTCTCACCGCTCCGTTCTCTCCTGCTACAGGAAGTTCCTGCGCACTGTGTGTGACGTGCCTGAGCCGGAGGAACGCTTCAACATCGACGAGTACTCAGAGACGCTGATCCTCAACAGACCCGTGATCTACATCTCCATCAGTGAACTCATCAACACACACCGAGTCAGTGCACACATCAGATCACGATACTCTTACAGTTAGGATCAGTTATGATATATATCATGCTTTACACATTTTATGGAAACATAAATGTATAGTACTAAAAAAAGTCATTATGACAGTTTACACAGTAATAGTAGCATTGACTAAACATTTGATGGTTTATTTTTTTCATTTAAATACTCATGAACATTGCAATTAAACAGCTTCATTAATAAATGTTATACTATTTTATCTATTTTTTTAAATATTTTTTTTTAAAGCTTTAAGTGCAAAAAATGCTTTATTTTGAAACAGATGGCACCAAAATTAGTTTTTTACCAAAACGGAAATTAAAGTTTATATATATTTTTTAAATAAAGTTTATGTAATCAATTAATTAATCAAGTTTATTTCTCAAATAATAAATTGAGTTGCATGTAAACATTTAAATTGCTGTATTTTAACACATTTTTAAAGTTATAATAGTTTCTGCTCCAATTCATTGTTGAAATAAACATTTAAAGTTGCTGTAATAAAATATTTTTATGCAAGATTTCTTAAAACATGCATTCAATAATGAAAACTGGTAATAATAGGAACTTATAATATAATGCATACAGTATATTTACCAAAACACTTCTCCTAAAATGAAAAATATATATATTATTTCCCGAATATTTTCATTTGCCATAATTCTGGTGCATCACTAAAATGAGTCATTTGTTCGTGAATTTAATATCTACACTTAATATCTCATCACATTCAGTTTAGACTGTAATTACATTCACAAATTGGGTAAATGTTTTAATTAATGCTGTGGTGCTGGAGATTCACTGCCATAGAAACTATGTATGTAAATGTATAGCAGTTAACACATTACTCTCTGTTCATAGTGTACTGTATACTGTGTACTTTACTACTGAAACTAAGTAAATGAAGCAGTATTATTCAGTATGCAGTGATCAGTTTCTGACTGTAGTTATACTGTGGTCACATGACCTTGTTTATTGTCTAAGAAAGATGTGTAGTTAATTATATGTGTCCCTGGAGCACAAAAGCAGTCATAAGTAACACAGGTATATTTGTAGCAATAGACAACAATACATTGTATGAGTCAAAATAATGCATTTTTCTTTTATGCCAAAAATCATTAGGATATTAAGTAAAGATCATGTTCCATGAAGACATTTTGGCAATTTCCTACCATAAATATATCAAAACTTAATTTTTGATTAGTAATATGCATTGCTAGGAACTTCATTTGAACAACTTTAAAGGTGATTTTCTCAATATTTAGATTTTTTTGCACCCTCAGATTCCAGATTTTCAAATATTGTCCTATCATAACAAACCATACATCAATGCTATTCAGCTTTCAGATGATGCATACATCTCAATTTCCAAAAATGGACCCTTATGACTGGTTTTGTGTATGGAAATATGAATGGTTATGTTGCATGTTTCGTTCTGAGCAGCTGCTGCTGGAGCATCAGGATTGTCTGTGTCCCGATCCGTCGGATCCTCTTCAGCAGCTGCTGCAGGATCTGGGCTCGGTGCCGTCCGTTCAGGATCTCGTAGGTTCGTCACGCTCCGTTCTTTTGCTCTGTTCTGTACCTAAGCAGTGTTCTTAGTCTTCATCCCGGCCTGTGTGTGTGTGTGTGCAGGAGAAGGGCAGCTCAACCTTTCAGATCCAAACGCGGAGCAGACTTTGTCCAAGATGGAGGTATCTCTGACCCTCACCAGCAAGTTTGACGTCTTTAAGAGCGCTGATGATAAGTCTGACGCGCGGGGGATCCTGCTGAGGTGAGCTGCGTCTGTCTGTCAGCTGCTGTTCTGTGATGATGATGATGCTGAGTTTGGGTTGATCTTCTGTCTGGTTGTTCTTCAGCACTAAGCAGCTGATCATCGATGTGATCAGAACACAGCCTGGTGACACACTCAGTGAGGTGCTGCGAGTCTCCGCCTCCAGAGATCAGGTACAGATGACTCCGCCCACACACACACACACACACACACACCTCTACACCATAGAGCCGTGCATTTCAGCCCGGGCCTGACGGGTCCCGACGCCCCTAGGGCCGGGCTTCGGGCCAATTTTCACGTCATAGTTCAGACGCGGCCTGTTTTAGGCTTCTCCTTATTTTTATATTTTAGACATCCATCAAAAAAATGCGACGCTGGTGGAAACAACACGAGTCCGTGCCGTCAGCACAGATGAAGAGTTCTGCGTTCAAATGCATGCAATAGACTAAAGCTTGCCGCAAAGCCCCTGCGAAAGTAATCACCATGAATGTGTCCGGGGGAAATAGTTATTTACTAATAAACTAGTGTTTTCTGAGTCCGTTTCGCAAGGATGACGATCCCGACTCGCCGTCTCCTCATTAGAGAGAAATGCATCTTTATGGATTATGATTATAATGAAAGAGTTGTGTTTTGTTTTATTTCGTTAAGTAGGAATTTAAAGCTTTCTATAGATATATGTATCATGTAGAGCTGCATGATTAATCGTTAAAAGATCGCGATCTCGATTCAAATACCCACACGATCTAATTTCCGAATGACAACGATTCGCCCGTGTCTATTAAAACTTTGAAAAAATCATACGGGAACATTCAGATCTGCATTCTGCTGATCCAGAGAGCAGACAGTTAACATGTTTAGGGAAGAAAAAGCTTCACAAACAGTCTTTTCAACTACACAGTATTACAGTCATTCATAGAAATACTGGGATAAAAGTTTATAGTTATAATCAAGGAAAGTAGTCACCAGCTCAGGAGCCTATGATATAGCTGGGGACTACTTTCAGGCGCTGTGTAATATCATCTGCTGCACTCATGGTACGGCAGCAAAGCTCCTTGATTATTACGCCGGAATGAGAGTATAGTTCCTAACCATATCGGTCTAGAAAATCACAACTTTTCATTTTCCGTCAGTCTTAGTACACGATGTAACTACAGAAGTGTCAAGCTTTAAATAGGAGACATATCAAAACTCTTTGGTCATTTTTGAGCGAGATGCTAACGGTCTAGACCAGGGGTCATCAAACTTGATCCTGGAGGGCCGGTGTCCTGCAGAGTTTAGCTCCAACTTGCCTCAACACACCTGCCTGGAAGTTTCCAGTATATCTAGTAAGACCTTGATTAGCTGCTTCAGGTGTGTTTGATTAGGGTTGGAGCTAAACTCTGCAGGACACCGGCCCTCCAGGACCGAGCTTGGTGACCCCTGGTCTAAATCAGATTCAATGATCTACGCTAAAAGTGCTACCGCCAGACATCGGCTGAATGGATTCAAACACGGTAAAACTCAACTGTTTAACTCTAGGGGATATATAAAATGAGCCTATTTCCAAAAAAAGTGGAGTGTTCCTTTAATCCCGTCGGGGTTAATGATTTCAACTCAAAAGCCTCTCTAACAGTTTTCTATCAGGGTTTGCTCTTCTGTGCAGCAGAACCCTCTCAATGCCAGGAATCTCAAATCAGAAAAATAATGGGTCTCATTCACTAAGCATGCGTACGCAGTAATTTGTGCGTGAAATGTGAGTACGAATGATTTTAAGAACAAACCACGATTCACCAAAAATTTCGTACTTAAATTTATTCTACATTTACGAAAAATGATAGGAACAACTGAAACCACACTTACGCAGAAAACACTTACTCTGCACGGACTTATAATCATGGGAAGATGTTATATTTCATCTAAATATGACTATGATTATATTAAAGCATGTTTACTAAATAATTGTGTTATATAATCCATATACAAAATTATAGAACAAACTTATTTAATAATACAATTTAATCTTGTCATCATATAGTGAAAGTGTAAGAAAAGTTGTTTTGTTCAGCTGCAAGGTTTCTCTGAATAATCTGTATGTAGAGCTGCTCCTGAGAGGTCTGTAGTCTGGGTCTGTATGAAGTGTTTTGTGTGTTTGAACTGGTGAGAATGGTACACTTGAATGCTCAAAGATCTGGCGAGAGCGCGTTTGCGCTGAATAAATGCGGAAAGCCCTTATATGGAGATAATTTGGGCGTGTTTTATACAAATGACTAACCTCGTGCACGCGCCGCTCATTTAGAATGACTCCAAATTCACGAACATAAGAACGAGGTAAGAACAAATTCATGTGCGCACGTGTTGTGAAATAGGCGGAAAGTTTTCGTGAGAGGTTCAAATGTGCTATAAATACGAAAAACGTACGCAATTATTAGTGAATGAGACCCATTGTTATGTGTGATCTTGTCTGCTGATAGCACTCATATGTTCAACAATTCTAGTGTGCAATGCACGTTTAGTTTTACCACCGTAGAGTAAGAGGAGGAACACATAATTATGTATATTCACATCTGATCAATTGTTTAATTTTGACCAGTTAGTGGATGTGTAAATATTTACATTTTACCTGTACCTGACAATTAATTTTTTCTTTCTTTTTTGGGCGCGCACGGTTCCTGTTTGACCGTTTAATTTTAGAAAATATGGTTTTTAATTTAAATAATTAATGCAAACTGACAGCAAGCAATTTCTGTTCGCTAATACTAGTTACCAGAGTTATTGTTTTAAGCATTAAAAACGTTACTTGTAATGAAATTAATGTTAACTGAAAGAAAAATGTAAACTATTTTATTTCAGCTTGTCAAGGCAACATTTCTCTTTTTTTGTTTAGTTTAAATTGAAGCACTAAAATAACTGCAACTAAAACTCTATTCTAATTCTATTTTATCTAGTTTTCTTTTTTATTAAAAAAATAAATGACCCTTTAACACTATTATTCTATTTCTATTCTAACTACTTGTTTTCTTTAAAAAGGAAAAAGAGCCCTCTTTTTATTTTTATTTTTACTTTTGACTATATTTTTGTTTTTAAATACTCTCTAACACTAGTGTTCCCTATGCATTTTCTATTCTATCTATTTGTTTTCTTTTTATTTATTAAAAACAAACCTTGCTACATGTACTGCATTAAGCTAACTTGTTATAGCACTTGTATATCGTTGCTCTTTTGATTTTGCGTCTATTATCCTCATTTGTAATTCGCTTTGGATAAAAGTGTCTGCTAAATGACTAAATGTAAAGCTGAAATAAAAATTAATAACAATCATATAGACATATAGGGTAAAGAACTAATAATATGGTCATAAACAACAAAATTTACCAAAGAGTCAACTAAAATAATTATAAAAACTAAATATGAAAATGAAAACTAATTGACTTGATTACTGATGGGTCTTCACTGCTAAATAACACAAAAAATGCACCAAATATTACTGTAGTTTTTTGCTGCCCAAAATTTCCTGCAGCTTTTTATAAAAAAAATCAGATCCTTTTCAAATGTAGAGTTTTCAGAGCTGATTTTATGTCTTCAAACTTTTATTTTAAACCATTAATGAACTTTATATAAAAAAACTAAAACAAATAAATGTAATGTGTGCTTATGTCCAGAGCTGACATGTGATAGTTAAAGACTTTGAGGACTTTTTTTTGGTCCCCATGAGGAATTTATTATTATTATACAGTATATATTTTTTAAAGGTTAGAGCAGAGATGGGCAACTTCGGTCCTGGAGGGCGACTGTCCTGCCCCTAATCAAACACACCTGCCTGTAGCTTTCTAGTGATCTTGAAGACATTGATTAGCTTGTTCAGGTGTGTTTGATGGAGGTTGGAGCTAAACTCTGCAGGACTGTGGCCCTCCAGGACCGTTTCCCAGCTCTGGGTTAGAGAACCATAGCAAAATCACTACATCTATGGAAAGTCCCCATAAAACCCAATGTGTGTGTGTGTTCAGGAGGTGCAGCACGGCTGGATGATGCATCAGCGCGCTCAGAGAGACGCACGAACCCCAGAGAAGATGAAGAGGAACCAGTCGCTGATCGCAGATGGGAACCTGACGCTGGAGGAGAAGAAGAGGAAGATCCAGAGGAACCTGAGGAGACTCGAGACCATCGGGACCCTCAGCCCTCCTGACACACACACACAGATCCTGCAGCTCATCGCCAAGGTAACCAGAGTCTGGTGTGTGTGTGTGTGTGTGTGTGCACGCTGATGGTCTGCTCTGTGTGTGTGTGTGTGCGCTGACGGTCTGCTCTGTGTGTGTGTGTGTGTGTGTGTGTGTGTGTGTGCTGACGGTCTGCTCTCTGTGTGTGTGTGTGTGTGTGTGTGTGTGTGTGTGCTGACGGTCTGCTCTCTGTGTGTGTGTGTGTGTGTGTGTGTATGTTGACGGTCTGCTGTGTGTGTGTGTGTGTGTGTGTGTGTGTGTGTGTGTGCTGACGGTCTGCTCTCTGTGTGTGTGCGCTGACGGTCTGCTCTGTGTGTGTGTGTGTGTGTGTGTGTGTGTGCTGACGGTCTGCTCTCTGTGTGTGTGTGTATGTTGACGGTCTGCTGTGTGTGTGCGTTTGTGTGTGTGTGCACGCTCTGACGGTCTGCTCTGTGTGTGTGTGTGTGTGTGTGTGTGTGTGCTGACGGTCTGCTTTGTGTGTGTGTGTGCGCTGACGGTCTGCTCTGTGTGTGTGTGTGTAGGACATCCGTCATCAGCGTGTGTATCGTCAGAGGCGTCAGGCGGAGCGGGTCAAACTCAAAGAGACACTGAACGGCCTGCAGAGCAAGAGCTGCTTCCACTCAGAGCAGGTGGATTATTACAGCCAATACATCCACACCTGCCTGCAGAACCTCACCAACAGGTACCACACACACTCATTCACGCTCATATACACACACACTCACGCTTATATACACACACATATCCACAC
>CM041806.1:2013863-2026363 GCA_023376895.1 Aspiorhynchus laticeps | reverse complement strand
CAGTAATGTTTTTTATTTAATATTTCCAGTTTTTAGGGGATTTTATTGCCTTTTATTGTCACTTTTTGAGTGTAGTTGATTTCCAACTTAAAATGTCATCAGATTTAAGAAATTTGGTCTCTTTGTAAAAAAGCAGATCATAGCTGAAGTGAAAAAAGTGATGGAAATAAAAAAAAATATGATAGAAGTTTAATGCACAAAAAATTGAACATGCACAAAAATACTATATTCAAATATGAAATATGTTTTTTCCAAAACTCAAAAACTGTGAGGATCTCAAAGCCGTATATTTAAACATGTTGTGTTCCAAATTTGAGGTTATCACAAAAAAAATAAAAAAATCACAGTAAAAATTTTCAATTATTTTTAATTGACTATTTTTTTCAGGGCCATTTAACCTTTAACTTTTTTTTTTTTTTTTTTTGGTGTTCACAAAAGTGCCAAACCTTTACCAAGTTTCATTTTGATGAACTAAAAAATTCAAAAAAAAAAAAAAAATCTGTCAAAAATGACCCAAGAGCACTAAAGCATCCCAGCATGCACCTGATGAAGTTTACATTAATGCATTTGAAAGATGCTTTTATCCAAAGCAACTTGCATTGCATTTAATTTCTACATGTGATCAGTTCATGCATTCTCTGGGAATCGAACCCATGATCTTGGTGTTTCTAACAGTGCTATGATCCACTGTTTGAGCTCCAGAAAGATGGCTGATGAATGTCAAGAGTGGTCAGAGCTGGAGTCTGTGTGTGCTTTTATTCTAACATTAGGAGGTGAGTAGATGATGAGGTGAAACTCCACACGCTTAAAACTGTGGAGATGATCGTGGACTTCAGGAGAAACCCCCCAGCTCTCCCCCACTCACTATCATGAACAACACTGTGAATGCAGTGGAGTCATTCAGGTTCCTGGGAACCACCATCTCTCAGGACCTGAAGTGGGACACTCACATCGACTCCATCGTGAAAAAAGCCCAGCAGAGAATGTACTTTCTTCGTCAACTGAAAAAGTTCAACCTGCCACAGGCGCACATGACACAGTTTTACTCTGCTGTTATTGAGTCGGTTCTGTGCTCTTCTATAACTGTATGGTTTGGGTCAGCCAGCAAATCAGATATAAGAAGACTGCAGCGGACTGTTAGGACAGCAGAAAGGATCATTGGTGTGCACCTGCCCAGCCTTCAGGATTTGTACATCTCCAGAGTGAAGAAACGGGCAGGTAACATCATCACAGACCCCTCTCACCCTGGACACGACCTGTTTGTGCTTCTCCCTTCAGGCAGACGCTACAGATCTCTGTGCACTAGAACATCTAGGCATAAAAACAGTTTTTCCCCTAAACCACTAACACAGGAATTATTACCTGTGTTCTGTAATTCTCTAACCCTAATTCTTGCCTGTAATTCCATCCCCCATCCCTAATTATTTACTCTCTCTAGAACTATGTAAATATGTATGCATAATTTTCTATACAGCTGTATATATAGAGTAAATAAGGCACACATCTGTACATAAATCTTCTGTTCCAGATTCAGACACACTATTATTATTATTATTTTTATTATTAAGGCTTATTTAAATGTTCTGTTCTCATGTCAGATATGTATGTTTATATGTACCAAGAGCTTCTTAAAAAACCACAACAAATTCCTTGTGTGTTTGCACACACTTGGCGAATAAAGCTGATTCTGATTCTGAATGTCTCTGTTCCTGCAGGAGGAGCGACGCTCGACTCTTTCTGGAGTTTCTTCTCAGAAGTGGGCGATGAGAAAATGGAAAGAAGAAATGCAGCGCAGCAGAAAACCCATCCAAGTCTGACCTGGGTCATTTATTTCCAGATCAGGGAGATTTCTATGCTCTAAAGTAGAGCTTTAATGACTTGTATTTAATTCTGTCTCTCATAATGTCCACAGGGCTCAGTTTATGTCTTTTATCATAACACTATTTTTCACTTGCATCAGATGCACATCTGATGGACCTGTAGACAACATAGTCACAGAACTTTCTGGAAGACATGAATGATGCATTTTTATCATTTTTAACCTTGTTTTTAAAAACAACCACATTGAAAGGTTTTAAGAAGGTTTTAAAAGTCATAAACTCGTGGCATTACATGTTGCATGAACTGCAAAAATTAATATCTTCCTCAGTATTTTTGTCTTGTTTTTACTAATATCTAAACATCCTGAAATCAAGAGATGAAGTCTTGCTTTTTTAAAGGAGTTTATCAATATGAAGGACGTTTATGGGAAATGAAAACTCGTTTTCCCTTTGAATGAAGTTGATTTTTATGTGTTAGAATTGTATTTTCATGCTTTGAATTATAGAACTCATTGTGTTCTCCTTATAGACGTTTACCTTGAGAACGTATTGAAGTATTGAGTTCCCTTTTATTTATTCCTTCAGTTTTCTTTAATTAGTCTCAGAAAACTCTTCATAAAATGCAGAAACCCTGATTTGGCCATTATCTAAGGGAAAGAAATAAGATTGTCAGTGTCAGATTTTGACAAATGCTGTAGAAATGTGAATTTGTTGAGTAGTTTAATGAGTATTTCAGTATTTGGATCAGGAGCTGTACGTGCATGACTGAAAACAACCATCCCAAGCTGACCGCTGAGATATTATTTATGATATTTGTTCATCTATGAAGTTAAAATCAGCTAAAGTGCTTCTGCATTACCTCGAGCTCTTGTGTGCAATGTTAACTATTTAATGTTAGTTTCTTTTGAATGCTTATGTACATACAAGCTCTTTGTAAACTGTTTTGAAGATATAAAGTTCATGTATTGTTGTCACTGTTGTGTTTGATATCTCTCAGAAAGCTTCTCTCAACTCAAGACCATGTGTTACTGTTTCTCTCAAAACCTCGAAGAGATTCGTTCTCTGAACTCGTCTGAAGTTTTCATTTGAGGACAAATCATTTGTTTTTAATTCAATGGAGACTTTCCCAAATCTTTCTGGGCTTCATGTTCTGTTGGTTTCTCGTCAGTGTGATTCATTTATGATCTGTTGGAGAAATTGCATGATTGTATTGAAATAATGATGTTAAATTCTATATATAGAAGATTCATGATTGAGCAGGACTCTTTCTTCTGCCGTAAGCTACACTGATTTTTTTTTTACTAAATTAAAAGGTAAGTGGTTGCAATCAATTTATTTTAGCTACATTTAAATAAACAAATTTAGTTGACTAACTTTCAGCTAATTTTTTTATTTAAATGTAGCTAAAATAAATTGATTGCAACCACTTACCTTCAATGAATCGTTTTTTTTCAGTGAATGTTTTCATTTGATATTATCAAACCTAAAATGTTTGTATTTTAAAGGGATTTTAAAATGTCTTTTAAAGGGATAGTTCACCCAAAAATGAAAATTGCCTTCATTTACTCACTCTCAAGTTGTTTCAAACCTGTACGAGTTTTTGTTGAACACAAATGAAGATATTTTGAAGAATGTTGGTAACCAAATGGTTGCTGGTAGCCATTGACTTCCATTGTATATAGTATAGAAGTCAATGACTACCAGCAATTGTTTGGTTACAAATATTCTTCAAAATATCGTTTTTTGTGTTCAGCAGCTGAAACAAACTCTACAGGTTTGGAACAAGTGGATGATGACAGAATTTCTATTTTTGGTGCACTGTCCCTTTAAGAGATTGATTAAATGTTCTTCAGGCTTCACTACTGTGTTCTTACACTAGAGGTCAGTGTCCTCAACATTTAATTTACTTGCTACATATTTCTATCTGTACAACTTTAGAACTTCTGTTAATATGTAATAATCCACCATATCTGTGCATGTTTCACGTAGTATTTTCCTTATTCACACAACACGCATTCAATCTATTCAGATCTGCATAATGTTTACAACTTCGATTCATCGAAACCATTCACTTATTGATCCGAGTTGCTTTATCTTTCTAGATTTGCTATATTGTGATGTTCTGCTTGTTTTGCGTCACACAAGTTGGTCACACTTTAGTTTGGGGACCAGTTCTCACTAACTATTAACTACTTAAAGACTTTTACCTCAATAAACTCCTAATTTCTGCTTATTAATAGTTAGTAAAGTAGTTGCAGAACATGCATGCAGAATATGTGCTTTATAAGTACTAATAAACAGCCAGTATACTAGTAATATGCATGTTAATAGACAACTAGTTAATAGTGAGAATTATTCCCTAAACTGTTTTTTTTATATATATATATAGTTGCAGAAAAGGCACCAGATTTCAAAACTCTTTGTTGAATTTCTCATCATGCTTGCATACTTTAAATGAATTAATAACACTGTATATTCAGAAGAAAAGAGATGATTTAAAAAATACCAATCCAAAACAGTCGTGGTTTAATGCATATAACAGCATCTTCAAAATGACACATCATCTTACTTTGGACAGACATGATTTGTTTGAGATTTTAATAAATTACAAAAGAACCAAATTGATGAATTCAAAGTTAAACACTTCACTCCCAAACCAGACGAGACTGGAGGTGTCTCTAGCTGCTGCTGTAGAAAGCATAATAGCCGATGGTCTTGGAGTTTGCTGAATTGTCCTTGTTGAAGCTTTCTGAAGCGCTGGAGTCTTCACACTTGTTCTCCGCTCCAGACTCGCTCACGGAAACCCGCCGCCGTTTGCAAACCACCGAGTAGATGCTCGGTTCCACAGAGTCTAGAGGTTTCAACGACGGCGGTGTGTTCTCCATCCAGGCCGCAGTCTGAGTAAACGTGTTCCCTTCTCTAGATTTGTCCTTATCTGGCATGTGGTCATCTGTGAAGTCTGTGGGACTCGGTCTGGGAGACCAGGGCAATCCGGATGCCATTTTTCTGGGATAAGAGCCTCTGGAGCCCCATCCTGCAGTGACGGATGCGAAGGCGGCGTCTGGATAGTAGCCCAGCGAGTGTGTGCTCTGCAGAGGTAAGGATTTGAAGCTGTATGGTAATAACGAGCTGGAATAATCACCTTCGTATGCCGTCAGCTCCAGCTTGCTTCCACTGGTTTGCTGCACTGAAGTGACCAGCCACCTCTGAGCAGCACCAGCGTCCTCCACCGGAGGAGAAAGCATGCTGTTTGTCTGTGAAACCGTCCGTTCGGTGTTATAAAGGCGACTCGGGGTCAGACTGTTAACAAACTGATCCTGCAGAAAGGGTTGCATGGTGTAGCGTGCGCGAGACGAGTCTGACGGCGACGGTGTGAGTCTGTCACGCTCTGAAACGGTGTACATCCTGAAAAATGAATGCAAATAAAATCAAAAGATAACCACAGAAGAACATTTTGGGTTCACCTTTCAGTGAACAGTTCACCTTTAGTCTTAAAAATAAAGGTTTCAGAATGAGGTTTTCACAGAAGAACCATTATTGCAACCAATGGTAACATTTTATTTTAAGGTGTCCTTGTTACACGTACTTACTAAAAATTATGCATAATTACATGCAAGCCAAACCATAACCACATAGTAAGTACAGGTGGTTAATTAATATGTGACCCTGGACCACAAAACCAGTCTTAAGTGTCATTTTTCAAAATTGAGAGTTATGCATCATCTGAAAGCTGAATAAATAATCTTTCCATTGATGTATGGTTTGTTATGATAGGACAATATTTGAAAATCTGGAATCTGAGGGTGCAAAAAAATCTAAATATTGAGAAAATCACCTTTAAAGTTGTCCAAATTAAGTTCTTAGCAATGCATATTACTAATCAATAATTAAGTTTTGATATATTTATGACAGGAAGCTTACAAAATATCTTCATGGAACATAATCTTTACTTAATATCCCAATGATTTTTGGCATAAAAGAAAAATGGATAATTTTGACCTATACCTGTGCAACTTAAGACTGGTTTTGTGCTCCAGGCTCACATATTACACGGTACTTAAATGTATTATTACACGGTAACAAGGACACCTTAAAATAAAGTGTAATCAAACCATTTATTTCAAGATTTTATAGTGAAAAAAAAAGTTTTTGTGAACCTTTTGTGGAATGGAAAGTTTCTATGGATGTCAAAGGTTCTTCATGGAACCATCAATGAATAAAGTGGATGGCATAAAATGAATGCCATTAATGCCAATAAAGAACCTTTATTTTTAAGAGAGAAGAACTGATTTGGGTTCCTCAAAGAACCTTTTCAGTGATCTCACTTCTTAAAAGAACCATTTAAAGAACCTTTAGTGGTTCCACACTCTTAAAAATAAAGGTTTCAAAGTGAGGTTTTCACAGTGATTCCACAGAAGAACCTTTATTAGTTTCTCAAAGAAACCTTTCAGTGAACATTTCATTAAAGAAACATTTATTTCAAGATTTTATAGTTGAAAAAAGTTTTTTAGAAGCTTTTGTGTAATGTAACCTTTCTATAGATGTTGAAGGTTCTTAATGGAACCATCGATGCTAATAAAGAACCTTTATTTTTAAGAGCTGATTTGGGTTCCTCAAAGAACCTTCCAGTGATCTCACTTCTTAAAAGAACCATTTAAGGACATCTAAAGAACCTTTCGTGGTTCTGCACTCTTAAAAATAAAGGTTTCAAAATTAGGTTTCCAAAGAAGAACCATTATTGGTTCCCAAAAACACCTTTCAGCTAACAGTTTATATAATAACCATTTATTTCAGGATTTTATAGTGGGAAAAAAGGTTTTTATTTTTCTTTAATTGTTTCCCATAACCTCAGTTTAATGGAAAGTTTCTATGGATGTTAAAGATTCTTCATGGAACCATTGATGTCAATAAATAACCTTTATTTTTAAGACTGATTTGGGTTCCTCATTGGGTTCTGTTTTTAAAAGAACCATTTTTTCTTAATCTGAAGAGTATTTTAATAATCTAAAGGACCTTTTGTGCAATGGAAAGACTCCATGGATGTTAAAAAGATGGAACCATTGATGCCAATAAAGCAGCTTTATTTCTAAGAGTGTATGGTGAAATATCAATACTCACGAATCATAATTATCTCTAAAACCCTTTGCAAAAGGATTGTGGTCGATCTTGAGTTGAGTGATCTAGAAGAAGAACACAGAAGTGAAGATCAATCCTAATTGAGTGTGTAAAGCACACTTTGATTTATGGTCATACATCGGTATTCTGGTAGGCCGTAACAGCAATGAACTGGTTCTCAGGAAAGGTGAAGATCTGAGTCTTAGGATCTCGTCCTGTGCTTTCAATGCCGTCGTCTGAGACTTCGACGATGTGAAGCCTTGGTTGGTACTTGTGTAGAGACTGAAGGACGATCATCTGATTAAGAGACATCAATTAGATAGAACTGAAACCTCATAATGTTTCAGGTAAACAGAGCACATTTAAAAGTAGTTGCTAAAACTATAAAACAGAGCCTAGTGAACACATGAATTATTTAAGTGTTCTTCTCTTTAAAAAAATTAATAAATGCGTTATTTACCTGTGCAGAATTAGTATTTGCTCCCTTGTTGTTTGTTAGTTTGAGTTTCCCAAAAGATATTTCTTGTCTCATCCAATGAGCGCCAGTATTCGGCGATTCGGAGTGGACGTAAATCTTATTTCCTAAAATAATAAAATCAAATTTAAATGAAGTAATCATACCCTGCTGAAAAAAAACAATAGAGCCTTGCCCAAAACACAATAGAAAATGTAATGGATTTAATGGTTATAATGGGATTGTATTGGTTTTAATGGAAACTATAATGGTGTAGTGATGGATTCTATTGGTGGGATGTTAAATCCTATTGGAGAAATACCCAAAACACACAACAAAAAGGACTTTTGTAATGTTTTACTGGAAAAAACTAATGGTTTATAATGGGATTGTATTGGTTTTAATGGAAACTATAATGGTGTGTGATGGATTATATTGGTGGGATGTTAAATCCTATTGGAGAAATACCCAAAACACACAACAAAAAGGACTTTTGTAACGTTTTACTGGAAAACACTAATGGTATTTTAATAGAAACCATTGGAATTTCTGTGATGGTTTCTATTGGGCTTCTATTGTTTTTTTTTAGCAGGGTAATAATGGTGCATATTGAATATTTTTCAGTCCTACCTTGCATGTTATTGTCGGCTTTCCCACAGGTCACCCATTTTCCACCCTGAAACCTCCAGTGGTTTGGATCGGCCAAAACAATCTCCACAAACACATTATAATGCGTCGTCAAACTCAAGCCGGTAATATTGAAACTTAGAAATGGGAACATCCTCCTGTCCAACAAACAAAACAAGGGATGGATGCAAATTATTCCTTATTTTCTGAATGAAGTCATTCGTTTAGCCTATAAATAACCTCTAATCTGAGGAGCGTTTAATTCAACCTAAATTGTCTAATGGCGCTATTTCAGATAGCAACATTTTATAAATAAAAAAGGCTAAACTTTGTGATATATGTATAAACTGATAAATTATAACACAAGCGCCTTTTTTCGCCATGTCAAAATTTGTGATTATAGAAATACTAGTCTATATTAAAACTCATTTGAAACGTGTAATAAGAGTATTTAAAAAGACCCCGACATTAGCGCGTTCGTATAGGTCTATTAAAATGCGTATTTATTTAAACATTTAGAATTATTAGCCTATAGAATTTCGATCGTCTCAAAATATTTATAACAATATAAGCGCCTACAAGTCAGTTCGGGATCAGCTTTTCAAAATACGTATATTCTTTTGATCTAAACATTCTTTGAAACGTTATTTATGTAATAAGAATATTTAAAACTCTTTTTAAAGTCCCATCAACCTACCGGCTGTTGTTGTTTTATTTAGAGCGTTCTTAAAAGGAAATGTTGATTAAATGCGTCTATTTGTTTACTTGCTGTTAACATTATTATGGAACACCAATAGTCTCAAAAATATTTACGACAACACAAGCGCTCATACTGTTGCTATAGTAACACGTAGTTCTTCGGGATCGAGGTCAAATACTTATTCTTGTGATCTAAATATTGAAAACACTAGCCTATTTGAAAACACATTTCTGTAATCAGAAACTCTTTTTAAGATCCTTTCAACAGGTTGTTTGTGTTTTGGGCTATTTTACAATGTCATTTATTAAAACAAAACTGTTTATTTGTCTAATTACTGTTTAGCATTATTATAAAACATCTATAGCCTCAAAAATATTTATGACAATACAAACGTGCGTTACTGTAACACAGGATCGCGCCAGGTAAAAATACATATGTTGACCTAAACACTATTTAAAATGTTCTTTCTGTAATAAGTTTTTTTTTTCATCCGGCTGTTTACGCGTTCTTATTGTTATCTATTTGTTTATTTTAGAACATCTATCATTTTAATAAAAATTGACTATTTATATTATCCATCGTTCCAAAGCAGAGGTTTGATCCGCTCACCTGCCCTGTTTGGTGATGATCATCTCGGTTTGGTGCCGGTGGAATTTGAGCCACAGCGGCCGGTTGCACAGATACACCTGAGCTCTGAGTCCAGCTCCGGACAGAGCCATGGAGCCGATACCGGAACCGGAGCCCTGATACGAGTGGAAGCTGTTTCCAGAACCGTGTCCGAACTGATACCCCGCGCCGAAGTCGCCGCGTCCCGGGCACAGAGACTGGCAGAAGCCCGCGGAGGGAAGCACGGAGCCGTAGTGCAGCGACGCCGCGTACCGTGATCCGTCCGAACCGGCGTACACGCCTCCGGTTTGGCTCGTGTACGGAAACAAGGAACACGGACTCGAACTCTCCTGCGTTTGCTGCGTCGAGCCCATCATGAAATAGCGATTGGACCCGAGTCCGTCGAGTATGTACCGGCCGCCGCTCGATAGTTCATCCTCACAAATGATCGGTGAAACTTTCCCGTTGTCCACCTCCGCGTTTGAGGAAAGCGCAGAACCGGATCCTTCCCCGGGCATGTTTGGATGTTCCGTCAATCCGAACTACGATCCGAATCCCGACGCTTGAGAATACGATCGCCGTCAGTTACTGTCGGGTCGCGGCATCACTGCAAACGACAGAATAAATGTGTTTGTCAATAAAATATACAGTAAATTTGATTTTTAAAAAATAGATATGAATTTTCTCTAACCAGGTTACACATGGTTGTTTAAAAATGACTCAGTTTCAGTTCGCCTTAATTTCAGAATAAATTTTGCTTTTAAGGATCTGAAATAATACAATCCTCCATTGCAATTAAAATACATTTTATTTAATTAGAAGTTTATTTGTATTCATCATACTTTAGCTGTTAAATTAAATGTATTTAATTTAATCGTCGAGGCGTTTATTAGCCATATACATTAGATATTCGTTCTTAAAATGCATCCTAAATATCACCTTATTATTTTCTAATATATGCAGGCAAGCAATATTATTTAATTACGTTTATAGCCTATTTAAATATGTTTGTGCGCGTTTATGACTGCGCGTGACTGTTAATGTTATTCTTCAGTTCAAAGCTTTTCCGCTGTTAGATTTAATCGAATAACAAATAATAATAATTTTTATAAACATTAATTATTAAAATCTAATTCTTCCTACATAACCTTGTCGCTTTCGATTTCGTTGTCAATGTTTATGCAATCTAGACTTTATTATTCTCATGTGACCATAAGCTTAATTTTTTCGATTTTAGCATTAATGCTGCTTTTAATGGATGAACAAAAAATAGTTTAGTACTAATAATTATCTAAATTAGTTTTTAACCAAGTTATTGTAAAATAAGGTCCGTTTATTAGGCTAATCTTTAACAATGAAGTATTAAATTAAACATTATTGCATAAACGCATTATGCAAAATGAACACGTCTTTCCGACAATAATTATGATTTAATTTATTTATTTTTTCTCGGAATGACACATTAATTTGTGCTCTATTATACATAAGTGAAATCCGTCTCGTATGCGAATTTCTTCGAAAACGTTGCAGGGAATTTGTGTGTAAAAAAAATAATGCCTAATTCATTAATTAATGAGGTTTCTGATAGACAACAATGACTGTCTGGGTCCAGTAGGCAAATATAAAAACAAATATTTAATAATACATCACTGTTAAGTGTTTTTCTAAAATTAATCCAAATGTAAAACTAAATAACAACATGATGGTAAATACATTGTCGTTTATCAGAAATATGGTTATGTGTAAAATTAACACACCATTAGTTATAAGTGAAAAACACATCAACGCTTCTTGTTTAGATGCAAAATAACAGTAAATATCATGCATTGTTTAAACAGATAAATAACTCACCAGTTTCATCTTCATTTCCTCCACAGATCGAGGCCGAGACGCTCTTGTGTTCAACTTCAGACCGAGAAGAACCGATGTCAGCGATAACGAGAGAACGGTCGATCGGGGCTCCTGAGGGCCACTGAGGCTCCTGAGGGTCACTGAGACAGTGAGTGAGGGTAAGAACCGACCGAATGACCGACCGACTGACTGACTGAAGCACCTGTCATGCTGCTGCTTTATTTATTGATTCTGCTCTCTAGCGCCTCCTAGCGGTAGTGTATGGCGTTGACTTAACAGCTCAATTCTGGGGTTGTGCGTCATAAATATCTGTTTATATATCGATTGCAAATTTCTTAAATCACTTTAGAATCATTTTTGTAGTTTTATAGCTACTCCAAACACATTTGAATATATAGCCTAACAAAATATTAATATCTATATCTATTGAGCATAAAGTGAAAGCAAAACCAAACTGGCATACAATAAGAGAAGAATCATTGTACAGCAAATGTGGATTTGAAGATTCTCAGCACAACAGTATTTTTGGGGCAAATTGTCACGCGTGTTGGAATTTTACTTCATTTTTACTAATCCGAAATACAGGTTTTATGGTCTTTTGCATTTTGGATGTTTTATAAATTAGTTTGTGTTTCATAGTTGTTTTACTGATCAAATTGTGCTAAATTTAAGTCTATATACGCTGTTTCATCGTGACACCCATCACACACAGTGTGACAACATGCCCCGATCACAGTGTCTTTTGTCCTGATCAATAACAGCTGTGCTGTTCATGATGTCAGAGGTAATCAAATGCTCCAGATAGATATTAAACATATATCTTCTTTACAAGCACTCGAACAATGAAGCATCACACCTTAAATTACACTGAAAAATGCAACCGCAGTTTCTGATCTGTTTTCACAAATATGTCTTTATCTACGATCAATGATTTACGCCTATGTTATCTGAGTTGAACCCGGAGGTGAATCTGGTTTCGTGCGGTTGACAGCCACACGGGAGTGTGATGCTAAATCCAGGCTCTGGTTTCTCAGGCCTTCTCTAAAAATGATTAGAAAAAGCAAAGCAACTTTGTGACAAAGTTCATTTCTGACAAACTGGATGCAGCTGAAGTTCTTCAGATGGTCAAATCTGGTGATTCAAAATAGATCTAACATTGATTTGTCATAAAAAAATGTGCAAATATTTTACAGAGGCTTCAGTTAAGTCTCTTAGGCCCGGTTTAGATTAAGCCATAGTTCAATTGAGAAGTTTAAGTAGCTTTTATAAACATGTCTTAGTTAAAAACACTAATGGTGTGCATCTTGAGACAAAACAATGAAACACA
>CM041806.1:1991363-2011363 GCA_023376895.1 Aspiorhynchus laticeps | reverse complement strand
GTGATTTTTCTGGCTCGTGTCAGAGAAAAGCCTCCACACTCCCACAGACGCTACTGCTATGAGAAAGCTGCCATCTGCCCCAGCAACACTTTGTCATGGGGTTCTTCAGGCCTCGTCGTCTTACCCTTTACAGAGGAACGCTCTGACAGGCCTCGTCTCCTTTCTCACTGGTGCTTTTTACTTTAAAATATGAGATGCACAAACATCAAGATGCATTTGATGGAGATGCAAAATGGCATTTTTATTTTATAAGAAACTGAAGTGAGTTTATGCTTAAAACAAGAACAAATATAATCCAATAGGGTTAATTTCAGGGTTTTGCTTCCATAACAGGTCTCCTTTCAGACTAATGTAAAGAAAAACACACATTTAAGTGTTTATTTTATTGCACTTTATCTACAGTATTTGTGTTTGATGATTTCAATCCCAATCCATATCTTTAAAGAGTTGTTTTCATAAATCTTTCACACTGGTTTATACGTTTTACTCCTGAAGACGTGGTGAAAATGTGTTTGTTTTCTGTCTGTTGACAGTATTTTCTGATTCATAGAGTGATAAATAGAGAAATGCAAAACCCCCCTCTGGAAAAACCTTCAACTCTAACGTGTCAAATCAAAGATTTTTGAACTTGACTTTATACAAAATGTTCAGATTTATTTGCTGGAAATGTATGCAAATTAGTGCATATTTAATTAGGTAATGATTTGTTTATAACTTTAAATAATGTTTTTTTTTTTTTTTGCAATTCATAATGTAATCACCTGGGAATGTACGGTGATATTTTAATTTATTTTATTTTAATTTAATTAAAAATATATATTTTAATTTAATTTAATTTAATTTTTGTAAAAAAAATATATATATATTTTATTTTATTTAATTTTTTAATTTTTTTTATTTATATATATATATATATATTATTTTTTTACCTGTAGTGTTTTGCCTTAAAGGGAAAACAAGTTTATTTTTATAACTCCATTGGCAGATTATATGATAGATTGATTTAATTTTTAAGCACAAAAATTATGATCAATTTCTAAAAAAAAAAAAAAAAGACTTATGCTATTCATCTTATGCCATTTTGCATAATATTTTTTGGTTTAAGAATAATTTCTTTTTCTATTCTATCTTGTTTTCTTTTATTCATTTATTATTTATTATAAACACTGACCCTCTAACACCAGAGTTATCTATTCAGTTTCTATTCTATTTATTTAATTAAAATAAAAGATAATAAGTTGACCCTCTAGTAGTACACTAGTTCTCTCTATTCTATACTCTCTATTATGCCTTCCATTTATTACAAAAAAACAAAACCTTGTGTACTTCATGAATTTATTACAGCACTTATGTATCATTGCTCTTTTGTTGGATTTGCTTCTATTGTCCTCATTTGTAAGTCACTTTGGATAAAAGCATCTGCTAAATGACTAAATCTGAGAGGAAATCTAGTCAAACATGCTTAGGAAGAACATCATGTGACTGCTGCATGCATTACATCTCTTTGTTGCTCAAATGGATGGCAAGCGACGCCAGGTTTAAAGCAGGAATGCATGAACGGATCAGACACATAGCTTGAATGCAATGGATAAGATGCACGAATGTCGTGTAGATGCTGCCAGAGCGTTAAGGGCAGCAGACAGTGGGGAGTTTGCTCAAATACTCGCTTCCCCTGCGCTTTCTTTTTGACACGTCTAAAGGGTCCTTTCTGTCACGATGCCACTCTTCCCTGTCGAGTCCAGGCGGGTGGAAAGAGCCTGTGACCTCGGCACCACTGTCTTGGCAGGGAGGTTTTGCGTGAGCAGAAGGGCCGAGCACAGAGAGCTGCCAGATACACGGCTATATGAACATCTGATGCTCCAAACACACGAGAACAGGCCAATTCGGATGGTTTTTCACTGCCATCTTTCTCTCTTCTGCATCATTTTTCCACCAACAAACACACATGAACCCAAAGCAACCCAGAGACGAATGCTTCCAGACTGCGACGCAAACCCGACAGACTGACGGATAGAAAATTGGGTGAGTATTTGGACGCCAGAAGGTCAAGCCCCTTTTTGACCCTCCCTTTTCACCCCCCATGTCTATATTTATGGTCTGCTCCTGTCTCATGTAAGGAACAACAGCAGGAGCGGACCATCACATTTGGTCCCCAGCGTGGGGGCCGTTGGTAATCCGACGCGGTCCAGCATTCCCACCGAGCCGCTCTTCTGCTTCTCCGTGAATATTCCGGCTTTCCTCATTTGCATCTGCTAATTAGATCCTGTTAGCATCATTTTGTACATGACGCCTCTCTAAAGCAAATACATCCACTTGTAAAGAATATAACGATGCTGTTAAAGATACTAATTGACTTATGTAAGAGGGAGCATCTCCTATTTTATCCGTGTATTCCCGGATGCTTTGTCTAATTAAATATGGACACTTGGAGGACTAAATATTTATTACTCACTCCTGACCAGCCACAAAACCTCTCACAAGTCCTCTAACTTTCCCATATGGTTCCCAATTGTTTAATTTTTGAGAACGATCCTGCTAAAAAAACAATAGAAGCAGAAACCATCACAGAAATTCCAATGGTTTCCATTAAAATACCATTAAAAACCATTAGCTTTTTCCAGTAAAACATTACAAAATTAATTTTTGAGGTGTGTTTTGAGCATTTTCCCAATAGGATTTAACATCCCACCTATAGAATCCATCACATACCAGTAGACACCATTATAGTTTCCATTAAAACAATACAATCCCATTATAACCATTCAATCCATTACATTTTCTATTATGTTTTTCAGCAGGTTCTTGGAACCAAATCTAACCTTCCCAAAACATCGTGAGGAGGTTTTTGCAACAACCTAAAAACAACCCATACAGAACATTGTTATTTTTAGGGTTTATAACCATAAAATAACATTCCCAGAATGTTTCAGGAAGGTTTTTGTTATAACCTATATACAATGTTCTCTAATGGTTATTTTACCATATGTTGCAGAAAACTACTTTCCTGTTGGTTTTATCTTTTATAAGATTTATTTTTATAACCTAAAAGTAATTATACAGATGGTTATTTTTAGTTTTTGTTTTTATAATCCTCCGATAATATTGCGGGAATTTAATTTAATTTAATTTATTATTATTTTATTTTTTAAATTATAATATTTTTTAATTTTTTAATCATATTATTATTTTATTATTTATTTTGTTTATTTATTTATTTTGCAATAACCTAAGGAGAACCTTCCAAGAATGTTCTCTAAATGGTTAATTTTAGGTATGTTTTTATAACCATACAATAACATTCACAGAACGTTGCAGGAAGGTTTTTGCCATAACCTAAAGAAACCCTGTACACAATGTGCTCTAATGTACCATGTTATACTTTTATAATCTAACATAACCTATACAGAATGCACCCTACAGGGTATTTTTAGATTTTAATTTTATAACCATAAAATAACCTTCCCAGAACATTGCAGGAAGTTTTTTTGTAATAACCTCATGATAACTGGTTATTACATTTTTTTTAATAACCTTACGTTGCAGAATGTTACAGAAAGGTTTTTTGCACCGACAACTAACTTCACTGTTGCTTTCATTTTTATAAGGTTTTATGTTATAACCTAAAATAACTTATACAGAACATTCTCTGATCAATTTTAGGTTTTTATTTTTATACAATTTTAGTTTTTTTGCACCAAAAACTAAACTGTTGTTTTTATTTTTATAAGGTTTTTGTAACCTAAAAATAAGCTACACAGAACGCTCTCTGATGGATATTTATAGGTTATGTTTTTATAACCTATATTTATTTTTCAACAACCTAAAGAAAACCTATACATATGCTCTAATGTTACTTTAGGTTTTATTTTTATAATCTAAAAATAACCTTCACAGAATGTTGCAGAACACACACACACACACACACACACACACACACACACACACACAAACACACACACACACACACACACACACACACACACACACACACACTCACACTCACTCTCACACACAACCACACACACACACACACACACACACACACTCACACTCACACACAAACACAAACAAACAAACACATACTCATATATGCACAAACACACACACACACACACACACACACAACACAAACAAACACTCATATATGCACACACACACACACACACACACACACACACACACACACACACACACATAAACACAAACAAACACTCATATATGCACACACACACACACACACACATAAACACAAACAAACACTCATATATGCACACACACACACACACACACACACACACACACATAAACACAAACAAACACTCATATATGCACACACACACACACACACACACACACACACACACAAACAAACACATACTCATATATGCACGCACACACACACAAACAAACACATACTCATATATGCACAAGCACACACATACACACACACACACACTCATATATGCACAGAATTTTTTGCAATAACCTAAATATAATTAAACCGTTTTAAACTCATTAGGCATTATATTACGACTGAGGCAGCTCATCTGTTCCTGCATTCAATGATGTTTTTCATATCTCATATTGTATTACAGTTTGGTCTCAAACTAGTGACTCTTTAATTAGAAAAATTGAGATGCTGTATAATCAGGCTTTAAAAATAATGGACAAAAACCAAATCAATGGCATCATTGTCATATTTTAAAGAAATGGCATATGCTTAATTTTACGAATTTTATTATGAATTGATTTTTAAATGTTTGTGTAATAATGCACCTTCTGTTTTATGTAATTTGGTAAAGAGACACGACGACACATCACAAGGACAAAGAGCTTTCTCTGTAAAGAGATCCCAACTTTTGAATATGTTGCCAAATTAATTTAAAGTGATGCATGATATAAAGTCTTTTACATTGAAGGTTAAGCGTTGGCTTAAATTAAACCAGACTTATACGCATATTTAATTTTTAATTGGTTAGTTAAGATTGGAAGAGTCTGTAAAACTAGGTGCATGTGTTTGTTTTGTATTCTGTTTGCAATGTGAGGTTTTTATATGAAGATTTTGGTATTTTAGTTATTTTAGAAAAGCCTTTCTAGAGACATGAGATGCAAATTATCACCTGCTATAATCTCTATGTGCAGTGCATTTTTTACGGTCTTTGACTGGAATCATGTTTATTGTACTAAATAAACGTAAATAAATGGTTATTTTTAGGTTTTATAACCATGTAGTAACCTTCCCTGAACATCACATGGAAGGTTTTTGCAATAACCTATAAAGAATATTGTCTAATGGATATTTTATTTTTTCACATAAACTAACTTTTCCAGCACAGCCTCGTATCACTTTGTGAAAAACAATTTAGAGATCTATTAGCATTCTGTGTCTCTTCCCGCTGGCGAATGTAGTCGAGCTTCATTTGAGTCATTGATTGATTTATTGTTTCTGCGGTTAATCACTTTCCCAGAGGTATTTTGTAAGCTCTTTATCTTCACAAACTTAAGCCAGAGGTAATTAATCCGATTTCTGTAGGTGCGGCGCAGTAATGCATCATGAATCAAACATCAAGCGTGACCAGAACATCAGTTCATGTAATCACAATCTGAAGGTATCAGCTTCACTTCATCAAAAGTTCAATCATTTGTATAGTCTGCACGTCTAATCATCTCAGAATGCATTATTATGATCTGAAACCCATTGCTACAGACTTATCAGCTTTCATTTTTCCACTATGCATGTTTAATCAGTTTAGAAAATCACAGATACCTGTTTTGTCTTTAACTGTGGTAAAATCGCTGTAATGCATGACCTCGAGGCTTATTGCTTTATTCCTTCTATCATCCAGCACGGATAATCCAGAGAATGCAAGTATTGATGCTTGAAACATCTTCTGTCAATAAATTGCTGATTAGTTAATCTATTTATATGTAGCTGAAATAATTCAGATTTTTTTTAATAAAAATACGAGTTTTTCTTTGCAAAAGCATGCTTTCCATCTTCTGTATGTGGTTTCTTACAGGTCAGATGTCTTCTGTCATGTGAAGGTCATGGGCTGGTCCTCGAGGCGGCTGCCATCCGCTTTGGTTTTCTGGATATGTTCAGGTCTGTCAAAACCACTGGATTTTTCCCTCCTGTTATGTTTTGGAGATGCTCTCCTTGTTACTTTTAACTGTCTGGCGAAATCTTGAGCGATAGAAAGTGGCAGCAGAGAGAGAGACGAGGTTAAAAGAGCCTTCAGAAGCGCCTGAAGCCTGAGATTTAGGAGGAAAAATCACCTTGAACAGAGATTTACAGAAACACTTCACCCAAAAAAAATCAACATTATATTCTCACTCACATGGGTCGAAACCTCTATGCTGTGATTGAAAGTTTTCAGTAAAATCAGTGGAAGAATTATTGTAGAATTGAGAAGAAAAGTCAGAATTCCAAGATTTAAACACAGAATTAATATAAATGCAGAATTGTGAATAAAAATAGCAGAATTAAGAAAAGTCAGAATTGTGAGATAGAAATGCATAATTATTGTAGAATTGAGAAGTCAATTGTGACATCAATGCAGATTTATGACGAATTATTGTAGAATTGAGAAAAGAGTCAGAATTGTGAGCTATATATGCAGAATTGCATAGAATTATTGTAGAATTGAGAAAAGAGTCAGAATTGTGAGCTATAAATGCAGAATTGCGTAGAATTATTGTAGAATTGAGGAGACACGTCAGAATTGTGATATGTATAAATGCAGAAATGTGAAGAATTATTGTAGAATTGAGAACATCAGAATTGTGAGAGATAAATGCAGAATTTAGAAGAATTATTGTAGAATTGAGAAGAAAAGTCAGAATTCCAAGATATAAACACAGAATTAATATAAATGCAGAATTGTGAATATAAATAGCAGAATTAAGAAAAGTCAGAACTGTGAGATAGAAATGCATAATTATTGTAGAATTGAGAAGAAACGTCAGAACTGGAAGATAAATGCAGTGTTGTGACTAATTATTGTAGAATAGAGAAGTCAAATGTGACATAAATGCAGAATTGTGACAAATTATTGTAGAATTGAGAAAAGAGTCAGAATTGTGAGCTATAAATGCAGAATTGCATAGAATTATTGTAGAATTGAGAAACGAGTCAGAATTGAGAGCTATAAATGCAGAATTGCATAGAATTATTGTAGAATTGAGAAGAAAGGTCAAAATTGTGATATGTATAAATGCAGAAATGTGAAGAACTATTGTAGAATTGAGAAAATCTGAATTGTGAGAGATAAATGCAGAACTGAGATTTATTGTTGAATTGAGAACAACAATCAAAACTGCGAGATATAAATGCAAGATTTTGAAGAATTATTGTAGAATTAAGAAGAAGAGTTAGAATTGTGAGATCTAAATGCAGAATTGCGAAGAATTATTGTAGAATTGATAAGAAGAGTGAGAATTGCGACATATAAATGCAGAATTACATAGAATTATTGTAGAATTAAGAAACGACAGAATTGTGAGATTAAAAAAAGTAAGAATTGCGTAGAATTATTGTAGAATTAAGAAGAAATACCAGATACAAATGAAGAATTGAGAAGAATTATTGTAGTGTTGAGAGGAAGCAGAATCATGAGATATAAATGTAGAAGAATCATTGTAGAATTCAGAAGAAGAGTCATAATTGCGAGATATAAATGCTAAATCGCATAGAATTATTGTAGAATTAAGAAGAAATGTCAGATGGAAATGTAGAATTGAGAAGAATTGTTGTAGAGTTGAGAGGAAGCAGAATCGTGAGATATAAATGTAGAAATGAGAATAATTATTGTAAAATTCAGAAGAAGAGTCATAATTGCGAGATATAAATGCTGAATTGTGGAGAATTATTGTAGAATGGGGAAGAAGAGTCTGAATTTCTAGATAATAATGTAGAATTGTGAAGAATAATTGCAGAAATAAGAAGGAAAGATTTGCAACATAAAACTCAGAATTGAGATATGAAAATACAGAATTACAAAGAATTATTGTAGAATTGAGAAGAAAAGTCAGAATTGTGACATAAATGCAGAATTGTGGAGAATTTTCATAGAATTGAGAAGAAATGTCAGAATTGTGAGATTACAAAATACAGAACTGTGTAGAATAACTGTAGAATTGAAAAGAAATGTCAGAATTGTGACAAAGAGTCACAATTCAATTAATTTTTTTTTATTCCATGGCTGAAATAAGCAACATATGTTTTTGGGTGAACTAATATTTCAGTCCCGTTCTGTAGTGGTCTGAGAGCAGATGTGTGTGTGTGTGGCTTGTGATTATTAACGCGGACACACATAGAGACAAACACACCAAAATATGAAAGCAAATGTTTCTCCACCTCATGTCTTCACGTCATTAGAGCTGCGTGTCTTTTGTTCTCCTCGGACCTCCGCTTTCTGCCTTTTGTCTGCAGGACCCAAGCGTTTCTTCTCAGCAGCTCCAAACTTCTCCGCTCAGTAATTAACCTCACGAGCTCTCTGAGAGCAGAAGTACATTCAAGAGAGAAATAAATAAATAAGTATAGAAGAGCACATAACAAAATGGGTTCTGAGAGCGTCTGTCTCGTGAGGCCGGTCCCATTCAAAGCAGCCTCCGTTCTTCCTCGTCTCCATGCGCTCCTCATCCTCTTCTTTTTAACACATGTGAGCTGCAGCACGTAATGAAGGAGAACTGTGATATATATGGCCGAGAGCAGATCTTTCTCTCTTAATGAATACAGAAAACACAGCGGTTCCTCCTGAAGAAGGCCATCTGACGCCGCTCTTATTAAAGCACATAAAGCACCGGCAGAGAAAGTAATTTTGTTCCATCCTTTTCTCCTGGTGGCTTCTGCCACTTTCTTTTACGGAGGAGCTTTTATGGAGCTCATAATTATTTCTCTGAGAGTCCTCAAGCACAAACCCGGGAGTCTTTGTATCTTTTTGACATTTTTGGGAGAAAATGGATGTCATATTAACATTTCTGTCATTTCAGTTTCAACAAGACAAGTTCTTAACCAAGCACATGCTTTACTAAAATACTTCAGTGTTTTATTCTTATTATTTTGGGGTTTATCTTGTTATTCAAAAGATGACATATTTGCAAATCTGAAATAATTGACCAAATCTAATTTGATGAATCTAATGATTCTTTATGTTTGTTTTTATTCTCATTTGCAAATTTTGCAGTTTCCCAGCTGACAAAAATATTCTAAGATATTCTAAATATTCTAATTTTGCTAATGTTCCCATTAAGTTATTAAAACGTTATTTCTGAATGCTCAAAAATGCTCCAGTTTTTTTTTCTCAGGTAATGTAACATTAATGCAACATTGCATGTGTTTGTTACTTTTGGATGTTCTTTAAGCATTCTGAAACAATTAACATTAAAAATAAAAACATTAGATGAATGTCCAATTAAAATATTTCAAAAAACATTCCTTGAATGATATATAAATAATGTTTTTGTGCTACTGTTTGACATTATTAAAGATCAGATCACTTTAGATGAACTTTCTATTAACGTTCCTGGAAGAACATTTGTTCATAACATTGAAAGCACTGTTCTGAGAATCTTCCCTGTTAGCAGGGTTTATAATCTAATATTCTCATTATTATTATTTTATCCCTTTTTTTTATTGTCACTGATTAAAGCAACTTCTGATTAAAAAAAAAAAATTTCAAAAAGTCAATCTTACACCAAATTTTTTTTAGAGCATGTTGATAAAGTTGGAATTAATATATTCAACTTTATATACAGTTACATTCTCATTAATTTATTAAAATGTTGTTTCTGAATGTTCAAAATGTTTTTTTTAAATGTACATTTTTCTTAGTTGATGCAACATTAAAGCAACATTCCATTTGATCTTTTTGCACACATTATGGGAACGTTACATTTGAATGTTCTCTGAACGTTACATTTGAATGTTCTCTGAACATTCTAAAAATGTTACAAATGTGAACAAACGTTCAGTTATAAAGTGGATCAACTGAAGTTCCATGTTTGATGTATACATAATGTTTCAATAACATTATTAAAGACCAGATAACTCTAAAAGAATGTTCTATTAATGTTACTGAAGAACGTTTGTTCATAACTTTGAAAGAACCTTGCCAGAACATTCTGAGAGCATTCCCTGTTATATTGTAACATTGTTTTAAATTATGTATAGAAGTGTATTTGTGAAATTTAATGTTACCAGTGCTTTGACAGCTAAAGTCTTTTTTGGCAATGTGAATGTTTTGCATTCAGAACATCAGCTTTTCACATAATTTTGCATGTAGATGATTTGGTTTATGGCTTTTTGGCCTCACAAAGAAACAGAATTGTGACATGAAACGACAGGTGCAGTTTTCCTGGAAACAGGTCTTTCACTAGAGATCAGTAATTTCTGGAGTGTTTGTAAAGCGAGAGCCTGTAGGGAGCTGCTGCTGTGTTTGTGCTGAGCGAAGGCGACGTGTCTCTGGCCTTGAGAACGAGTGTTAAAGGACTGCAGGCTTCAGACTGTCCTCTTTATTTGAGGTTTGATGTTGAACCGGGTGAAGCTGGATCTTCACGCCCAGGAGTCACAGTGGATCTAACAGACCTGCTCCTGTGATCCGACCACAGCCGTGAAGATCTGCTCAGAAAACTCACTTCAACAACAACAAAGAAAAGACTAAAACACTGACAGGAGCTTAAAGCACAAGTGCTCCTGTGATTCAGTGCATTATCACTCATATCTTCCTCTAAATAATCACATGTTAAATACCACAAAACAGTACTCAATTCTTACTTTTAGTGTGAGTGAGGTTTACTTGTGCAAAACTCTGTCAAGTCAAATTTATTTGTGGCACTTTTCATAATACACATTGTTTCAAAACAACTTATGTTGTTTGTTTATAATATCTATAATATCTTCATGCCTTATAGTCACATATATGACCCTGGAGCACTAAAGCAGTCATAAGTAACACAGGTATATTTGTAGCAATAGACAACAATACATTGTATGGCTCAAAATTATCCATTTTTCTTTTATGACAAAAATCATTAGGATATTAAGATCATGTTCCATGAAGATATTTTGTAAATTTCCTACCATAAATATATCAAAACTTAATTTTTGATTAGTAATATGCATTGCTAAGAACTTAATTTGAACAACTTTAAAGGGGATTTTCTCAATATTTAGATTTTTTTGCACCCTCAGATTCCAGATTTTCCAAATATTGTCCTATCATAACAAACCATACATCAATGGAAAGATTGTTTATTCAGCTTTCAGATGATGCATAAATCTCAATTTCAAAAAATTGACCCTTATGACTGGTTTTGTCATCCAGGGTCACATTTATCAGATTAGAGCTGGACTATAATGCAGTTATATTTTGTGATAATATAAACAATTAAGCAGTTGATATTTGCTTTATAGTACTGTATATGTTACTCTATGCAAATACTTTTCAATTATTATTTTTTATTTATTAGTGCAATTTCTGAGTGCAAATCCTATTTATTTTTTCAGTCTATGCAGATAAAGGTGGACATATTTATGTAAATATATCCTATTTTATGTAAAGAACAGGGGTTTAAAATATTTCCATCTTGCGATGAAATAATAAACCAGGTAGATTTGCTAATATCACCCATAGCAAATATACTGAATGTACACTGTAAAGTATAAAATTAAAAATAATAAATAAAAATAAAAATTATATGTTATAAATACATTTTTGAAGTTTGTTTTACAAGAAAATACTATTTAAGTTTTTCTACTTTAAAATTTCAGGTTTAAAGTTTTAAATCTATGTAGTTGTGAAATTTAGCAATTTCAGAATGAAAATGTTTGCAAAGAAAATCCATTTTCTCAGTAAAAATTTTTTATGATTATATATATATATATATATATATATATATATATATATATATTAGACACAAGAGAAAACAATATTCTCTCTTAAAATGGATAATAATAAGGAATTTCATTTAAAAAGTTAATTTAAAAAGTGCTATGATAAAAGTTACATTTTGCAAAAAATAAATAAATAAATAAAAGAAAAAGAAAGAAAAACAAGCAACTGAGATATATAGTTATATATTTTTCACAATTTGAATGTGTTTGTATGTGTTTTCGTCCAGTCTCTGATCTTCTGGTCTCTATGTGACTCTGCTTCCATGTAATCAGGATTCAGAGATTAATCACTATCACTAATGAGCAGCACTAAATGATGTGCACTTCATTTGTTTGCACATGTTGACCAGCACATCTTCTGTGAGTTTCACCGCAGTCTTTCTCCTTCACACACTGATCCTCCTCCTCCTCCTCCTCCTGCTCTTCTGCTTGATTACTCATAATGTAATTTTAATTAAAACTGCGGTGTCAAAGGGTTCTGCTCGCCTGAGAAGCGAGCCCAGATTGCAGCACTGTTGAAGCTCCTCACTTGCTTGAGAGGAAATGCATCCTGACAGCGGCGGGTCGCCAGCGCAGGCCAGAGCCAGATAAACAAAAGCTGCTCCTCTTTATAGAGCATGTCATCATGGTGAGTCTGCTCAAGAGCGGCCAGCGTGCAGCGAGACGCCGTTTATTTTTACATCCATCAGCGCTGACGGCTGTTTCTGATCAGATCTGAGGATATGCAGCTAAACCAAGACTTGCACACTTGCAGTCAGAAAGAATTGCCAAATATTATGACTGTTTCCCAACAGGTTTCCCACACACTCCTATATCATTTGAATAGGTTACCTGGAATACTATCTATCTATCTATCTATCTATCTATCTATCTATCTATCTATCTGTCATTATATCTATCTATCTATCTATCTATCTATCTATCTATCTATCTATCTGTCTGTCTGTCTGTCTGTCTGTATGTATATCGGTCTGTCTGTCTGTCTGTCTGTCTGTCTGTCTGTCTGTCTGTCTGTCTATCTATCTATCTATCTATCTATCTATCTGTCTGTCTGTCTGTCTGTCTGTCTGTCGTTGTATCTATCTATTGTGACGGGAGGAGCAAACGACAGACACAGTGGGTGTGGCGTCAGGCCTCGGAGAGGCTTTTATTCAACAGAAATAATAAACTAAAAGTGTCCAAAGGGGATTAAAGTGTCCAAAATAAACAGGGGGATCTGGTGTCCTCGTCGTGAACGCGGAATGTGAAGGATGGGTAGTGTTCAAGAAGGAGGGGTCCAGGTAAGGGGCGGAGTCCGGTGGCCGCACGCGCTCCCCTCTTGGGTCCGGGGCGCGAGGCGGCGGCTTCTTTGAGCGGCTTCGTCCTCCTTGGCTCCCGCGGCGCTTCCAGGGGTACGGCCCGGCATCCTGGCCCGTCAGCCGTCTCACGGGGGCGGCCCTCCACGCTCGACGCTCCCTTCCTGGACCCACGAGGACACCAGCGTGCATGCACGGGGGAAGAGACCGGTCTCTCGAGGAGAGGCGCAGCCGGCCTATATCAGCGGCGGTGATGAGGCTCCATTCCCTTCAGGTGTGCCTCATCACACGCCGCCAGCCCTGGCTGTTTAAGCGCCCCTCCTCTCTCACACACCCACTCCAGTCGGGAGCCTGGTGAAGGGCGGCGATTAAGGGACGGGGAGTGCTGATAATTAGGGGGGAGGCAGCTGACTCGTCACACTATCTATCTATCTGTCGTTATATCTATCTATCTATCTATCTGTCTGTCTGTCTGTCTATCTATCTATCTATCTATCTATCTGTCTGTCTGTCTGTCTGTCTATTTGTCTGTCTGTCATTGTATCTATCTATCTATCTATCTATCTATCTATCTATCTATCTATCTGTCTGTCTGTCGTTGTATCTATCGTTGTATCTATCTGTCTGTCTGTCTGTCTATCTGTCATTGTATCTATCTATCAAACTATCTATCTATCTATCTATCTATCTATCTATCTATCTATCTATCTATCTGTCTGTCTGTCGTTGTATCTATCGTTGTATCTATCTGTCTGTCTGTCTGTCTATCTGTCATTGTATCTATCTATCAAACTATCTATCTATCTATCTATCTATCTATCTATCTATCTATCTATATATCTGTCTGTCTGTCTGTCTATCTGTCTGTCTATCTATCTATCTATCATCTATCGTCTGTCTGTCTATCTGTCTGTCTATCTATCTATCTATCATCTATCGTCTGTCTGTCTGTCTGTCTGGTATAAATGAAGGTTCACTATCAGTCAGTCACGTTCGACGTAACGTCAGTGTGACTGACTAATTTGATCTCGCCCTTGCCATGCCCCGTTCTAGCTCCTCTGGTTCTCGGAGGGCTACTTCGGCTCATGGTCAGGGTGACTTGAGGATCACAGTGAGAGCTTCCCCGTCGAGTTGGATGGCAACATCAATGACTGCTATGCTTTCCCGGGCCGCTGAGAGCATCAGGCTGCACTGGAGGCCTCCTCCTTCTCCCGATTCGCTCAAGGCTGGAAGACTGGTTCCTGGGGGCGCAAGCCGAGCGTCGGCAACCGCCTCCGGTTCCATTCTTCCTGGAGGTGCATGAGGAGGTGACTAGGTCTTGGAGGGCACCTTTTTCTGCCCGAAACAGGCCTAGTGCCTCCTCCGTCCTCACCACCCTCGACCGTGGGGCGGCCCAAGGGTATGTGGAGATCCCCCCAGTCGAGCACGCTATTGCCATGCAGCTCTGCCCGCAAGGCGCCGCCGCCTGGATCCACGCCTTCCGTCCAGGGCCTGTAAGTTCTCGTAACAGCCAAGGCTTACAGTGCTGCTGGACAGGCCGCTTCCGCCCTGCACGCCATGGCCCTCCTGCAAGTCCATCAGGCCAAGGCGTTAAAGCAGTTGCACGAGGGTGGTGCTGACCCAGGTGTGTTGTAGGAACTGCGCACAGCGACGGACCTCGCCCTACGGGCGACAAAATTCACGGCGCGGGCCCTGGGTCAGACGATGTCCACATTGGTGGTCCAGGAGCGCCACCTATTGCTGACCTTGGCGGATATGAGGGAGTCTGACAAGCATCGCTTCTTAGACGCCCGATCTCCCAGGCCGGCCTATTCGGCGAAGCGGTGGAGGGCTTTGCCCAACAGTTCTCTGCCGCACAGAAGCAGACGGAGGCGTTTCGACATATCCTGCCCTGGCGGTCCGCTGCTGTCTCCACCCCACCGCCGGCTGCAGCCCCTCAGTCTGCTCGTCGCCAAGGGCGCCCTCCTGCGGCCTCCACCTCCGCTCCAGCTCGGCCCCAGCAGCAGCCTTCACAACGGCCGCAGCATGGAGCTGGCCGCAGGAAAGCGGCGCAGCCCGCCTCCGCCCCTGCCAAGCCCGTGAAGCGCCAGGGCAGGCGGCGTCCCTGAGACGGGCGACCTGGAGTCTCTGGATCCTGCGCTTCAGGAGATGGTGACCGCACCACTCCTTCCCCTGGAGGAGGGCTGGGTGGAGAATCATTTGTGTCCTTTTTGTTCTGTTCCGCCACCAGCTCCCCAGCCAGTGGTACCCAAAACCTCAAAAAAAGAGCAGTTTCCTTTTTCTCTGGGTCCCAAGAGGGTGAGGATGGCAGTGCACGAGACACAGTCTCCACACTCCCGTCCCCCTCTCCTTTTGCCAGTGGGCAGCAGGGTCCGGTCCGAGGACGCGATGCCTCCTCCCGCGCCCCCTGCCCAGCCGTGGAGCCAGGTAAGTGTCGCACCACGCACTCAGTCCCCACTTCGGGACGCACTGCCTTCCGAGTTGGGTCCCTGTGCTCCACCTCACTGCCCCACCGCGGGTACGTCGGTGGCTCCCCTGGTCCCACTTGTACAGTCTCTGGGGGCCTGGCTAGTGCTCCCCAGGCCGTCTCGCTGGCTCCTGAGAACCATCAGACTCGGCTACGCGATTCAGTTCGCCTGGCATCCTCCCAAGTTCAGGGCCGTTCGGTTCACCTCTGTGTTGAACAAAAATGCCCCTGTCTTGCATGCAGAAGTCGCGGTCCTGCTGGCAAAAGACGCGATAAAGCCAGTCCCTCCAGCCGAGATGAAGTCAGGGTTTCTACAGCCCCTACTTCATCGTACCCAAGAAAGGCGGTGGGTTACGACCAATCTTGGACCTGCGCGTTCTGAACCGGGCCCTTCACAAGCTCCCGTTCAGGATGTTGATGCAGGGACGCATCTTTCAATGCATCCGTCCTTTCGATTGGTTCGCAGCGATCGACCTGAAGGACGCGTACTTCCATGTCTCGATCCTCCCTCGACACAGACCATTTCTCCGCTTTGCGTTCGAAGGGCGAGCATATCAGTACAAGGTCCTCCCCTTCAGGATATCCCTGTCGCCTCGTGTCTTCACCAAGGTCGTGGAGGCAGCCCTTGTTCCTTTAAGGGAAGCAGGCGTTCGCGTTCTCAACTACCTCGACGACTGGCTCATACTGGCCCAGTCTCGAGCGCTGTTGTGCGAACACAGGGACACGGTGCTCAGCCACCTCAGCCGGTTGGGGCTTCAGATCAACTGGGAAAAGAGCAAACTCTCCCCTGTGCAGAGGATCTCTTTTCTCAGCATGGAGTTGGACTCGGTCAACCTCACAGCACGTCTCTCAGTAGAGCATGCTCAGTCGATGCTGAACTGCCTGGAGTCTTTCCAGCACAAGAGGGCGGTTCCACTGAAACACTTTCAGAGGCTCCTGGGGCATATGGCATCGGCAGCCGCTGTCACGCCGCTCGGATTGCTTCATATGAGACCGCTTCAGCGTTGTCTTCACGACCGGGTCCCGAGATGGGCATGGCGACGCGGCACGTACCGGGTCTCAGTCACCCCGTCCTGCCGTCAGACCTTCAGCCCGTGGTCGGATCTTGCTTTTCTTCGGGCAGGAGTTCCCCTAGTGCAAGTATCCAGGCATGTTGTTGTATCAACAGATGCCTCTGCCATGGGCTGGGGTGCCATGTGCAACGGGCATGCAGCTGCGGGGCTCTGGACAGGGCCCCGACTGCAGTGGCATATCAATTGCCTCGAGTTGCTAGCAGTATGGCTTGCTCTGCGCCGCTTCAAAACGCAGCTACACGACAAGCATGTACTGGTCCATACGGACAACACTGCGACCGTTGTGTACATCAACCACCAGGGCAGTCTACACTCCTGTCGCATGTCGCAACTCGCCCGCCATCTCCTCCTTTGGAGTCAGAAGCATCTGAGGTCGCTTCGCGCCGTTCATGTCCCAGGCGAGCTCAATCGTGCAGCCGACGAGCTCTCACGTCAGCCCGCCCTTCCGGGAGAATGGCAACTCCACCCCGAGGTAGTCTAGCTGATTTGGAGATGCTTCGGGGACGCTCAGGTAGACCTGTTTGCCTCCCCGGACACGTCCCACTGCCAGCTGTTTTACTCCCTGTCCAAGGGGACCCTCGGCATGGACGCGCTGGCACACAGCTGGCCTCGGGGCCTACACAAATATGCGTTTCCCCCAGTGAGCCTTCTCACTGATGCTCCTCGCGACAGCCCCTCTTTGGCAAATTCCTCTGAGGAGGGATCTCCTTTCTCAGAGAGGGGGCACACTCTGGCACCCGCGTCCAGACTTGTGGAATCTCCACGTATGGTCCCTGGACGGGACGCGGAGGTTCTAGGTGGGCTACCTCCAGCGGTAGTAAACACCATCACTTCAGCTAGAGCCCCGTCTACAAGACACGCTTACAGGCTGAAGTGGAACCTGTTCGTTGATTGGTGTTCTTCCCACCGGGAAGACCCCCGGAGATGCCTGATCGCGGTCGTGCTCTCTTTCCTGCAAGATGGGTGGAGCGAAGGCTGTCTCCCTCCACCCTCAAAGTGTATGTTGCCGCTATTGCCGCACATCACGATGCAGTAGACGGTAAGTCTGTGGGGAAGCACGACTTGGTCGTCAGGTTCCTCAGAGGGGCGAGGAGGTTAAATCCTCTGCGCCCTCATCTGGTACCCTCTTGGGATCTCCCCTCGGTCCTGACGGCCTTGAAGGAGGAGTTCTTCGAGCCTCTGCTGGATACGTGCGCTTTTGTTGCTTCTCAGTTCAGTTCCCCGCGGCAAACCCTGTCGAAGTTCCTCCCGCACCCTCGGCAGTCAGGCGTGGCGGAGCGCCTGACGCCAGGTCCAGCACTCGTGTGTTTGCCCAAGGTCAGCCCTTGTGCTGGGCTAGGTGCCCGTGTGTAGTGATTCCCCTTCGGGTGATCCCACATGTGTATTCTTCCATGGTATGACTCCCCTCATGGTGAGCCCGTGTCTTTCCCTGGCAGAGACCTTCTGCCGTCTCTGCTGTGTAGTTATCTCACCCCAGGCTGGTTGAGTCTACCTCAGAGACTTCCATATGTAGTACTGCCCTGGCCAGTCCATATGTGTAATCTCCACATGGTACCTCCTTTACGCAGGATGTGGCTTCCGTAGCGTTCCCCTACTTGGAGTACGCTTTCCCAGTGTTTTCCATACCCACTGTACGGAACAGCAGTGGCGGTCATCTCTGCCTAAGCCCTGTCCTATCTTCCATCCCAACTGGTGTGGGGGGACTTGCCGGCTTCCGCAGGGCACTAGAGGGGGTCAGCAATAGTGGCGTTTTCCAAGGGATCCCATTAGTCAGTCACACTGACGTTACGTCAAACGTGACTGACTGATAGGGAAAGTCTCGGTTATGTATGTAACCCTTGTTCCCTGAAGGAGGGAACGGAGACATAATGTCCCGTCATCCCATAGTTGCTGTACCACCGCTGTACGGCCGGGGCACACAGTCTCGGCTCCTCAGCGAAAAACTGTTGTGCATTTGCACGCGCTCTCCTTTTATACCCGTGCTGCGGGGCGGTGTGCACGTGGCGAAACACGCACGCCAACTGTCATTGGCTTGTTACAGTTTTTGCCCGTTGCTTGAACACATTTTGCAAAACTTCGCTCATTGTGCCAAAACTCTAAACACAAGTAAACATGACACAACACTGGGAAATATACCATTCACATCTGTGCCAAATTGAAACTCTACTCTCAAAACCTAAACTCTGCTATCAAAACCTAACATTCCTTTGTCAAAATGTAACTCTGTTGACAAAATGACACATACTTGCATCATATGCAAACACTTTCAGATCAGGGGGAACACACTAGTCTACTTTATATAAAACACTGCAGTCTTTGATTTTCATTGTTTATTCAGAAGGCATATTTTCAGGAGACACATTTTCAAACAACCAAAAAAGCAAATAGGCCTACTCAATATTGTACATTGCAGCAATGTACATTGCAGTACCATGAATTCAGATAAAGCTAAAAAAAAAAAAAAAAAAAAAAAAAAACATAATACAGTAATAGAAAAAACACTATACCGTAAACACAAAAAATCATGACAATTGTGCATACGTGGGCTCATGGATCCCGCCGTCTGTTGGGGTCTGGCCACAGGACCTCATCGACATCGCAAGCAATGTCTTCTCCCGCTAGGCACCGGGGAAAATATCCTCTTGCATGTCGAAACCATCCATGGATTGCTGTCACCTGAATGTCGCCGCAGGCCTGTTCCATTGCCTGCAGAAGAGGCATGCGGGCATGTGGTTGGCGGTCATATACACTCCATCTCCAAGCCGAAAAAAATTCCTCTATAGGGTTTAAAAATGGTGAGTAAGGGGGCAAGTATACCACTTCAAATTGATTGTGGTTGGTGAACCAGGCCTGGACCAGAGCAGCCCGATGGAAACTGACATTATCCCATATCACCACAAACCTGGGCTGATCTGGTCTGTTCTGTACAACTATATTATGGAGAGCATCTAGAAATGTGAGTATATGTTGGCTATTGTATGGACCTAGTTTTGCATGATGATGCAGAAGCCCTCGAAGGCTTATGGCGGCACACAATGTGATATTTCCCCCGCGCTGCCCTGGGACGTGCACAATTGCCCTTTGGCCAATTACATTACGACCCCGTCGTCTTGTTTTGCTCAGGTCGAATCCAGCTTCATCAATGAAAATGAATTCATGAGGCTGTGCAGCTCCATCCATGGCCAAGATTCTCTGTAAAAAAAAAAAGAGAACATATTACTGTACTACAGTGCTACACATACAGAACCCTCACCCCATCACACAGGTATCTG